>NDFG01000006.1:835755-859718 GCA_002167245.1 Sporophila hypoxantha | reverse complement strand
GACACTGTCATTGCAGGAGTGACATTGTCATTGCAGGAGTGACACTGTCATTGCAGGAGTGACATTGTCATTGCAGGAGTGACGCTGTCATTCCAGGAGTGACGTTGTCATTGCAGGAGATGCTGCCAAGTAGGAATGAGAGAACCTGGAGGAGTCTGGTTCCAGCACCAGAGGCTGAACCCAGTCGAGGTGAGTGCTGGGGCCCAGGGGAAGTGCTGGGGCTGGGATTGCTGTCCCTGCTGCCCGTGCTCTGAGCTGTCCCTTTGCCCCTCCAGCGCTGCAGAGCTCCTTTTACACCTTTGGGAAGAAAGTGCCCAGAGATGACTGGAAGAGATTCGGCCACAGCCTGAACCTGGAGGACAACGACATCACCACGGGCAAGACCCTGGATGATTTCTACGACATGCTGCGCCGGTGGCAGAACAGGGAGGGCTCCAAGGCCTCTGTGAACACCCTGCTGGACACCCTGGAGCGCCTCAGCCTCGGGGGGGTGGCKGAGGACATCTGTGACACCCTGGTCCGGGAGGGACGTTTCCAGTACGAAACCAGCTGAAGGAGCAGGGCAAAAGCTCTGCAAATGTGAAAAACTCAGAACAGTTTGATTATAGCTGTTTGTAGCTGTGTGCCTCTGCTTTTGAAGCCATCATGAGTTCAACTGAGCCAGGAGGAGCTGATCCTCAAGCCTCAGGCTCCTCTCTCTGGAGTTACAGCTTCGATGTTGGTTCTTCCTCGTGGAATCCAAGCTGGTTTCTTGATTTCACTGGGTCAACACCAAGAGATTCAAATAATTTCAATCTGCCTTGGACCATCTCTCTTGGAAGCATTGGTACTACCCAGATTTCTTTGAGATCTGTGTAGAGAAGAGTTTTTGGCATCCCTGTGCTTTTGAACTGGATCKTCCTTGATTCACAAAGGATTCCTGGCATCGTGAACTGGCTTCTGCTTCTAGAACATCTCTAAGTAAGCTTCATTCTGCATGCTTGGTGGCTCTGCAAGCACAGCTGGGTTTTTGAGCTTTTTGTGACCTAAATTTTTAGGTTTTGTTTTTGGTTTGTTTTTGTTTTTTGTTTACATGGTTCTGCTTGTTGTTAGGAGCCAGTTTAAAACTGCCCTTGGAGGGGACAGGGGGAATGATTGATTTTGCACAACAGACACTGGGGTTGCCTGGGGAAAGGGACAATGCAGGAGTCACCCAGCCCAGRCCCCTGCCAGGATCAGGGACATCTTCCTCTCCATGAGCTTTCTCCAAGCCCCATCCAGCCTGACCTTGAATATTTGCCAGGATGGAGCAGCTTATCTGGGCAGCCTTTCTGTCAGTGTTTACCCACCTTCATTATGAAGTATTTTTTTGTTAAATCTAATATAATGTGAATTTCATTTGTTTTAAAGCCATGCTCATGTCCTGGCACTCCAGGCCCTTGTCCAGCTCTCCTGGAGCCCTTTTAGGTACTGGAAGGGGCTTGAAGGTGTCCCAGAGCCTTCTCTTCTCCAGGCTGGACAATCCCAGCTCTCCCAGCCTGGCTCCAGAGGGGTTCCAGCCCWCGGACCAGCTCCGTGGCRTCCTCTGGATTTGCTCCAGGATTCCACATCCTTGTGGAGGCCCCAGAGCTGCAGGTGGGGTGGGAGGAGAAGGGGAGAATCCCCTCGTGGCCCTGCTGGGCCCAGGTTGGCCCTGTGGCTGTGGGGTGGCTCTGCTGTCCCTCAGCATGGAGGGGTGAATGCACTGAGTGTGTGACCATGGTACCTCATGCCCATCCCAGGGCAATATCTCAAGCACTGCACCTCACACAGAGCTCAGGGACAACCTAGCTGGGAAAACAGCTGGGAAAACTGTTTTACTTGAGCTGCCACCCCCGTCCAGCCCAGTACATCCCCAGTGTGGTGCAGGGTGCTGAGCACCCTTTTTGCTGCTCCCATTCCCCCACCCTCCAATAAGACAAGCAGAACTTTTGTTCGTATTTATTTAGTAACTGTAAACGTTACATATGTTAACTTAAAAGCTTTATAAAAATATTGTTTTCATTATGCATGGTTGWGTGTTTTGTACAGAGCTCTGGCCCAGCCAGTTTGCTTGTGCAGTTTTTTACATTTCTCTGTTTATGAAGGTTTAATTTTTAAAAAAAACAATCTTCCTGATTTTCTCGTCTGGTTTGATTTGTTTTCCCCCCAYAGCTCTGCTGAGGGGTCTCAATGGCCACCAAGGCCCAGGGTCCCAGTGGACACCAGCTGCTCCARGTGGCACTGAGGACTCAGCCCATGGAATTAATGCTCAGGAACGGTCCCCACCAGTCCCCAKGGGTCCTTTGTGCCAGGGAAAGCCCTCAGGAGCCATCCTGGCCTTTGTTTACCCCAGACCAGAGCCCCGTGCCAGAGCAGGGGTGCCGCTGTCCCTGTGCCAGCAGCGCTGCTCGCGGGGCTCCGGCTCCACCCGCCAGGGCTCTGTGTGTTGCAGTAGCTGTGTTGCAAATCCATGCAGTGCTTAGTGACAAAAGGGCTCTGCTCAGCCCCCCAAAAACGCCCCTGCAGCTGCTCCCAGCCCCTGCACTGCGGAGGGCGTGTTTAGGAGCGTGGGGCTGGGGTGAYAAGCAGGAGCTGCTGTTGAGCTGCCCGGAGGGTTGGTGCCCAGGGCATTGCCCTGTGCCCCCCGAGCATGCAGACCTGGGCACGTGCAGCTTCAGTGCCAGGGCTCGGGTCCTGGCCTGGGCAGGGCAAACAGGACTCAGAAGCAGCGGCGAGRGCCCAGGTTGTGTGAAAAGGAGAGAAAGTCGTGCTCCTACCTGCTGGCCGGGGCTGCCGAGGGACACAACGCCGAGGGTGAGGAGCCACCTCGCTCCTGCATCGAGGCTGAGGGCGGGCATGCACAAGGGGAGGCTCCAAGGTGCTCCAGGGGCCACAGGAGCAGCGTGGGGTGGGAGGGSATGCCCCAGGAGCATCCCTGGTGCTCCTCCAGCAGCAGCAGCCTCCGCAGGGATGGGCTCCAAGGAGCTCGCCCATCCCAGCTGGGCAGGGTGAGGAGGTTTGGGTGCCTCCTGCCCTGCCTGGCAGCCCTGCAGGTGGGACAGGCAGAGTCAGTCCGATGGAAAAGCCGCCTGGTGTTGCACCAGGGGCGGGTCCTGCCAGGCCTGGCTGTCCCTGCCCGTCCCAGGAGCGCTGCAAGGCGGGGATGGCATCACCCCAGCCTGGCACAGGGATGTGCCTGTCCAGCTGCTCCTCCCACASACACAGGGACCACGCCGGGCTTTTAAAATACCATTTATTACAATGGAGCCTTCCAGGCTAAAATCCCCAGCCGAGGGCTCGGGGTTGGTTTCTGGTGTGGCAGATTGAGGGAGTGGGTGTGGGTTTGGGGTTTTTTTTTGCTTTAAGTGTCTGTCTAAATAAAACTGAAGAGTTAAGAACAGGGAGGAGAGGACTCTGGTCCTCTCCATGCCCTGAATTAGGACAGACCCCACGTGTAGGGGAAATCCTGCAGTGCCTGGAGGCATTTGGGGACCAGGGTCCCCTGCCCTGTGCCTGACCCTGCTGTGAGTCCAAGGGGGTGGCAGCACCCCAAAGGTGGCTCCAGGTGGTGAGATGCCATCAGACACCCAAACCACATCCCAGAGCTTCTCGTTCCGAATCAAAGTGGAAGCTGGATGTGTTTCATCTTCTTCTTCATCATCTTCTTCCTCATGCTGATGATGRTCCAAAAAACAAAACCAATTTCCAAGGACAATTCCCCATGAAATGAAACCACAGCAGAGCCCTGGTGCTCCTGTAAACGCGAGTTCCTGCTGCTGCTGCTGCTCGGGCTCTGCCGCTCCTGCCGCGGGGAGAGCAGGGCCGAGCCCCTCCCCGGCGGCCGCCCCTCTGCTGCGGGGCGCTGCCGCTCCTCCGGCGCTGGGGCAGGGCATCCCACCCTTCCTCCTCCTCCTCCTGCTCCCCGTCTCCTCCCAGGGCAAGGACGGGGCTTTCAAACCACAGCCGAGGAGGAGGAGGAGGAGGAGGAAGAGGAGGCTGTGGCTGCCGACGATGAAGGAGAGGAAGAAGGGGAGGAGGAGGCGTTCCAGAAGAGCCAGCGCCTCTTGGGCTGCCGTTTGAGGTGGAGGTAGTCTTCCTTCTCCCGCTCCTTCTTCGCCCGCTGGTAGTGATCCTCCTCCTTCAGGTACCACACCGGCGGCCAGCGGTGCTTCTCGAAGTACTCCTGGTTCTCTGCGGGCACACGGGGGCGTGAGGGCGGCGCCGGCACCGCGGGGACCCCCCTGTCACCTCCCCCTGGCTGCCACTCACCTCCCGACATGGCCTTCATGTCGCGGGGGAACTTGCGGCAGACGTTGTTGTAGTTGGTGCAGATGTGGTGCAGGCACCAGTCGGCCAGCTGGTAGGCGCAGTGGAACTGGGGAGGGATGGGACACCAGCTCAGGGCCACCAGGAACGGCCAGCACCAGGGCTGCACCTCATTGCTCCACGGACATCCAAGGCCAGACCTGGCTGTCCAGCTCCTGGAGCTGCCAGACCCTGTCTGTGTGTTCACCTTCCTTACCCTGCCAGACCCTCTGTGTTGTCACCTCTTGCCTCTTCCAGACCCTCTGTGTGTCACCTCTTGCCCTTCCAGAACCTCTGTGTGTCACCTCCTTGCCCTTCCAGACCCCTCTGTGTGTCACCTCTGACCTCCAGACCCCTCTGTGTGTCACCTCCTGCCCTTCCAGACCCCTCTGTGTGTCACCTCCTGCCCTGCCAGACCCCTCTGTGTCACCTCCTGCCTTCCAGACCCCTCTGCGTGTCACCTCCTGCCCTTCCAGACCTGCCAGACCCCTCTGGTGTCATGAGCACCCCCAGCCCTTCCGGACCCCCTCTGTGTCACCTCCTGCCCTCCCAGACCCCTCTGTGTGTCACCTCTTGCCCTCCCAGACCCCTCTGTGTGTCACTCTTGCCCTCCCAGACCCCTCTCTGTGTCACCTCTGCCCTTCCAGACCCCTGGTGTCACCGCCTGCCATCCAAGACCCCTCGTGTTGTCACCTTCCTGCCCTTCCAGACCCCTCTGTGTTGTCACCTGAGCCCAGCCCTTCCAGACCCCTCTGTGTGTCACCTCTCCCTCCAGACCCCTCTGTGTGTCACTCCTGCCTTCAGACCCCTCTGGTTGTCACTCTCCCTTGCCAGACCCTCTGTGGTCACCTCCTTGCCCTTCCAGACCCCTCTGTGTGTCACCTCCTAGCCCTGCCAGACCCCTCTGTGTTCACCCCCTTTGCCCTCCCAGACCCCTCTGTGTGCCTCACCCCCTTGCCCCTGCCAGACCCCTCTGTGTGTCACCCCCTGCCCTTCCAGACCCTCTGTTGTGTCACTCTTCCCTGCCCCTCCAGACCCCTCTGTGTGTCACCCCCTTGCCCTCCAGACCCCTCTGCGTGTCACCCCCTGCCCTGCCAGACCCCTCTATGTTGTCACCTCCCTGCCCTTCAGACCATATCCAGACCCTCTATGTGTCACCTCTTGCCCTCCCAGACCCCTCTGTGTGTCATCCCCCTGCCCTTCCGAGACCCCTCTATGTGTTCACCCCCTTGCCCTTCCAGGACCCCTCTGGTGTGTCACCTCCTGCCCTTCCAGACCCCCTCGTGCATGTCACCCCCTTGCCCTGCCAGACCCCTCTGTGTGTCACCTGGAGCACCCCCAGCCCTTCCAGACCCTCTGTGTCACCTCTTGCCCTCCAAGACCCCTCTATGTGTCACCTCTGCCCTTCCAGACCCCTCTGTGTGTCACCCCCTGCCCTTCCAGACTCCTCTGTGTTGTCACTCCTGCCCTTCCAGACCCCTCTGTCTGTTCCACCCCCTTGCCCTTTCCAGACCCCTCTCTGTGTCACCTCCTGCCCTTCCAGACCCCTCTGTGTGTCACCCCCTGCCCCTTCCAGACCCCTCTGTGTCACCTACTGCCCTTCCAGACCCCTCTGTGTCACCTGCTGCCCTCCAGACCCTCTGTGTGTCACCCCCCTGCCCTGCCAGACCCCTGCTGTTTCACCTCTGCCCTGCAGACCCCTCTTGTGTGTCACCTCCTGCCCTTCAGCCCCTCTGTGTGTCACCCCTGCCCTGCCAGACCCCTCTGTGTCACCTGGAGCACACCCAGCCCTTCCAGGACCCCTCTGTGTCACCTCTTGCCCTTCCAGGACCCCTCTGTGTGTCAGCCTTCCTGCCCTCCAGACACCTCTGTGTCACCTCCTGCCCTTCCAGACCCCTCTGTGTGTCACCTCCTGCCCTCCCAGACACCTCTGTGTGTCACGCCCTGCCCTGCCAGACCCTTCTGTGTGTCACCTCCTGCCCTGCCAGACCCCTCTGTGTGTCACCCCCTGCCCTGCCAGACCCCTCTGTGTCACCCTGAGCACCCCCAGCCCTGCAGCACAGGCTCCTGTCCTACCTGAGCCAGCTCCAGGAACACGAGCACGTCCCCATCGATGTCCACCATCATCTGCGCCGCCTCCATCAGGCCGGTGACCGTGTACTGCTCTGCACAGGGGGGGACACACGGCCTCAGGGGGGGCTGGGACGGGGTGACAGCCACCCTGCCGTGCTGCAGCCACCCKGACTCACCTGTGAGAGCCACCAGGTGCGGCAGGCAGAGGCGGTTGGCGAGGATGATGAGCTTCATGTCGTCCAGGTCGGGGCTGGAGCTGAACTGCCCCGTGTACAGGTACTCCAGCACCGCCCGCATGCAGCTCTTGCTGGTGTGAGGGAGRGCCACCTGCCAGACACACACACTGTCACCTCCCGGCCGTGTCCCCGGCCGTGCCACCCTCCCAGGGCGCTCTCCTCACCTCGTTGGTGGAGCTCTCCACGAAGGGGCCGCCGAACATGGCGGCCATCCAGTCGCAGCTGGAGATYAGCAGGGGCTTGTGGGCACTGATAGCACCGTCATCCAGCACGAAGGTGACATCTGGGGACAAGCACAGGGGCGCTGCTGGGACCTGGGGCTCAGCCACAAAACACCTCACCCGAGGAAAGCAGAGGGAAGGGGACAGAGCCTGCCATGTCCTGCATTTTTCCCTAAAATATCGCTCATTTTTATCCAGCATTCCCTAAAAATTTTTCCCTAAAATATCGCTCATTTTTATCCAGCATTCCCTAGAAATTTTTCCCTAAAATATCGCTCATTTTAATCCAGCATTCCCTAGAAATTTTGCCCTAAAATATCGCTCATTTTATCCAGCATTCCCTAGAAATTTTTCCCTAAAATATCGCTCATTTTTATCCAGCATTCCCTAAAAATTTTTCCCTAAAATGTCGCTCATTTTTATCCAGCATTCCCTGCCAGCTCAGAGGAGCTCGGGGAAGAGCCTCAGCAGTGCTCTGCTATTCCAAGGGGTGTTCCCASGTCACCCCACAGCACATTTGCCACATTTGCTGGGAAGGAGATGTCACACCTAAACTTGAGTCCTTYYAGAGCTGGGAAGGAGGCTGGGCARCTCCTGCCTCYCTCTCCACAGCTTCTCCCAGGGYTGTGCAAGGGCCACCACACATCTGTCCCTACAGGGACAGCCTGACCATATTAGGATCCATCTCCATGAAACAAATCCAGCCGGAGGGAGGCTGGGACATTCACGTCCCCCTGGGATGTCACCTCGTGCTGGRGGCTCGTGGTGCTCACTGGAAAGCTGGGGAAATCGTACTAAGGGCACTTGCTCCTCATAAATCAGGATGACCCTGTGAAATCTGGGCTGGGAGAGGAGGAAGTGGCCTTTTGCAGCTCTTCCATAAATAAACAGAGCTGCTGGACCAACTGGGGAGCWGGAAACCCTGGGGAAGGGCTCCACACTCACTTTCTCAGGGGAAAAAAAAGGCGATAAAAATCCCCACACAGCAAGGTGTGACCAAAACCCTGGGGGAGGCACAGCCACCCCCTCACACACGGAGCAAAGCCAGGAGCTCCGAGCCCCCACCCACCCTGTGAGCCCCCAAAAASGACCAGGCTGCTGCTCCTGGGGCCATACCCGAGAAAGTCCCCTTGGCCAGGCATTCCTTCACCCGGTTGGTCCTCCGGACGTGGAAGGCTTTGGTGATCTCCTGGTTCATGAACGCCTCGTTGTTGAGGATGTTGGCCACCATCATGCGCAGGTCGAACACCTCCAGCAGCTCGGCGATGTGAGCGATGTGCATCAGGTCCCGCTCGTTCTCGTCCAGCTCGCCCGTGTACAGGTACTTCAGCACGGCCCGGAAAGGCCCCGGCTGGATGGACGCGTCCATCTTCACCACCACCATCAGCTTGGACTTGTAGGTCAGCGGGTCCTCGGCCATCTCCTCCTGGATGCTGGTGAAGGCCCTGCTCCACGAGGAGAGGTTCCGGCCGCGCCGCAGCCCGCGCTCGCCGTTCTCGTAGCGGTCGCCCCGCAGGATCCCGTCACTGGTGGAGGCTCTAAGGCACGGTTTGCGCTGGCCGGGTCCGGCCTCCTCGGCGCTCTCGCAGATGTCGAAGCTGGCGGCCCTGAGGAGGAAATCCCGCCCGTGGTGCCTCTCCTCCTGGTGCAGCATCCGCTCGGCGGCCGCCGTGACGGCCGCCCCGAAGCCGTGCCCCGCGCTGCTCTGCTGGTCCTCCTCGCTCAGGTCCATGAGGAACAGGTCGTAAAACTTGGAGGAGGAGGTGGAGAGGTAGATCTTGTGTGCGTAGATTTTGATCTTCTCTTGCAGCACCAGGATGACGTCCGCGCACAGGGGGTCCTCCAGCAGGTGGGCCGGACGCTCCTCGTTGTTGGAAGGGGGGTCCGGGACGATGATGATGGGAGGAGGGGGCTTGGGGGGCAGGAAGGGGGCTTGGAGCAGGGGCCGCTGCACGTTGCGCAGGTGGGACTTCCAGAACTGCAGGTGGCGGCGGGAGATGAGGGCGGCACGGATGGCATTGTCAAAGACGTCCTTGACGCCAAACTGGGCCACCACGCTCGTCTCGTAATAAGGGATCCCCAGCTCCTTGGCCACCTCCCTGCCCTTCTCTGGGGGAAGGATCTCGTTAGGTTTAATTGGCCTGAAATAGACAGGAGATAATTAATGAAGAGTGTTGGGGAAGATGGAACTGGAAAGCCTTATAAATATGATTTGTCTGGCAAAAGATTTTCAGAATATAGAAACTATAAGCCAGATTGAAATGAAAGCAAGCTTTGAGATCCCTCAGTTACTGAACAACAGGAAAACGAAGATGTGGCTGGACTGAAGGGAATCCCCTTTTGATGGAACAACACCCTCTGCTTGCAGACAGCTCCAAGGGTCAGAGCAGACCCTGCCAGCTTGGCAGGAGGGGCCCAAAGAGGAGTTTTTAGGGTTTAAAATGTAACACAGTGTGGTAATGATTCTTATAGGCTGTATGGAAATGCTGTAGGATTTGTATTTGTACTAGATTGGTTAGTGAGAATCAGAATATTCAACACAGAAGATTTATTGTATTGGAACGGGAACCTCACTCTCTTAATGCTTTTACTCTCTCACCCTCTCATCCTCTCTACCCCTCTCTTCTCTCAGGCCTGCTCTGAGCTGTGCCTGGCAGCTCCCAGCAGGGCCCTGCACCCAGGCCCTTTGCAATAAACCCCAAGTTCCAAGCCCTGGCTGCAGAGATCTCTCGTCTCCATCTGTCCTGACCGTCCTACCCCCGACGCTCTGACAGAAGAGAGCTCTTGAGATAAGGAGGGCAGGCAGGGAGGTCTCTGGGGCACGAGGGTCCCACCTGGCCAGGGGTCGGCGTGCCCGGTTGACYGCCTCCAGGTCGGCGTAGCGCAGGTCGAGCTGGCAGCCCACCAGGATGACGGGGGCACGGGGGCAGAAGTGTTTGATCTCCGGGTACCACATGGTCTTCACATGGTGCAGGGAGTTGGGGTTGGCGATGGAGAAGCACAYAACCACAACGTCGGACCTGTGAGGGGACAAGGCAGGGGTCAGGGTCCGGTTTGGGGACTCCCTCCCTCCCTGCCCGGGGCAGCGCCGGGCTCTGCCTGTCCCTACCTGCCGTAGGCAAAGCGCCTGTCCTTGTGGTGGTCACCAAAGGTGTCCCAGAGGCGCAAGGACACGCTGACATCATCTACCACATCCCGGGAGCGCTCCAGCACCTGGGGGAACAGAAACCATCCAGCTCCTCAGTCCCTGAGCCTCACAAGGACAACAGCAGGGCTGTCCCCACCGCGGGGCGTCAGCCACAACCCCACCTCCTCGGGATCCCCACGGGGTGTCCACGAGCCCCCCCAGCCRCCCGGGCAGCCCTCACCTCCTGGCAGACGCGGTACTGGTCGATGGCCCACACCGTGGGCACGTGGGTGGCGAGGAGCTGGTACTGGGTCAAGGTGGCGTTGCAGGCACGGGCACAGATGAGCCGGGTCTTGCCCACCGCGTTGTCCCCGACCACGACGCACTTGATGGTTTCTACGTTTGGCCTCTCATAATCCATGTCAGAATCCATTAATTGGGACCTGCGGGGGGAACGAGGGCTCGGCGAACACAGCCAGGACCAGCCAGGGGGCGTCTCCAGGGCAGCACAGGGGCACAAAGCAGGAGGATGCTGACACTCCCTGGCAGCTCGGGGAAGCTCTGCAGCAGCTGCCCAGCCCTTCCCAGCTCGCTGTGCCCGCCAGTCCCCTTTAAAATTTCATGTTCTGGTGGCAGTGTGGCTGCTGTGCCACGTCAGACACATGGCCTGCGTTGGATTGCGCCCTCCTCCCTCCTGGCTCTCCGGCTCTGCATTGTTCATGTGGTGAGAATGAGGCTTTTTTTTTTCCTTCTCTCGCCTTTCCTCTTCTCTTTTCTCCATCTCAGCATTTGCAAGAGAAGCTTCCAAGAGCCGCCTGACTGAGTGCAACACACGGGCACAGCTGGCTCTGCTGTCTGGCAGGGGACACTGATGGCCCCTTTTCCCACCCCACTCCCAAGGGGATATTTGCTCCCAGCTAAGGGCAGCAAGAAGAAACTCCTTAGGTTCCAGAGGCTCAGAAGCCACAGGGATCGGGAGGAGCTCCCAGGATCTCTCCTGAGAGAGACATTGTTGCTGTGGGTGCTGCAAAGCTGATGAGCAGCACCCAGGTGTGCCCAGGTGTGTCACCCATTCCCTGCTCAAAGCCACAGCCTAAATCAGCCAGAATTAACTCATCACAGCATGAACCCGAGGGTTTTATGGTTTTCCGGGGGGGAAAGCACTGAGGGATTGAGGGACAGCAAAAAGGACAAATTATGTGGTTTGCCGGGGTGGAGGAAATAAGACACTGACGAGGATAGCAAAAAGGAAAAAAAAACCCACATATCCAAAATTCTCTGAACTTCCTGAGGCCACAGATCTCTTCCCCCTGGGATAGCAAAAAGGACAAAAAACCCCACATCCAATTTCTCAGAACTTCCCAGGGCACAGATCTCTTCCCCCTTGGGATAGCAAAAAGGACAAAAACCCCACATCCCAATTTCTCTGAACTTCCAAGGCCAGGGATCTCTCCCCCCTCTTGCTCCCTCCCTGGCAGCGCCTCCCGAGCTGCTATAATAAACAACCAGCGCAGTGAGCGAAAATACCCGGTAACGATGGCAACCGAGCCCTGCACGTGGGACCACAGCTCCCCAAACGCGGCAGCCCGGCAAGACTTCCCAATGTTAGCGCCTACCCTCCGTGCGCAGCCTCCCTGGGCACACCTGGAGCCGCGGGCAGCTGAGGAGGCACAGGCAGGTGGCACAAATCCAGGTCACTTCGGTGCCAAGCGCATTCACCGAGACGACGGGCACCTGGCTCACCCAGAGTGCACGAATCTAGCTGAGGGCGAGATTATGAGTCGTCCCGAGATGCCCACGGCACGCCCCCTCCATCCTTTGGGATGCAGGGAATTCACGCCGAAGGGCATTGCAAACCAGGAGCAGCGGCAGGGCAGGTGGGCTCCTTCCCCGTGAGCCCCTCAAAATCCATTTCCATCCCCCTGTGCTGCCACCCCCCTGTCCCCTGCTCCTGCCAGGGATCAGCTGGGCGCTGTAGGACCSGGAGATCTCCCGGCTGGGGGGGTGTGAGCGCTCGGGGAGCTTTGCTGAGGTTATTTTTAGGCCCAGCCGTGCTCCCGAGTCAGCCGAGCTCGCTGGGATGGAGGGGGAAGGCACAGGAATGACAACCGCAGCTGGCACTTGGGATGTTTGTCCCTCGTGGGGAGCTCAGCCCACCCCCAGCCCGGCCAGCTCGGAAAGTCTGGTGCCTCATGGGAATTAAGGCTAAATCCTTGTGGGATCAG
Source organism: Sporophila hypoxantha (assembly GCA_002167245.1). NCBI lineage: Eukaryota > Metazoa > Chordata > Aves > Passeriformes > Thraupidae > Sporophila > Sporophila hypoxantha. Next base: position 847,531 of record NDFG01000006.1, on the reverse strand, counting down.
TGCCCGCCGTGAGGAGGGGAAGAGGGGGACAGCGGCAGGGATAAAAAGGGGATCTCCATAAAGCAGAACKTCACTGGGGAGCTCTGCTGGCCCCACGGTGGGGGGGTCACAGCCACCCCAGGAGGGGCTGAGCCTTCTCAAGCCCCCTCCTCACCTTCCCCACCATCACTTTTCTCCTGAGAACAGCTCCCAAATCCACCGCAGAGTAAYAATGACCCGAGATGCCGAGAGATTGGAGCTCCCCCCGAAGGAAAAGCTCTTCCCAGAGGAGCAGGGCTGCCCCAGCCAGCAGCCCCCCACCCAAAGCACGGGCACCCAATTCACACCCACACCCCCCCAAGGAGAACCCCAAAATTGCTCCTTCCAGGCTCCCAGCCCGCGGTTGCCAAGGCAACTGCACCATCACCCCGGGAGCCGTCGCTTAGCAACTCCCAGGCTCCAAATCCTCCATCCCGCACCTCGCCAGGGGAGGAGAACCCCCAAACCGGGGCGAAASCGCCCCGAAACGGCGGCGATGCCCAAAAATAACCGGGGGCTCGGGGCAGCCGCGGGATGCGGGAGGAACGGGGCCCGGGCGGCCCCGCGGGAGCAGCCGGGGCTGTGGAGGCCGCGGCGGGAGGCGGCGCGGGAGGAACGGGGCCCCGAGCGGGGCTGCAGCACGGCCGGGGCCGGGGGATGCGGCGGGCACCGGGACCGGGGGCATCGCAAAGGGCACGGGGGGCACCGGGAGAGGGCGCGGGAGTTTGGGGAGGGAGCGGGGAGCAGGCGGATTGGGGGTGCGGGGAACTGCGAGGGGTCTCGGGGATGCTCGGAGCATCTGCGGGGCATCGCAGAGGGGTCGGGGAACACCGGGAGAGGGTGCGGGCATCGCGAGGGGGCTCGGGAGGATCCGGAGCGGGTGCGGGCATCGCGAGGGGGCTCGGGAGGATCCGGAGGGGGTGCGGGCATCGCGAGGGGGCTCAGAGCTGTTCCGAGCACCCGAACCGCGGCTGTGGGGCGCTGCAAAGGGGACGGGAAGCACCGGGAGAGGGTGCGGGGCACGGAGAGGAGGTCGGGGAGGACCCAGGCCGGGCGTGCGGGGCATCACGAGGAGGTTGGGGGGGCTCGCAGCACCCGGATCAGGGGTGCGGGACATGGCAAGGAGACTGGGGAGGACCTAGGCCGGGGATGTGGGGCACTGCAAGGAGGCTCGGGAGAGCTCGGAGCCCCCGATCGGGGCTGCGGGGCATCGCGAGGCGGACGGGAAGCACCGGGAGSGGGTGCGGGACACGGCGAGGGGACTGGAGAGCCCCGGGAGCCGGCGAGGGGGACCCGAGCCACCCGGATCGGGGTGCGGGGCGAGGCGGAGGGGCCGGGCCCTCGCTGTCCCCGGTCCGGGAGCCGGGCCGGGCCGGGCACGATGCAACGGAGGCGGAGCGGGACGGAAGCGCGGGGGGTCCCCGGTACTCACACCAACACAGACGAAGCGGCGGCTCCCAGGGGCCGGGGCCGGGCTCGCCCCTCCGGACATGGCCACGGCGCGGCTGGCGCGGCTCGGCTGGGCACGGCTGCGCGGCTCAGGGCCGGGGCCGCGGGGGCCCATGGCGGCGCCTCGGCCGCCCCGATCTCCGCATCCGCGGCCCGCTGCGCTGCGCGGAGCCCTGCGCGGAGCCCTGCGCGGATCGCGGCCCTGCGCGCACCGCCCTGCGCGCTGCAGTCGCGGCCGCCCCGCCTTTCATTCACAAAAAACAAGCGGCCCCGGCCGAGCCCCGCCCCGAGCCCCCCCCGCGGCCGCGCATTGGCTCACAGAGACACGGGGGGGCTCCCGGGGGGGCTACGGGCGCATCCTGCCCCGCATGGGGACCCTCGGCATGTCCCTRMCAGGAGGCTCCCTTGTGGCCCCCAKTCCTGCCCTGGGATCCCCATCCTGCCCCTAAGTCCTGCCCCTGCTTTGTCATGTCCCCCCAAATCCGCCTTGAGACCCCAGAATGTCCTCTCACCCTCCCTTGCAGGGGGCTCCGTCAATTCTGCCTTCGGACACCCCCGTGTCCCATCGTGTCACGACACGAACCCATCCCTAATTCTCCCTTGCAGGGGACTCCTCTGTGCCCCCCAATCCTGCCTTCCACGCGACCCCATCCTGCCCATAAACCTCCCTCTGAGGGGGCTCTGTTGTGGCCCCAGTTCTGCCTTGGGACCCCCATCCTGGCCCTAAAACCCTCCCATCCTGGCTGCCAATTCCGCACCCCATGGATCCCTATCCCCCCTCTGCATGAGACCCCCACCCTCCCCCTGCTCCTCCCACCCTGCCCTCCATCCTGTGTGACATCCATAGGAGGGGATGACACCCTCACCCCCCTAAACCTCACCTCCATCCTTCTGCATCCGATCCACCCCTCCGTGCCCCCCAGTCCTGATCTGGGGTAGGGGTGCACCCTCTCCTGCTTCCCTCTGAGACCTTCCCCTTTCCCCAAATTTCGGGAGGTGCCAGCTCCCAGCTGGGCCACGTGTGGTGCTGGGGGTGGAGGAGCCCCCTCACAAGCCTCACAGCCCCCCCGGAGCACCCCAAACCCTCGCAGGGCTTCTCCTGGGGGGGGGGGGCGAAGCTGCTCCATCCCTCCGTGCCCTCCAAGCACAGGCCACACGCTGCACTCCTGCCTTTTTCCCCTTCTCTACGGGGCTTACTGCAGTCCCCTCCTCACCCCCAGAGCAGCTCCCCGAAATCTGAACCCTCGGGGCACCAAAAACCTCCGAGTCATCTTTGCGGGGCGGCTGCCGGGAAGGCGGCGGGCGCCGCCGGCCGCGCCGCTCTGACCCCGCATATCCGCATCATGTGATGCTCGCCATCCCTGCCGAGCCTTGCAGCCGCCTCTCCTGCCCATCCCCGCCGCCGAGCCGCGCTAGGCTCGGCCCCCTGCCTGGCCCGAGCCCTGAGCTCCGATCAGGCCCCGACACTGACGCGGCGCCGCAGCGAGCGGCGCAAAGCGCAGCGCTGGCCTGGCCCGGCACGGCACGGCACGGCACAGCACGGCACGGCCCCCCCAGCCCGGCGCCAGCCTCACCGAACTCGCAGCACGGGGATCTGTCTCTCCATAGCAGAAGGAGATGGAGCCGCTAATGTGGGGAGGGGAAAAGCCCTTTTTGGGTTTGGAGGCAGCTCCCGGGATTGCTGTGGAATCGCTGGCCCGGGAGCTGCAGCAGCCGAGCCGCAGAGCCTGGAGCTTTCTGCTTCTTGGAGTGGGTCACGGGGAAGGAACACGTAAAGCTTGTTTGCCAGCCGCATGATTTGGCTTATTTGCTCTCTTGTAGCAGGTGCTTAATTGTGGCAGAAAGGGTTCCCGGCAGCTTTCTGGGCAGCCAAATTCCCGCCTGCCCCTCTCGCAGCCAGGCAAAACAAAAGCGCGATTGTCCCCCGCGGGCGGAACGCTCCGGCTGCCGAGCTCGCACGGGCCTCCCTCCCTCCCGGGAGAAAAGGTTACCGAGGCACCGAGGAGGGCACGGGCCGGGGAAAGGGGTCGGGAGCAGCTGTGGATCGCGTGGGTGCTGCTCACGGCCCCTCTCCCCCGAGGGAGGAGGATAACAAGTCTCAGCTGACTGTTCCCCAGCGAGCCCACGCTGTGGCATGGCTTGGCATGGCGTGGAATGGCACAGTGTGGCACAGCACAGCTGCCCGTGGCATGGCACAGTGCCATCCCCTCCCTCGGGGGGGGCTGTAATTAAAAGGCCTTTTGCTTCCCACTCCCATCTCTCCAATTTAAGCTTCTTGAACCTGTCCCCAAGGAATTCCGTCTGTCCAGCTCCATGATCCTGACTCCACAGCCAGGGCTGAGCTCTGGGGGTCACACCAAGCCCCTTTTCACCCCACAGCATCCTCCCTCCTCCTCCTCCCCAGCCAGGAATGAAGAAGCCCTCAGGATATCCAAGATATGAGTGGACATTGCTCCAGCCCCAGTAAAATTTATGATGCTCCAGTTAAAGCCAGGGGCATTTCCACCCCTCCCAGGTGCTGCCAGGACCCTGCCCAGCCTCGCTGGGGACAGGATTCAGCAATCCAAACCCAAACCAAATTTTCCTTTTGTTCCTTGGATGCTCTGCAACCACTACAGCTTTCCTGGCTCTGCCCACCCAGATCCAGCATCATTTGCCTTGCAAGGGGCTGAAAGGCTGGCACAGACCAAGGCAATGCATCCCTCACTGGACAAAGCAGATTTAGGACAGGAGGACACCCCAAAAACCCCAGACCACACATTCCCAAAGCCCCCAGCACCAGGACCCTGCCTTTGCCTTTTCTCTGCCGTTTTCCACCTCATCCACGGGAAGGGAGGCGTTGCTGTGGCGTGGGTGGGATGGGAGCAAAGGGCAAAGTCCCCGAGAAAGTGACCGGAGGAGAAGTGCCAGGAGCAGGGCCGGGAGGAGGCAGCAGCAGGTACTTACAGGCTGTGAGCCATGGCTGTCATCTTCCCAGCAGGGCTGCCCTTCCCTGGGCTTTCCATCGCTTTCTCTTGGCAGGCTCTGCAAGGAGAGGGCACAGGGATCCCTGAGACCACCCCAAACACGGACTCACATCCTAAAGCCACCCCCTCCCCACTCGGTGTCACCTCCCCACCCTGGAGACAGAAAGGTTTTGGCAAGGCGAGTTCTGGGCAGGCCAAGCAGCGTGCTGGTGTGGGACAGAGCTGTCCCTGGTCTCCCCATTGTCCTCGTGTCTCGCTGCCAGCTCTGCCCTCCTCATGCCACCCTACAAATCAGCCAGAGCATGGCACACGCACAGACCTGGCCCCTGCTCTGGAGGTTCCACAGTGACACCTCCCCTCAGCCCCAGCGAGGCTCTCCCAGCTCCCACCCCCTGTCCAAGCCCCTCACCCTTGGCCTAAGAGGCTCCCCTGTGGATCTGAGCTCCCTGGGCAGTGCCTGGCTCCTGGGGGGGCCAGCAGGCCACCGAGTCCCCTGGCATGGTGGCTTTGGCAAGGCTCTGGAGCGAGGCAGGGCAAGGGGCTGTCCCTCCTTCCCCGTCACTGCATCCTGCACACGTGGGGAGCAGAGTCCAGCCTGGGATTTGCTCCTGGCAAAGCCAGCAGAGTGCTGGCTCCTGGCAGGGAGCGGGCTCCAGGCACCCACCACGGTGCTGGATCCATCCATGGATTCACCAGGAAGGACAGTGTCTCAGACATTCTCTTTGTGAAAAATCTTTTCCTTAGGATRTTTCCTTCTGAGAATCTGTGGCCTCAGAGATAGACATAAACAAATCTGCTGCTGTGGAATGCAACAGGTCAGTCTGGATTGGCCCATCTTGAATGTTTGTAGTTAGTGGCCAATCCAGGACTGAATTTTCTCAGACAGAGTCAGAGAGAGCTCCTTTGTTATCGTATTCCTTACTTTTCTATTCTTAGATTAGGTAGCTAGCAAGCTCTAGAAACTCTCCTTTTTAGTATAGTATAGTATAGTATATGTATATATCATAAAATAATAAATCAAGCCTTCTGTTCTGGAGTCAAAAATCTCGTCTCTTCCTTCATCCCAAAAACCCTTGTGACAGCCGTCACAGGACAGCAAGGGTCACCCCTCTGTTTTGCTTCTCTAAAATCCCAAATGCTGCAGTTTTGCTGCCTGGATGAGCCTACAAGGGGTCTCCTTTTCCAAGCTCCCTATGGGCCCCCCAGGCCCATCAGCAGCCAGGGAGGGAGGTGGCAGCTCTGAAGAAATGGCATTTACAGGCTCAGTATCCAGCTGGAGCCAGGAGAACTCTTCAACCACAACTTTGCAAAAATGGCAGAGCCCAACCTTGGTGGGGGAGCAGTGGGGACAAAAGGACACATTGGGATGTGCCACCACACTGGCGGGGAGCAGAGCCTGGGAAACAGCTGATACCAGAAGGAAAGGTCTAGAACAAGCAAAAAAGAACATTTTTGCACCTTCCATCCCCTGCCCTGCCCAAGCAGCAGGGGCTGTCMGAGAYCCAGGAGTTTGGYGGGCTCTGGAAATTCCCTGCATGCAGGAATTGTCTGCCCCAGCTGGATCCCATGTCCCAGCCCTGGAATCAGCCACCTGACACCGCCAGGGTGCCAGCTCACCCTGCCATCGATAGGGCTGCAGAGCTCCAGGGAGTCATGGCTCAGCTCATAAATATTTAAACCCAGAAGGAGCCGTGTGCTCCTGTAAAACGCAACTCCTCACACAAGCCCAGATCCCTTCGCCCCAGCGCTGAGCTCATCAACATTTGGGGCTCTCCAGACGGATCTTTTGCAGCTAAAAACCAGGTCAGGGCGAAACTCAAGGTCTCGTTCCATCCCCGCAGGATTTCTGCACCCTCCAGCTGGGGTGTGTTGTATTTACCACCCCGAGGGGTGCAGAAAGAGCAGCTGGGGTGGAACCACAGCCGAGGCTGCGCTTCCAGCCGCTTGTTCCCGACAGCCCGGGCAGGTTTTGGGGGGCACAGCCGGCCCCACACCCTGGGAGAGGCTGCAGCTGCAGCCTGGAGCACTGACGGGCTGCTCCAGGCAGGATTCACAGTTTCGTACAGCATTAAGAGCTGCTGACGCCTCGTGAAAAAACTGTGAAAAGCTTCTATTTTGGGGAAAGTTCCTCTTCTAACGGTGCATCCTTTGGCTTCTCTGTTTCCCTTTTTCTCCRGGTTTCTCTTGCTACGGAGAGCAGAGCAGAAAATAGGRGGATAATGCTGCCAACCAGSCTGGGCTCTTCGTCAGAAAAGGAAAATAACCCTCCAAGCCACCCCCAGCCAAGGAATTCATTCTCATGCCGCACCTGGGTGGGGGCCTGGGGCGYGAAGGGAGAAAARGGGACCCTCCTGGGCACAGAGAMTGGCAGGGCTTGTGCGGGGTTGGYTATTTCCTGATGAGGGGAAAATGCTGGTTTTGCTTGGTTTGGACCTTTCCCTCTGGTGTCAGATCTTTCCTGGACTCTCCTCCCCAGTCTGCTCCCAACCAGCGTGGRGGCACCCATCTCCCACTATTCCCCCATTAAAAAATAAAAGGGATTAAAACATCAAAGAACCAGGAGTCTGTCTCCAAGCAACTGTCTCCAAGTAGGGATGGAGAGCAGAGAAGGAGAAGCTGAGTGGGGAGAAAACTTCTGGAGAGAGGGAGGGAGGGAGCAGCAGGAAAAGAGGGACGCGGGGGTGCCAGCACTGGCAGCAGGCGGGAGCCCCGGGGCAGGAGGATCTCCCTCTTTCCTCATCCCAGCCCGGGCTTGTGAAACAGCCCCGGGTTCCCAAAGGCATTTCCACACCCCAAGGGCGAGGGAGGCAGCGCTGCCCCTGCCCTGCAGGGCACGAAGGCGGGGAGGTGACCCCGACCTCGGGGGCTGCGTGGCCGTGCTGGTGACCTGCCAGGAGAGCCCTGAGAGGCTTCATGGCCATGCTGGTGACCTGCCAGGACAGCCTTGAGTGCCTTCATGGTCGTGCTGCTCACCTACCAGGAGCCACCAATAACCCTGAATGCCTTCCTGGCCATGCTGGTGGTCTGCCAGGAGCTGCCAACAGCCCTGAGTGCCTCCATGGCCGTACTGCTGACCTGCCAGGGGAGCCCTGAGAGGCTTCATGGCCATGCTGGTGGTGTGTCAGGAGCCACCAACAGCCCTGAATGGCTGCATGAACATGCTGGTGGTGTGTCAGGAGCTGCCAACAGCCCTGGGTGCCTTCATGGCCGTGCTGCTGACCTGCCAGGAGAGCCCTGAATGGCTTCATAGCCATGCTGGTGGTGTGTCAGGAGCCGCCAACAGCCCTGGGTGCCTTCATGGCTGCGCTGGTGACCTGCCAGGAGAGCCCTGAGTGCCTTCATGGCCATGCTGGTGGTGTGTCAGGAGAGCCCTGAGAGGCTTCATGGCCACGCTGGTGGTCTGCCAGAGTCACCAACAGCCCTGGGTGCCTTCATGGCCGCGCTGGTGACCTGCCAGGAGCTGCCAACAGCCCTGAATGGCTGCATGGCCATGCTGGTGGTGTGTCAGGAGCTGCCAACAGCCCTGAGTGCCTTCCTGGCTGTGCTAGTGATGTTCCAAGAGCCACCAACAGCCCTGAGTGCCTTCATGGCCATGCTGGTGACCTGCCAGGAGAGCCCTGAGTGCCTTCATGGCCATGCTGCTCACCTACCAGGAGCCACCAATAACCCTGAATGCCTTCATGGCCATGCTGGTGGTCTGTCAGGAGCCACCAAGAGCCCTGAGTGCCTTCCTGGCCATGCTGGTGGTGTGTCAGGAGCTGCCAACAGCCCTGAGTGCCTTCCTGGCTGTGCTAGTGATGTTCCAAGAGCCACCGACAGCCCTGAGTGCCTTCCTGGCTGCGCTGGTGACCTGCCAGGAGAGCCCTGAGTGCCTTCATGGCCATGCTGGTGGTGTGTCAGGAGCTGCCAACAGCCCTGGGTGCCTTCATGGTCATGCTGGTGGTCTGCCAAGAGCCACCAAGAGCCCTGAGTGCCTTCCTGGCAGTGCTGCTGACCTGCCAGGAGAGCCCTGAGTGCCTTCATGGCCGTGCTGCTCACCTACCAGGAGCCACCAATAACCCTGAATGCCTCCATGGCCATGCTGGTGGTCTGTCATGAGCTACCAACAGCCCTGAGTGCCTCCATGGCCGTGCTGCTGACCTGCCAGGACAGCCCTGAGTGCCTTCATGTCCATGCTGGTGGTCTGTCAGGAGCCACCAACAGCCCTGGATGCCTCCATGGCCGTGCTGCTGACCTGCCAGGAACAGCCTGATGCCTTCATGGCCATGCTAGTGATGTTCCAAGAGCCACCAAGAGCCCTGAGTGCCTTCCTGGCAGTGCTGCTGACCTGCCGGACAGCCCTGAGTGCCTTCATGCCATGCTAGTGATTGTTCCCAAGAGCCACCAAGAGCCCTGAGTGCTTCCTGGCAGTGCTGCTGACCTGCCAGGAGCTGCCAACAGCCGTGACAAAACACGAGCAGCGCCCAGGGACAGCCGCTGGCTTCATCTCAGCTTTATCTCGGTTTTATCTCCCTTCCAGTGGGAGAGCGGGGCCAAATTCCARGCTGGAAAACTCTTTGCCCACACATCTCGGTGTCTCCTCACACGTGGCTCCGCCTGAGCAGCCTCTTCTCTGCCCTGAGGGCCACCAAGGCACCCCACAGGTCCCACAGCCCAATTCCCGACAGCTCCAAGGGGTCGTGGGGGAAGGAGGAGCTGCCAACGCCACCTGCATCGCCCCTGGGCACCGGGAAAAGCCTCGGGGGAGCTTGGAGCCGTTCCTAGGGCACGATCCAGCCCTTCTCACGCACATCTCGGTGTCTCCTCACACCCCAATTCCCGACAGCTCCAAGGGGCCGTGAGGGAAGGAGGAGCTGCCAACGCCACCCGGTCTGGAGGGGCTGCATCGCCCCTGGGCACTGGGGGTGCTGGGAGCCGTTCCTAAGGCAAGATCCAGCCTTTCTCCCGCACATCTCGGTGTCTCCTCACACCCCAATTCCCGACAGCTCCAAGGAGTTGTGGGGAAGGAGGAGCTGCCAACGCCACCCGGTCTGGAGGGGCTGCATCGCCCCTGGGCACTGGGGGTGCTGGGAGCCGTTCCTAGGGCAGGATCCAGCCTTTCTCCCGCACAATTCCCCCATTTCCCYACTCTCAGAGCCTTTGCATTCCCCCCCAAATTGCCGGTGGAGAAAGCCTCGCCCTCTCCGTGCCCCAAGGGCGCTCCCCGGGGCGCTGGGGGAGGATTCGCTCCGGGGTTACCTGAGCGCAGCGCTCCGCTCTGCTCTGCTCTGTCCCGCGGCTCCCGCTTCCCTCCTGCTCCAGCGGCCGCCTTCCCTTTCCAGGTGCAAACTAGCCCGGACAGGCAGCACCCATTTTTATACGCTCGCCCATGTGATCCAAACAAATGCCCTAGGGATGAGTTTTTGCACTGACACAACTCAAGGGGCTGGGACTAAAAACCTGTTGGACCACAATCCCAGCTCAACGGACAGGAATTTTCCACTCGGAGCCGTTCAGGCCGGCTCTGGGTGCGCCGGGGCCTGTGTCTCCCTGCTACCCTCCAAAAAAATCCCATTTTTTCCCCCCTGCAGTTCCCAAGTCTTTCAGACTCGTTCCTAAATGTTTCCTCTYCTACAGCTGGAGAAAACGAACCACGGGATGGTTCCACYGAGGAAGGGATGGATGGGAAGTGTGAAGGAATATGTTTGAGGCACTGATTGCATCTAAATTCTGCAAAGCTTTTAATTTTCCCATGATCTSTGGGYAAKAAACAAACAAACAAACAAACAAACAAAKKCCCCACAGCAGCAGATGGCAGCTAGGGTGAGAAATGGGGAGAATCCTTTGCTCCTGGAAGAGGAAATTGGCCTGGGAATAGCACTTCTGCACAGGCTGGAAGGTGATTTTGGAGCTGCCTCCTGCTCTGAGATGCTCCTCAGGGATGCAGGGAAGGAATCAGGTCCCAGGTGAGTCCGAGTGACCAGAAARGGCCCTGGAAAAGAGAGGGTGAGCTCTGAGCGGGTGAGTCAGTGGGAACCGAGGCAGCAGCGGGGGAATGGCCGCGGGCCACGGAAAGGAGGCYCGAGCGTGACTCAGTGGGACCGAGCGGTGACTCCGTGGGAAAGGAGGGACGCGATGGGATAATGGGGCAGCGCCGTGGGATAATGGGGCAGGAGGGGCCCCTCCAACGCGATCCTCTCGCCGCAGAGCGCTGGCAGCAGGAGCCAGAGCTGGAGCTGATCCCGATGGGTTTGATAAGAGCAGGAACGTGCAGCTCGGCACACACGAGGCCAGCGCTTGCCTCACCTCCAGCCCGAGGTGCTGCGGGGCTCTCTGGCACATCCAGGGTGTTGTGGCCTCGCTGCAGGCACAGCTTTGCTCCGGCTCGGCTTAGGGAGAGAACTCGGGGGGATTTTTCCGCCTAATTTGGTGGGAGGCACTAAAAGGCCYCTGTTTTGCAGGGTCACAGAGCGAGGGAAGCGTTCCCCGTTCCGGACGGGTTTGCAGCCGCGTCTCAGAGCATCTGCAGATGGTCCCAGTCTCGCCCAAATTGCTCCCAAATGATCACCCTGGGGGCATCCCAGCCCTCGCTGGCTCCAGGCTCAGCCCTGCCCTGGSGATGCTGGTGCTGGAAGGAGGGGTGGGTGGAAAAGGGGGCCCTGGCTGGCTGTGTTGGGGACCCCAGGCTGTTTTCTGTCGCTTTGCAGCTTGGGGCTTTTTGGGGTGTAGAGGCAGCAGGAGTGACCTTGCTGGTGTGGGGAACTGTAAATAGGGGAGATTTCGGGGTCCCCTTCAGAGCCAGGGGGCCAAGGGGCTGCGAAAAAACATTTGGGCAGGGGAGAAGCTGGAAAACGTTCTGGAAAAGATGCTCATGCTGAAGGGTTCCCCCAAATATGGGAAGTGCCTTCACCTCCTTCCAGCCCCCAAACTGGTTTTGGGGCATCATGAGGGGTCTCAGGGCTTCCCAGGAAGGCACCACGGCTGGGCCTCAGCTGTGAGCTCGTTAAAGTTCCACCAGCCCCTGCTGCAAACCAGTTAAACCCATTTAGGGAAGGGTTAAGCCAGTTCAGAGTGATTTGGGAGCCTATTGATGCAAAGGTTAATCTGGTATAAGTGCATCAACAGCGGGGATTTGAACCAATGTAACCGTTCCAGCTCCGGGTTTTCCCTGCAGGATTTAGGGAAGCGTTCAGCCTGTGCTGCCCTTCCTGCACAGAGCCTCGGGAAGAGGCAGAAAACAAAGCAGGGACGGAAGGGAAGAGCTGATAGAGGCTGAGGGTGGAACGCTGCTGTTTGTAGCCCACCCGTGCCCAGCCGGGGTTCCACGGGGGTCGCGGTGCCCAGGGGACACAGGGGAGCAGCAG
>NDFG01000006.1:774473-827103 GCA_002167245.1 Sporophila hypoxantha | reverse complement strand
GGAGGGGCTGAGAGTTCAGCGCTGGAGCTTTGGCAGGTACCAAGGGAAAAGCCAGAAATCCTCCCCTCTTAATCTCAGGCTGCACCAGGGATCTGCATTCGGTGTCTGAAGCGCTGCTGTTCCAGCCTGCGGCTCACAGGAGGGGTTTGGGCAGATAAATTCAGCCCCCTCACTCCAGATTTTTCCCCAGCATCTTATGAATGCTGGAAAAACCCCAAATTCCCTTTAACACGTGGCTCAGCCTTTTCTGCTGTGGGGTCTTTAACCCCTGCCCCTGAAGTGGCTCTGGACAGAGCCAGGGGAACTCCCAGCCCCATAAATCTGTCACATCCCTGAAATCCACTTAAAAATCCCCCAAGGAGCAGAGCCAGCCCCGCAAATCGCTTCAGATGCAAATTTATGGCCTGGCCTGGGCCGAGTGGGGTTTTTGATTCACAAAGCTCTTGCCCAGGGGCTTGGCCAGCACAAGGTGAAGGCGACCTTGGGGTGGTTGGCTRGGAGCAGGGACCGAGTTCTTGGCCWGGGAAGGAGGGAAASGTGAGGACAACCCATGGAGAAGGGAGATAAGAGGCACAGGGAGCCAGGGCACAGCTGGAGCTGCTGAATGAGGAGAGAGGATGTGGGTTTTGTTTCCTTTTCTGATTGCTGGGCTTCCTGCAAGGCCCAAATTGAGGGAATTCCCCCGGCCACCGAGGCTCTGCCAAGTTTGCTTGGCTTGGTGCTGCCTTGCTGCTTGGTATCAGCAGTGTAAATACTTTTTTTTAGTGATTTTTCAGCCTGTAGGTGTTGTTTTATTGGAGTTGCTCAGGTGGTTTGCTCAGTGGGCTCTGGGGCATGGAGGTGCCACCTGGAAATATTCAGATTTCTTCCCAAATGAGAAGAAAATGCTGGATTATTGAAGGAAGATCTGATGCTTGTTGGTAGCCCAAGGAGCATTTTTATTGCTCAGAAATAATTTTGCTTGTGAAAAGCAGAATAAATCCTTGTTTTCCAGAGCTTTGGCTCACTGCTGAGGAAGGATTTGTGGTTTTAATGGCTTCAGTGGTGACTTAAAAATTTTGTCCAGCCTGAAACTGGGAACAAAAAAACCCCACAGGACTGGGGACACCAGGGCATGGTGTCACCTCCCTGTCCCTGCAGGCCATTGACACCTGGGGACAGCTGAGACATCAATAAATTGGGATGGGAGCAAGCTGAAAATTCCAAGAAAATAACAAAATGGCCTTTTTTTATGGAGCAGGGAGAGCAGAAACGCCAAGGTGGGCGCTGGTTTTATCTGGATTTCACATCAACAGGAAGCCAGCTCCGGGGGGGAAGTTCCAAACAATGCTTTCTTGGGAAGTGAAAACAAGATTTTTAATGAACTTTTAAGTGAAACTCTGCTCGGGAAGTGACGGTTCTGCATTAAATAAACAAAGAGCTGGAGGCTGTGCACGTGTGGGGGAGCTCTGAGAGCTCCTCACTCTCAGCTGATGGTCATGGGGAGCCTGGAAAATTTTCTATTTTTGCCTCAGCTGGATCTTCAAGCTCCCCTGAAGAACATTGTGGCCCCTTGGCAGCGGTGGGAGAGCGCCCAGGTGGGATGTGCTGGGGGTTTTGCCTCCTCTGCCCCCTCCTTCCCCTCCCAAAGCCCCATTTGTGGCCCCATGGCTCAGCCCAGGTGGAACTTGGCTCCCAGCTCGGCTGGTTTGGCTTTCACGGGTGCTTTGTTGCTGTTAAAACAAGCCCCAGACTTCTCCCTCCCTTCCCTGCCTTCAGGTGGTTGCCTTTTATTAAGAGCTTMTTAATCTCTGATATTAACAGGAAAATAATTTCCTCAGCTACCTCTCGGTTTTGAGCAGCTTTTGGAGCTGTMTGCTGGGGATGCAAATGCAAAATATATTTATTTTTGTATCTCTATTTAAATATCTGCTCCCAAATGAATTGATGTTGGGACTGCAGTAATTTTATTCRGTTGATTCCCTCGTTTGATTAATTAAATTAAATTTGTGCTGATTACTTTGAAAGCTTTATTTTATTTATTTATTTTATTTATTTTAATTTATTATTTATTATTATATATTTTGTTTGTTTGGGGGGTTTTAATTTTTTTTTATTTTCAGAATATTGGGAAATATCCCTCATGAAAGCTGGGAGAACTGAGGGGTTTTAAACAGATTTTCAATGGTGTTTTTACCCAAATTTTGAATCTTTTTGTTTCTCATCCCAGCCTGGAATGAGGGGGGAATTCCTGSACTTCCCTGGGCTCTGAACATCACACCCAGCACAGTGCCAGAGGCTTCCCAGCTGGAAAAACCAGATTCCTGCAGTCCCACAGGGTTTAGTCAGGACAGGGAACCTGGGAACACCCTGGGGTGGCCGGGACAGGAGCTGGGCTCGGGTCTGATGTCCTGGAAAGGCTGAGCTGGAYCAGAGACCAGGCAGAGCTAAAGAATAAAGCAGGGATTTGTTGTATTCAAAGAAATCTATACCTCGATATGATCTACACTCTTGTCTATGCACACCAAGCACCCCAGCCACGGACCATATGCGCCCAAATTCATGAATCCACGACAATTTCTAGGAGCTCCCGGGAACAAGGATATGAGGTCCACCAAGATATGACGCCAAGATGTGAACCCACAAATGTCCCAAGGAAGTGAACCGCGCGATGAACGGAAGCCAAGAGAGTCCCGAGTTCACAAAGAAATGAACCCAAGATGCGCGTAGGCACAAAAATGTGCATCAGACACAAACGCACTACATCAGTAGTGCACCAAAAATATGGCCGTGTCCAAATATGAATCCCACAGCAAGAACGATGTGCAAGCCCAGGAAAATATGCGTCCAAAATGAACCCCCAACACTAGCAAATGGGTCAGAAAACTGAACCCAAGACTGTGAGACACGTAGACATGTCTCACCACAGCAAAGATGTGTCGCGCAAGGACGACTACGCCAACAATGATACAGAAAATGACACATCAGAACCACAAAACCGATCTGAGAAGAGCCAAGGAAGTATGAACCAAAAAGTGGATTCGAGGACAAATAGAACCCAAGATGAACCAAAATGTTCCCAAAAATGATTCAAAAAATGAACCCAACGAACCAAACATGTTAATATCTACCAAGGAGGCCATAGACCACGCAGACCTACATCGTATCAAGCGAGACAAGAATGCAACGCCACCATAACCAAAAGTGAGTCCCAAAAATGAACCCACAGGGCACTTCCTTCCATGTGACCATGCAAAAACTCGTATCATCTATAACTACATGTAACCCTCAAGCCCCGTCATCTCAAAATCTATCTGGTGCGCGCTTTCCCCTACCTCAACCACACCCCATGACACATGAGACCAGAACAAACATCCGTCCCAAAATGAACCCAAGATGAACGAGAACTATATACTATAGGGCCGACAAAATCTCTAGCAACACAGTCAAAAATGAACCCAAGATTGAGACAACCAATAAGGTCCCCAGATATAGAGTGAACCCAAGCATAAAGCCCAATGATGTTATCTGCCGGTCCCAAATGTCCCAAATATGAGACCACTATATCAAAATAGGTACTCTTGCACAAAAAATGTCCCTACCAATGAACCCAAGCAAGCCAAGTGGGCGTGCCGCAAGCTAGATGTACTAAACATCCGATATACGACGAAGAGACTCGTTATAACCAACATAGCCTCTATGGTACCAAACCGCTCATGGCCAGCATCCAATACCCGATAGACTCGCGTATACTCAAGAATGGTGGCCCTAGATATAGCTACTGCCTCAGGTATGAGAGCAAAAAATGCGTCCCAAGAGGATGCACGACAGGTCAGGGTGTTCTCTCACTTTTATAAAGTTTGGCGCTCCAACAGCACCTGGAGTTAACTTCATGTCCAACATTCCATATCTCAGGTTATGAAGTCCGCCCTTGTTATGGTCTCCTTCAGTCCACCTTGTTTGCTCTGCTCTCCTGAAGATTGATTATCCTTGAGTTCCAGCTGGGAGCAGGAATTTTTTTGTCTCCCTCTCTGTGCACAGATCTCACCATCCGGCCCAATACTAAAACCTTCTATACGCCACACGCCTACACCATCACAGAATTCTTGAAAGAGAGTAGGAAAACAAAGCTCCCGACATTGCCTTCTGCCAGGGCTGGCCTGGCTTTTAGCAATCCTTTCCTCCACCCCAGGAGCTGGTTTGACCCCAAAGCTGCCTTTTCCTGCAGCAGGATCCTTCTCCAGAGGGGAAGCTGCTGCCTGCAGCCTCTGCTGGGGATTTTCCTGCTTCTCCCAGGCACAAGCAGGAGGATGGATGGAGGAGGAGGATGCCGGTGGAAATCACCCATCCCTGGGGTCAGATTTCCAGAAATGTGGCAGGGACAGCAAAGCCAGCAGCTCTAAAGTCACCCTGGCCTGGGTTTGGAGACCACAGGGGTTTAAAAATTAAATATTCCAGTGGTTTCCTGCCCCTTGGGAGCATCACACAGCAGAGGCTGTCAGGCCCTGGCATTTTTCCATGGATTTTTCATCCTGGTAGAAGCTGGACAAGTTTCCTGCTGSCCTTTAAACTCTCTCCTGAGCAGAGGAAATGCAATCTTTGTTTAAAAAACCAAACATTTTTTGTTGTTGTTTTTATTTTTTAGGGAGGAAGCTATGGTTCATCTTACAGAGGAAGATGAAAAATMGTAAAATTTTACATTTTTAAAAATGCTCCCATGAGTTTTGCTTCCTGAGCATSCCTGGGAGATCTCCCTGCACCTTTTCCATTGGCAAACCCTTTTGGGATGATCTGTSAGAGGCCTCCAGATGGAAGGGGCTGATTTTGGCTCTGCAAAGGGCTTTTCTCAGCCTCTGGGTTTGGGGGGAAAAAAAAAATCCCTGTTCTGAGTTCATCCCATTTTGGGTTCTTGGTGTTTTTGGGGACCTCTGCAAAGGATTAACAAAAAAAAAAAAAAAAAAAAAAAAAAAAAAACAAAAAAACCAAAAAAACCCCAAAAACAAACCCAAAACACTGCAAAGGGTCTGGAGAGGATCCTGAGGCAGATCTGGGGCCACGGAGCTGCTCCAGGGCTGGAGCCCCTCTGGATCCTGGGAGAGGTGGGAATGTTCACCTGGAGAAGGGAAATTCCAGGGAGAGCTCAGAGCCTTTTCCAAGGCCTGAAGGGGCTCCAGGGGAGCTGGAGAGGGGCTGGGGACAAGGGATGGAGGGACAGGACACAGGGAATGGCTTCAAACTGGGAAAGGGGAGATTGGGGTGGGATTTTTGGAAGGAATGAAGGTGGGGAGGGGCTGGGATGGAATTCAGGGGAGCTGTGGCTGCCCCTGAAGGGTCCAAGGTGAGTTTGGAGCCCCCTGGGACAGTGGGAGGTGTGCCTGCCCTGGCAGGGGTGGCTCTGGATGGGATTTCAGGCCRTTCCATCCCYAACCATTCCATGTTTTGCCAGGAGTTCCTTGTCCACATCTCCACCTCTCCCGGTGCCCAYCTCCCTGCCCTGCCTCTTGCTCAACTTCCATCCACATCCCCATTTCTRCAAGGAAATTCCTGCCTTCCTCACCATTCCATGACCACATTTCTGGGCATTTTCTGCTGATCACCAGCTGRGCCCGGTGCTGGGCACCCCGAATTTTCAGCCTCCCCCCCAATCCATGTGAGGATGCAAACCCCAAGCCTGACTCAGCCCGGCGTTCCTGGGAAAAGCCTGACTCACGTGAGCCCATTTGCCGGCTCAGGGCTTTAATTACGGGCTGTGCCCATCTCGGCAGCGTGGGAACGGGGGCCATTAAGCCCCTAAGAGCTCCCGATCATTCCCAATCCATTAATGTCCCTAATTAGTTAAACCCGGCCGCCTCTTTGCCTCGCCGGGCTCGCTCGTGTTCCCCGAGCGTGCAGCCACAGCTCCATTATGTAACGATCCCCTCGCTGCTGTAATCCCAACTCACACCGGGCTCTTCTCCACTAGTATTTTATTTCATTCACTCGCGGGTGCCTCTTCCCCGGAGCCCATCAGGCAATGATGGGCAGAGCCGAGTGGGGCTCGCAGCGCRCCTGAGCAGCCCGAGGAGCTGCGGGTGCGGTTGGGGGGCAGCGCCCGGGGGTTGGGGGCCGTTCGGGGCCGTTGGGGCGGTTGCCGGGGGTTAAAAGCCGTTGGCAGAGCCGGAGCAGCTGCCTGCCCCTTCCCTGGGCTTTGACTCTCATTCCCGGTCCCTGTGTCCCTTCCTGCCAAGGAAACCATCTCCACGGCAACCTCAAACCTCCGGGCTGTGCCTCGGAGCTGCTCAGCCGTCCCCAGGACCCCGGTAAGTGGCTCTCTGGTGGCCCGGGGCTGTGAGCTTTGGCTGCTGGGCTCGGCAGGGGGGTGGGGACCCAACCCCCTTGTCCCCGTGTCCCCGTGTCCCCTCGTCCCCCTCGAGGCTTAAAAAGGGGTGGCCAGAGAGTGGGAAAAGCGCTGGAGGGGGTGGCTTGGTGAAGGTTCCCCTGCAGGGAACTTTGGGTTGGAGACATGTCCTGCTGTCCTGGCTGGGTGCGTGTCCTCGGACAGACCACAGCCKGCCCTGATCCCGATTTTCCATCGGGTTTGGGACAGCAGCAGGTGGAGGTGGGGATTCTGTCCCCTCTTGGTGTCCCCGGGATGGCTGCGGTGTCACCACGTGGGGACATTCCCGGCGCCACGTGGAGGGGAGCAAGCACCAGCCCGGTGGGAAAGGCTCCTCTGAGCTGGGCTGGGCTCGGGCTTTCCTGGAAAAATAAATTRCTCTTGGAAAAGGAGTTCTGGAATAAACAGGATTAAAGTTGTGGAGCTGCAGGAGGAAATGATGGACAAGTGTCAGATGAAGTTATTTTTTGACTCGGAGATGGAGTAACATAGAGGTTTGCGTCTGTTTGTGTGAAAAACGCCAATCACTTGGTTTTAGAATTTTGAAAGTTTAATAGTAATAAAATGGTTGTAAAAATAGTAATATAATTAGAGTAATAATAATTTGGACAATTTGGATTAGGACAATACGAGACAATAAAAACAAAGAGTTACAGATAGTCCGGGTACCTCTTTCTGGGCAAAATAAGCCTGAAAAAGGACATTAACAGAGGATTAACCCTTAAAAGCAACAGCCTGTTGCATATTCATACATCTCATACATGATGCATAAATTCCATTCGAACACAGGATTCTGTCTGGTCAGGGTCAACTTCCTCTGAATCCTGATGTGAGCGAGGTGGGAAGAGGTTCATTTCTTCTGATAATGGAGCAATAAATTCTTTTTCTCTGAAAGATTTAGGTGTCCTGTGGCTGCTACCTGTTGCAAATACCTCATTCCCCCCTTTAAAAAATATCCCACATCCATAGTTTCTGTTTTAACTGCAAAAGTTCCATTTTAACTACAAAACTACATTTACCATCCTATTAAAATGTTAATACAGCACTACTAATCAATACAACATAATACATATAGTAAATATCTGTGTAGGGCCATATAATCTGCACTTTTCACAGTTTGCAAGCCTTGAGATAAGAAACTTAGAAATACCATAGAATAAGACAGACTTTGTTGAGAAATATAAGTAGAAACAAGTTTCAAAGGATGGCCTCACAAATAAAACTAAATAATTTAGAGAAATAGAACGGTGAAAGATTCATTATAGTAAAACCCACGAGGAGTAATTCTAGATAATGAACTTTAAAGCATTTACAGTATGGCATGGCAAAAGCTGGTAGGCCAAAAATGTATTGTAATATATGTATTATATAATACATATCTTGTATATATATGTTATATATATATTATGTATATGTGTTATATATTGTATCTATATTATATACAATATATAATATATTTTTTATTATTTTATTATTATATTATATATTTTATTATATATTATTATATTATAATATATATTTCAATTATTATAATATTATAATATTATAATTCTATTATTATATATTATATATATTTTTATCTTTATATATATACTATTTTTAATTGTAATTTAAAAATAGTTGGCTTCTGATTGTAATGGTGTGAGTTATAGCAATTAAATATATAATATATGTATAAAATAATATATATATTAGATATATATGTATGAATATATAATATAAATATATAAATAAAATAGATGTATAAATTGAATTATATCTYTATTGTCTCACCCTTCACATGAGACTAAAAACAGAATAAAAGTTTTTCAGGTGCCTCTCAGTTACCCCATCTCTAAATCAAAACAGAACCTGATCCCACAGACTGGGGCTGGTTTGGGCTGGGGGTGCTGCTCCCCTGGGTGACCCTGCTGTCCCCTTGTCCCCAGGGCAGGATGAAGCTGCTGGTGGCCGTGCTGGTGGCGCTGTCCCTGCTCCTGCCGGGTGCCTGGGCCAGCGAGGCCAGGACCTGCATCTTCCAGACCCTCAGCGAGTCGGACCACGAGTTCTGCAGGTGAGCCCGGCCTCTGTCCCCTGCCTGTCCCCTGCCTGTCCCAGCCTCTGTCCCCTGCCTGTCCCAGCCTCTGTCCCCTGCCTGTCCCAGCCTCTGTCCCCGGCCTGGCCTGGCCTCTGTCCCCTGCCCAGCCTGGCCTCTGTCCCCTGCCTGTCCCCTGCCTGTCCCCTGCCTGGCCTGGCCTCTGTCCCCTGCCTGTCCCCTGCCTGGCCCAGCCTCTGTCCCCTGCCCGGCCTGGCCTCTGTCCCCTGCCTGTGCCCTGCCCGGCCTGGCCTCTGTCCCCTGCCTGTCCCCTGCCTGTCCCGGCCTCTGTCCCCTGCCCAGCCTGGCCTCTGTCCCCTGCCCAGCCTGGCCATTCCCTCTGTGTCACCTCCTGTCACAGTTCATCCCGGTGTCCCCTTGGCTGTGAGTTTTGGCTGTTTTGCTCCTTTTCCCTGGATCTGGCATTCTCTGGGGTTATTCCCCAGCTGTTCAGAGCCTTGGGAAGCGACTTTGGCAGTGTCAGAAGTTTTCCATGGAAAGCTTCAGAAGAAGGAGGCTGATTTTCCATGGAATGCTGGAATGCTTTGGGTGGGAAGGGGCCCTAAAACCCATCCAGCTCCAGCCCTGAAATCCATCCAGCTCCAACCCCAACTATCCCAGGCCCTAAAACCCATCCAGCTCCAGCCCTCAAACCCATCCAGCTCCAGCCCCAGCCCTAAAACCCATCCAGCTCCAGCCCCAACTATCCCAGGCCCTAAAACCCATCCAGCTCCAGCCCCAACTATCCCAGGCCCTAAAACCCATCCAGCTCCAGCCCTGAAATCCATCCAGCTCCAGCCCCGGCCCTAAAACCCATCCAGCTCCAGCCCTGAAATCCATCCAGCTCCAACCCCAACTATCCCAAACCCTAAAACCCATCCAGCTCCAGCCCTCAAACCCATCCAGCTCCAGCCCCGGCCCTAAAACCCATCCAGCTCCAGCCCCAACTATCCCAGGCCCTAAAACCCATCCAGCTCCAGCCCCAACTATCCCAGGCCCTAAAACCCATCCAAGCTCCAACCCAACTATCCCAAACCCTAAAACCCATCCAACCCCAACTATCCCAAACCTAAAACCCATCCAGGCTCCAGCCCCAACTATCCCAGCTGTCCAGCCTGCTTGGACCTTCCAGGGATCCAGGGCAAGCCACAGCCTCCTCTGGGAAATCCCATTCCCAGCCTCTCCCCACCCTCCCAGGGGAGGAATTTCTTCCAAAATCTGCTGAAGAACACACCAGGAGCACAAGTAATTCAAGTGTCCTTCAGCAGATTTAGGGAAGGAATTATAATTATAATAATTTATAATAAGGGAAGAATTCCTTCCCAAAATCTGCTGAAGAACACACCAGGAGCACAGTATTCAAGTGTCCTTCAGCAGATTATGGAAGGCATTTATAATTATAATAATTTACACTAATTCCCGTTCTCCCACCCTTTCACCCCGTTGGCATTCCCAACCCCATCCCGAGCCCTCCCTGGCCCCCATTCCCACCTGCAGCCTCATTTTGCTCCCTGTCTCTTTTTTCCAGGGGGGATTTGGAAGTCATCTACCCCGAGGTGGGCGACGTGAGCTGCTCCTACATCCCCAAGTGCCACGGSTACCGCCACAAGCTCAGCGAGGAGTGGGGCAAGCCCCGCGTCCGCTACCCCTGGGCCAAGAAGGTGAGGCCCCATTCTGCTTTTCCTGGGATCAGGGGGACTTTGGGAGCTTTTTCCTACTTTTCCTCATTGTTCAGGGGTTTTGGCTGAGCTGTGATAAATAGAATTGCCTTTTTTTCGTGATTTTTTTGGTAATTATTTTTTTTTTTTTTCCTATGACTGTGGTCATTAAATCACCTTTTCTCACATTCAGACTTTTTTTACTACTCTAAAATCAGTTTTTATATTTTTGTATTTAAATTCACATTATATATATATTATTATATATTATATATATAATATGATATAAAATATATATTATTTTATATTATTTATGTTAATTATATATAATTAATATAATATAATTATATAATATAATAAATAATATAATATAATTAATATAATATCGAATATAATATAAACTATATAACTATAAATAATATATATAAAACTAGAAATAATAATATATATAATTATAAATATTATATAATATGTATATTATATATATATCAATATTCTATCTAATAAATCACGATAATTGATATGATATGATATAATATTATATATTTATATGATATGATATATAATAACTATAATATTAATATATTATTATTATTATATTATATTTACATACATTATATTACATTAATCTTTATATTTTATCTCTATTTTATTACTGTTAATATTTAGTTTAATATTTCATACTTTTATATAATTTTATATTTTTACATTTCTATTTCTAATTTTATATATTTTATATTTTTTCCTTTGGCCATTCACTAAATAATTTTCTTTTCCTACATCATACCCATTTTACAGCTATTCCAGCCATGTTGTAGCCARTTAATGAATTCTTTTCACCATWTCACCACATTTCAATTTAGAYTATTTGCTGCATTGTAACCATTATTTCCCCTATAAATGCAATAATTTCTAATTTCCCCTACATTCACTTTTAAAACAATTAATTAAATTTTAATATACTGTGACCATTTAAGTGACCAGAGCATAGCAAAGCAATTAATTTTTGTTTTCTGCTACATGTGACCACTTAGTAATTTAATTTTTTGCTATTTGTGGCTTCCTAATGATTTAATTTTGTGCTCCATCATGGCTATTTTTAGAAACGAATTAAATGGCCACAATGTAGGAAAAATAGGAATTAAGTGTCCAGAAGTAGAGAAAACTTCAATTAATTTWGTATCTATGTTGTGGCCACTGAATATTTATATTTTTTGCGACATTTTGGCCATTTCAATTTTGTTTCCTSTACTTTGACCACTTAATTTTTGGTATATTCTGACCACTGGATTATTTTCACTCCATTGTGAGAGTTTCATTTTTTTGCCACAACTCAGCCAAAAAAAAAAAAAAAGTCAAAAAAACCCAAAAAATTCAATCCGAAATTTTCCACCGCGGATTTTATTTTTACAAGTTGTTTTTGCTCAACTTTTCAAAGCCCTCCTGGCTTTGGGGTGAGATTTGGGATCCACGATGGGATTTGGGATCCATGATGGGATTTGGTATTGGTGATGGGGATTTGGGATCCGCGGTGGGATTTGGGATTGGCAATGGGATTTGGGATCAGCGATGGGGATTTGGGATCCACAGTGCAATTTGGGATCAGCGATGGGATTTGGGATTTGACATGGAATTTGAGATTTGCGATGGGATTTGGGATTTAACATGGAACTTGGGATCGGCGATGGGATTTGGGATTTGCGATGGGATTTGGGATTGGACATGGAATTTGGGATTTGCGATGGGATTTGGGATTTGCGATGGGATTTGGGATTTGACATGGAACTTGGTATCGGCGATGGGATTTGGGATTTGCGATGGAATTTGGGATTTGCGATGGGATTTGGGATTTGACACGGAATTTGGGATTTGCGATGGGATTTGGGATCGGTTGGGGCGGGGGAATCCCGGTGCTGCTGTTCCCTCCTGCCACCACCAGGTGGCAGCATTGAACTGCCCGAGCTCCAGCGCCGCCCGGAGTGGGATGAACTGGGAGGAACTGGGAGGAACTGGGAGCGCCGGGATCTGTGCTGAGGGTGCCGCGGGCACGGGGAGGGGACAATAAATGGGGTAACACTGGGGTATTTTAGGGGACACCCCGCGCCGTGCCCTGCTGTGATCCCAAATCRGTCCCAGGATGCGGCGCCGTCTCGTAGCGTTCCCGAATCCCGGTGGAATCCTCGCTGGCACCCCAAAAACCGCCCTACCCCAATAATTTCTGTCATTCCCATGGCCAGCTCCAGCCCTGGGAGCTGCTCAGGGAGAAGTCAGCTCTGCTGGCGTTACCTCGCAGTGTGAACAATCTGTTTTTCCGGCTCTTCCCCCCCCTTCTGGGAAGTTTCTTCCCCCTGCGGATCACATGGTTGGAAGGAGAACTTTTCCCTAAAGATGTCTGATTCTCCAAAAAAAAAAAAAAATTCCTCCTTCCTGGCAGTGCCTGCTGCACGCAGACCCATCCCCGGCTTTCCAGGAGTTTGAAGTTTCCCAGGGATGGATGTGGGCAGTTGTTTTTCCTTTAATTTTAGTCCTGGAAAGCAAAGCAGGGCCGGGAGAAGGGAAGGGACTCTCCGGGGATGGAACGCTGCTGCCAGCGGCTGTGGGAAGGATTTTGGGGAGCAGAGCCAGACCCTGCCAGGCTGTGCCAGTGGGATGCGGGCTGAGCATCCCAGAATCCACAAAAAGCAGGGCAGGCTGAGCCGGGAGCTTGGGGGTGGCACCTGTTTATTTTGGGCTGGAATTCCAGCTGTGCCTCGGGGGTGGCAGGTCCCCAGGGAGCCCCTGGCACGGGCGGCAGCTCCCGCTGGCACCGGGAACGGCTCCGCTGAGGATTTGGCACCGTTTCCTTCCGAGACATCTCGGCACATCTTGAGCTGAGGCGGCATCTGAGGACACGGGGCCCCGCTGCCTCCCGGGCTTTGGGGTGGGTTTCTCCTCTGGCCTTCCCCAAAAATGCCTCCCCAGCTCTGCCCAGCTGGGAATGATCCAGCTGCAGTGTCCAGAGTTCATTCTACATGGCCTTAAACCCTCTGGCTCTCCTCAGTTTTGGTGTTTTTTTAATAGGAATATACAATTTTCTTAGTCCTGAACCTCTAAGGATGCTTTGGGATAATCTTTTTCCCTCCTAAGCTCACCCTAAATTGAGTGGGAACAAGAGCTGCAGCATGAGWGTTGTTTTTATGCTTGATGTGGGTATTTCTAAACCCAGGAAATTTGATTATTCCCAATTTATTCCCAAATGAGAGTGGGAAAATTTGGCAAAGCGAGGAGATCTCCATCTCCCTGTGGTGCTCCAGTGGGATGCTCCAGCTCAGTGATCCTGGATGGGTGGGGAGGGCTGGCTGAAGGGCTGGAGATGCTTTTCCCATCCAAATCCGTGGCAGAAAATCTCGGGGTTTGAGGATGCAAACTTGTGTAGGAAGTGTCGGCTCTCTGTGGAACACTTTGTCTCTTCAAGAAAAACAACCACCAAAAAAGCCAAATGCGGAGTGTTTGTTTTTCTCTCTAGAAATATTTATCAGTTTTCTGAAAAGGGGGGGGGGAATGGGAGGTTTCCCATTCTCGTCCCAGATATTTGGGATGGGTTTGGGGTCACCTTTGTGCCCAAGGTCTGTCCCTGCAGCTCCTCAGGGAAGGGGACATCGATGGTTTGGGGTGAGGAGCTGCAAGTGGGGTGGCATCTTGCAAAGCTGAGCTCTGACGGCAGCAAAATCTGGCCTGGGGGACTTCAATGCATCACTTTAGGGTGGATTTGAATATTTTGTCATGCTTAAACACTGAGCTGTCAAACCCAGKTTTATCAAACATCAATTTACTGCCCCAAAAAAAAAATTTTGGGGCAATTTTTAGTGCCATGAGGGCACCTGTTGTGTGTGGGGGCATCTCAGTGAGCAATAGGCTCAGGGAAGGGAGTCAG
Source organism: Sporophila hypoxantha (assembly GCA_002167245.1). Taxonomy (NCBI): domain Eukaryota; kingdom Metazoa; phylum Chordata; class Aves; order Passeriformes; family Thraupidae; genus Sporophila; species Sporophila hypoxantha. Next base: position 813,103 of record NDFG01000006.1, on the reverse strand, counting down.
GGATGCACTGCCAGGGGCAGGAGAGTGCTCCTGGATGGATGGATACCCTGGAAAACCTTTAACTGCCCTGTCCTGGTGGGCAAAGATCTGGGAATGTCTCTCAGGAGATCAGCCCTGGGATGTTCAGGATGTTCAATCCATGGGAGAGCAGCTCTGGGATGTTCAGGATGTTCAATCCATGGGAGAGCAGCTCTGGGATGTTCAGGATGCTGAATCTATGGGAGATTAGTCCTGGGATGTTCAATCCATGGGAGATGCAGCTCTGGGATATTCAGGATGTTCAATAAATGGGAGATGCAACCCTGGGATGTTCAATCCATGGGAGATCAGCTCTGGGATGTTCAATCCATGGGAGATCAGCTCTAGCATGTTTGGGATGTTCAATAAATGGGAGATGCAACCCTGGGAGGTCAATCCATGGGAGATCAGCTCTGGGATGTTCAGGATGTTCAATCCATGGGAGAGCAGCTCTGGGATGTTGAGACCATGGGAAATGAAGCCCTTTGCACGTTTGGGATGCTGAATCTATGGGAGATTAGTCCTGGGATGTTCAATCCAGGGGAGATCAGCTCTGGAATATTCAGGATGTTCAATCCATGGGAGATCAATCCTGGGATGTTCAGACCATGGGAAATGCAGCCCTGGGGTGTTCAGGATGCTGAATCCATGGGAGATCAGCCCTGGGATGTTCAATCCAGGGGAGATCAGCTCTGGAATATTCAGGATGTTCAATCCATGGGAAATCAATCCTGGGATGTTCAGAATGTTCAGTCCATGGAAAATGCAGCCCTGGGATGTTCAGGATGTTTGATCCATGGGAGATGCAACCCTGGGGTGTTTGGGATCCTCCATCCATGGGAGATCAGCCCTGGGATGTTCAGGATGCTGAATCTATGGGAGATCAGCCCTGGAATGTTCAATCCATGGAAGATCAGCTCTGAGATGTTCAGGATGTTTGATCTGTGGGAGATCAGCCCTGGGAGGTTTAGGATGCTGAATCCATGGGAGAGCAGCTCTGGGATGTTCAGGATGCTGAATCCATGGGAGATGCAACCCTGGGATGTTTGGGATGCTCCATCCATGGGAGATCAATCCTGGGATGTTCAGACCATGGGAAATGCAACCCTGGGATGTTCAGGATGCTGAATCCATGGGAGATCAGCCCTGGGATGTTCAATCCATGGAAGATCAGCTCTGAGATGTTCAGAATGTTTGATCCATGGGAGATCAGCCCTGGAATGCCCAATCCTCACTGCAAAACTCTCCTGAGCACATCCCAATCCCCCACTGGGTCCCACTGCACAGAGCTGACCTCCAAGCCCCAAACACCCAGGTACCCAGAGCACCTTCCCAAAATCCCAAACCAGGAGATGCTGGGGGCCCTTTCCCAGCCCAGGGAAGCAGGAGAACATCTGGAAGGACGGGAAACACGTCCTCCTTGTCCTGCCTCGATATTGCTTCGCTCAAGCAAAAATAAATTGGAAAAGAAAATTGGCCCTTGCACCAATTTGGGGCAGTTTCTGGATTGTGCAGCGTGGCAAAGCCCCCGACGGTGATGGATCGCTGCATTAACCCAAAGCTGCGTCCCCTGATTCCCTTTTATTACCACTCGTGGTGGCAGACAGAAAAACAGATTACACTGGAGATCAAATCGATAGGAACTTTATTTACTGGCCTTTTAAAAACATATTTCTGGGCTTTATAAAAACATACGGCAGATGCCAGGGATGGGCCTTGTCTCCTTGTTAAAAAGCAATTTACCTGGGCTGGAGCTGCTACCTTTTACCTGCTCCTCCAGATTTGTTTTCATCCCAAGGTTTGACAACTTCCTTAGAGGCTCCTTTAGGCCGTGCCATCACTTTTTTAGGATACAGGAAGGAATTGGATTTTTTTTTTTTTTTCACAACAAAATCTAGAAATAAAGTGTTTTTCTCAGGGTTTCTACCCCAAACTCGACTTTTTAAAACTTGTTTTTGCAAGCAGCCAATTTGCACATCCTRGAGCTCAGCTCCTTCCTGCTGCTCCTCAGCTCTCTGGGATAAAGGCATTTCCAAGCTGGGATGAAATAGGGATGGGGAAAAGCCTCCCCAGCTGTGTGACCCATGGGATGGGACCCTCTGGGCTGGCTTTGAGCTTTTTGTGCCTAAACCTGTGGCCAGCACCCAGGGGTGGGGCTGTGGGGCTGGAGAGGTCCTGGGAATTGGAGCTGTGCCCTTGGGAATGGGAGCCCAGGGAGGGAAGAGCAGGAGGAGCAGTTTCTCCCAAGAACCCACAGAAAATCCACTCTGGTTCTTTTCCCCGATTCTCCCCCTTTTGTGAAGCACTTGGTGGCCTGGCTGGGGACAGGCCTGGCTMGGGACAAGCCTGATTCATAAAGAGTTTTGTGTTCCCATTATTTGMGCTCTCATTTGTGTGAAGAAATTCATCTATTTTAACAAAGGCAAGGGCAGCTTTGTTCCATCTCCTCCCGGGATGTGCTGCAGGGGTGGCAGGAGGGGACGTGCAGCTGGGGAGGGAGGGACCTTTTTGTGGCACTCAGGTTCCATCCACGCCTTGCTGGAGAAGATGGTTGGAAGCAGAAGATTTCTGACAGTTTGTGTATCCCTGCTGGCTCATGGAGCCGTCTGGAGCTGAGGAGCCACCAGCGTGGTTTTCTCCCTCTCTCAATCCTGTCTGGGCTCCTCAGAAACAATGGCCCAACATTCCTGCCTGCTGCTGCCAGCCGAGATTCCCGGGGTTAGCCCAAGCCCCCGGTGATGAGCCCCTCCCTGCTGGGCTGGGTTCCCATGCCCTGGCATCGCTCCGTGGCATTCCAGCACCCCCGACTGCACGGGGGGAATGGTGTGAGGGGTCTGAGCTTCCACAGGGTCTCTTTGAGGGCTTTGGAGCGGGGTGGCAAAGCCAAAATGAATGTGTGGGCTGAGGGCTCTGCGTGCTGCCTCAGCCCTGTCCTCTGCTGACCCCCTGCCACCGCTTCCATGGGGGATTTATTGGGATGTGACCACTCTGAGCCAAGCACTGCTCAAATTTGGGGAGCAGGAAGGTTTTTTTTCCCCTTGATGGGAACGGCTGGGGTGGTTCACCAACATCACAGGGGGTGTTGTCCCCTGTGTGCTGAGGGGTCTGCAGCCTTGTCCTCTGCTGACCCCCTGCCACCGCTTCCATGGGGGATTTATTGGGATGTGACCCCTCCAAGCAAAGCACTGCTCAAATTCACATCCTTTTGGGGGGCAGGAAGGTTTTTTTCCCCTTGATGAGAATGGCTGAAGTGGTTCACCAACATCACAGGGGGTGTTGTCTCCTGTGTGCTGAGGGCTCTGCGTGCTGCCTCAGCCCTGTCCTCTGCTGACCCCCTGCCACCATTTCCATGGGGGATTTATTGGGATGTGACCCCAACGAGCCAAGCACTGCTCAAATCTGGGGAGCAGGAAGGTTTTTTTCCCCTTGATGGGAACGGCTGGAGTGGTTCACCAACATCACAGGGGGTGTTGTCCCCTGTGTACTGAGGGCTCTGCAGCCCTGTCCTCTGCTGACCCCCTGCCACCGCTTCCATGGGGGATTTATTGGGATGTGACCCCTCTGAGCCAAGCACTGCTCAAATTCCCATCCTTTTGGGGGGCAGGAAGGTTTTTTTCCCCTTGATGAGAACGGCTGAAGTGGTTCACCAACATCACAGGGAATGTTGTCCCCTGTGTGCTGAGGGCTCTGCAGCCCTGTCCTCTGCTGACCCTCTGCCACCGCTTCCATGGGGGAGTTATTGGGATGTGACCCCTCTGAGCCAAGCACTGCTCAAATTTGGGGAGCAGGAAGGTTTTTTTTGCCTTGATGAGAATGGCTGGAGTGCTTCACCAACATCACAGGGGGTGTTGTCTCCTGTGTGCTGAGGACTCTGCAGCCCTGTCCTCTGCTGACCCCTGCCACCATTTCCATGGGGGAGTTATGGGGATGGGACCCCTCCGAGCCAAGCACTGCTCAAATCTGGGGAGCAGGAAGGTTTTTTTCCCCTTGATGGGAACGGCTGGGGTGGTTCACCAACATCACAGGAGTGTTCTCCCCCACCAGGCCCTGGTGCCACCGGAGGGGACCGGGGGGCAGCTGGTGCCACYCGCCAGGAGAGCCTCGTTCCATGAGCAATCCTGGCAGGAATGTCACTTCACATCCATCTCCTGACCTCCCCGTTCTCTGGACCTTTAACCACCCCGGACAAACATCGTTGCCCCYAAGGGAGAGGCCGGGAAGCACCTCCAGGTCATCCCCGTGCCTCGGCATSCCCCGCTCGCTCCTCGTTTTCCGCAGCAAAAAAAAAATGTTTGAAGGCGCCGCTGATTTTTCCCTTTGATCCCTGTAAACACTATACAGTAATCAAAGTTTAAGCTGCTTTGGGTGAAATAATTGCTTAACAATCATATAAGACAAAGTGATTCAACAAATGACAATTAGGACTTGTGATCTACAGAACAGATGCATTCAGTGTAGCATATTATAATGTGCTAATAGGAGATTGACAGCACAATAATAGGAGAGAACAGCCACTCAGCCTATAATTCCCAACCAAATGTGAGGCTGTCCACAGAGCTCAAATCCGAACAGGCTGTAAAATTAGAGGTAAGAAGGCACAAGTTTCACAAAGACTCATTAGCAGGTTGGCTGTGAATTTCCAAGGAAGGGGGGAAAATTCCTGCTGGAGGATTTACTCGCGAAAGGAAGGAAGGGGAGGGGGGGAACCTCAACCTCCGCACGTCTTTACGCTGGGAATGAGTAACCTCGATCACGCTGGGCTCCAACAGGCTGGAGCTGCTGCCGGATGCCAGCCAGGTTTGGGAGCAGAGGGCGGCTCCGGGCTCGTCCTGCGGGGGAMGCGCCGAGCAGACCCCGGCGTGAAGGACCAAATGAAATGAGGATTGATATGAGCACGGAGCTCCACCGGGCGTTCCCGACGGGAACTGGGCACTTCCCAAGCCTTAAATGATACTGATGGGTGACAGGGGCACCCTTTAGCCCTGTCCATGGCAATTAAGGCTCGTGCTTTCTCTTCTCTGTGGGSACACGGAGGGATGGGGACGTGTGCGGGAGTGGAGCTGTCAATCTCGGCAGCCCTGGCACGTGCGGAGGCAGGAGCTGGGATCCATCCCCGAACCCCTCCACACCCTGGGATAGCGTTCTCTGTGCGCTGCTCTCTCCTCTCTCCTTCCCCGGCAGCTTTGGAGGCAAAGAGATCASAGGAACTTAAAATTTCCAGCTCTGGTGACAAAACAGATTTCAGCTCGTCTCGTCCTTCCCGTGCCCCGCGCACGTGTTCCACCAATGTGGAATTTGGCCATGTTTTATTATTAAATAAACATGCCAGAAAATGCACTTTTTGTGCATGGGGGAGGATGAGAAGGTTTGGTAATTAAAAGTTCCATCCATCAACGCTTGGCTCCCAGAGATAATTGTGTGGCTCCCGCAGATGTATGTTTTGTATGGAATTAACCAGTGGGAATTGGTGCTGCTGTGTCTGAGGGGATGGGATGTGCCAGGGGCTGCCCAGGATTCCAGTGGGATGTCCTGGGGAAGGTGTGATCGTGCTCTGGTTGGGAATTTGTTGGGAATTTTGCTTTTTGTCTCAGTTTATTGCACAGACAAGTGCTTTAGATCCACTTTATTTTCACCTGCAAATCCCAAAACTGCAGGGATGCACCTGCCAGGTGGGTCTGGCATAAAAAATATYGATTTAACATAAATTTTATTAATTGCAGAGCCAAACTGAGTTGTAGAAACAGGTAAATCTGTTGAAAACAATACGATTTTTCTTTCCCCTTGCCTCATTTTGGATTTTCCCAGCATGCCCCAGCCTGTGATGTGCCAGTGTGGGCGTCATGGGGCACTCGGAATTTCAGAGCCTTTAGCCGAGGTGACAGTGGAAAAAAAGCTGCAAAGATCCCTCCCCTCATCCCAACTCCAGGATTTATTTTTGAGGAGACCCTTAGGAAGCGCTGCCCCCGCAGAGGCTGGGGCCCATCTGGGTTTCAGAGCTTCCACGGGGTGATCGATGGCAGATCAATGAGCCCCAAGGGCKCCTGTCACCCTCGTGGTGTCTCCTGACATGCCCCGGACCCGCCTGGCCTTTTTCAAAAGGAATTAATGSCATTTGGGSTGGGCASGAGGGTTTATAGCAGCAGGCAGGTTCCTCCCCATGCTCCTGGCGCTTGAAAATTGAATTTGTGMGGTTTGGAATTGTGTTTAAATATGGGGGAGTTGGGCAGGGCTCCCCTTCATCTTCCTGGCATCCTCCTCACTCTCCTCATCTCCTCCTGATTCCGTGGAGCTTTCCTGCTCTGGCCTTGGACATTTTTTGGGTTGGGAAAGGCCCCAGACCCACCTGGGCTTTTTCAAAAGGAATTAATGGCATTTGGGGTGGGCAGGAGGGTTTATAGGACATGTTTTGGGCTGGGAAAGGCTCCAGGACCTCTGGAATTGTGGGCTGGGTGCTCTGGGGGGCTCTTTGCTCCATCACTCTCCCCACTCCCTGATTTTCAGAGGGCTCTGGGAGCAGCCAGGCTCTGCTGGGTTTCTCTGGCGTGTGACAAGCTGCTGGATACACGGCTSAAAAACCTGGGAATTGGGAATTGCCAGGTGCTGGGTGGAGGGCAGCGAGGTGTGGGAGAGGCGTTTGCCTGGCAAACACAGCCTGACCCTGCTGCCACCCTCCCGTGGGATTACCCAAGCATCTCCCAGCCCGGCTCTGGCATCTGGGATGCCTGGAYCCTGCTCCGAGCCCGAGTTTTGGCAGCAGATGCCCTTGAGCAGCCCTTGCCAGGTCCCTTCCTGGCAGGGAATCCTGCTCCGTCCTGCTCTGCCGCTCCAGCTGCACTTCCCAAACATCACCTCCCACTGCAGGAGCATCCCGGGGAGCTCAGCCTCAGCCCTGGGCTCGGAGCAGCATTCCCGGGAGCCTTCCCTCCTCCCCTGCCGCATCTTCCCTGGCGCCTCCCCGCCAGCACAGGAGCCTTTTTTTCCATGGATGAGTAATTCTTCCCAATTTGGGGGCTCCTTCCTGCGCTGTAACAACCCCGAGCTCGCCTGCCTTTTTCTTTTTTTCCAGCTGCCATCTCCAGCAGAAATTCCCCCTTTTTTCTTTTTTTTTTCTTTTTTTTCTCCCCGGCAGGAGGGGAGGGGCTGGGAGGATGGAGGGGGGGATCTCGGTTATACAATCCGGGGTTGGGGCGACTATTTTGGATCCCTCCTTCCTGCCTCCAAATTGCAGCTCCGAATGTGACAAGTTACAAAACACTTGAGTCATTTCTCTCTCTCTCTCTCTCTCTCTCTTGCGCGCGCGTTGCCTTTTTCCCCCACAAGGGTTTGGGTTGGTTTAAAGGGAGGAAAAAAAAAGAAAAAAAAGGAAAAAAGGAGGATGGGGATGGGGATGGGGATGGGGAGGGGGGYAAAGGCGGCTCCCAGCCCGGGGGGCTGCGGGCAGCCCCCACGCAGGGGAACTCGCGGGGCTGTTTATGTAAGATGCTCATGTTCTGCTGAGCTGCAGCGAGAGCTGTTGTCGATTCCCAGGAAAACCCACGGCTGCCCACGTAGGATCTCCCGAGCAGGGTTGTGTAACGGGGAGCCAGGCAGCCGGGGGGGGGGTCGGGAGATCCTGCCTGGGGAGGGGGGAAAGCAGGGATGGCTGAGTGGGAAGGAGTGGGAAAAGTCCGTGGTGCCGGGGAAAATGCGGCTGCTGGGATGTGCTGCCAGGAGGTTTTGGGGCGCTCTGGGCTTGCTCCCACCTCTCAGCACGGATTTGGAATTAATTGAGTCACTGGGTGACTTCCCAGCATCCCTATTTCCTTTGGATTTCTTGGGAGGAAAGGGATTTTTGTGATGAGATTCAGTGTTGGAGTCGAAGAAAACATCAGCGATGGTTTGGTGGAGGAGGTGGCCTGATCCTGAGCGCTCCTGCAGCTGCTGGGATCGTCCCAAGGGGAGGTTCAGGTTGGACTTGAGCAGGAATTTCCTTATGGGAAAGGTTGTTAAACCTTGGGAGGGGAGGTTTGGAGTCCCCATCCCTGGGGGTGTCCAAGGAACKCTCAGTGACAAAGTGGGGATGGGGCACAGCTGGCACTCGGTGATCCTGCAGCTCTTTTCCAACCTGAATGATCCAAGGATTTGGGAAAAAATCCCACATTTCCCACTGTGCCCAGTGGATCTGCACCACCAGCCTCAATCCCTGAGGGAGGGGCTCCAAACCCCACCAAAATCACCATTTCAATGCTTTTTTCCCTAAATCCCKAAAATCCGGSGATGCTGGTGGCTGGTGCTGCTCCAGCCCGTGAGGAGAGGAGCCCTCTCGAGGTGCTGGGATGGGAGCAGCGTGTGTTACATTTTTATCCCTATTTATTCATGCAGAGCCGAGGCGCGGGGCGAGGCGCCCTGCTCGGGAGCGCTGCTCTCCATGAGAATGCTCCTTCATTTACATCCTCCCTCCTTCCCCACAACTGAACTTATCCGGGTTATTTTTATTCCTCATGTGTATTTTTTTTTTTTTAAAGGTTGGGGGAAGGGGAGGAGAAAAGAAAAAAAAAAAACTCCAAAAAACCCAAGCGTCACCACCCGTCTAAATTCACCTTATTTTTACTTCTATTAAAATTTCCCCTCTGGAATTTTGATAAGCCAGGAAAAAAATGAGGCACACGAGCGAGCTTCACCCGAGGGGAGAGCCGAGGCCCGGGGATGAGGGGGAGGAATGTGTTTTGGGGCAAAGAGTAAGTTTAGAACTATTTTTCTCTTAACTGGAGCACTTAGCTGCACCGCAAGCCATTCATCTTGTGCTTTAATAACTCATTCTCCCTGCGAGATGGGATATCACAGCCCTGGATATTGCTTTTCTTGGGATCCAGGATCAAAGATGAATCTGCTTCCTCTAATAAAATACGTTCTCATTGGAATTGAAATAGTTTTCTGCACCCTGATTTTCCCCTGTYTTTTGGGTGTTGAGCACTTCTTTGCCCTAAATCCCCCTTGCTGGCCTGGTATTTATTTATTTCCCTTCCCAAACGATGGAAATACAAATTCCCTCATTTCTCCCCATCCCGGGGGAGCTCCAAGTGCTGCCATTTGCCTCGGGCTGTCTCTAATCAATTGATAAATCGGATATTTATGATTTAGAGAGGATATTTTACATCCTGGGGTCTCCCTTGRTGTGGGAGCCGATGCATTTTTGGGGTGCCACGGGGTTTGTGACCATTTTATCCTTTTCCTGCCACTTTTTAATCAACAATTCATCCCCTGGAGCAAACATTTCCCTGTGCAGCAGCTTGTGCTTGTCCCCCGGGGGTATGAGGAGTGTGCAGGGCCCGGATCGCGGGCCGGGGAAGGAGGCTGGGAGCGTTCGGAATGCTGGCAGGTTTTTTCTGGGAGCAGAGGGAGCTCTCGGCTCGCGGCTCCGCCGCTTTTCCCGGCGCCGCCTCGCCGGGATGAAAAACCCTGAAACAAAACTTGTCCCTTTCATGTTCCCCTCGGCCCGACCGTCTCTTAACTACGCATTTGATCTCGGCATCTCCGCCAGGAGGTTCAGAGCTTGATCAGGAATGAATGGGAAGCAGGAATTAAGCAGCGGATCAAAGCGTGGGGAGCGGAGCGCGGCGGTGGCACCGAGGGGACACGGGGGACACGGSCYGGTGGCTGCTGCCACCCAGCACAGCCCGGGGGACACGGGGGCAGGTGCGAGGGGTTGGCACCTCCTGTGGCCGGGGCTCCAGAGGTGGCTCTCTGTCTCCAGAGGTTTTCCAGGGTTTGGGAATGCTGGAGGCAGCCGCGCTTCCCGCACGGATGGGAATTCCCTCGTTAAACAAATATTTGGTGAGTGGGGAGAGGAGGGCAGGCAGCAGCGCTGCTGAGGCCCCCGAAATGCTGCACTGCCCCAAAATGCTGGGTTCCCCAAAATGCTGCACTGCCCCAAAATTGCTGGGTTCCCCAAAAGTGACTGCCCCAAGCTTGTCCCCAAAATGGCTGCACTGCCCAATAAACCGAGCCCCTAAAATGCTAGCCCACCAAAATGCTGGGGTCCCAGAACATCTTCATCCCATCCAAAATGCTTCATTCTCCCAAAACCGCTTAGCCCCAAAATGCTGAGACCCCCAATGCATGCTTGACGCCAAAAGCTGATGCCCCAAAAATGGCCCTGAGACCCTCCAAAAAATGGGCCCCCAAAATCTGAGGTCCCAAAAAATGCTCAACCTTCCTGCTGACCCCCACTTAAGGTGGCAATGCACATCTTGAGCTCCCCACGAAGGCGACAGCCATAAAGATGCTAGCCCCGCCATGAAAGCTAGCATCGAATGCTCAGCCCCCCAATAATGCTGATGTTCCCCTCCAAAATTCTACAGAGTTCTCCAAAATGCTGCAGCTACCTTGAGATGCTTCATCTCCCCAAAATTCTGCACCCCCAAACGATCTGCACAAACCTTAAGAATTGCTGCCCCAGCGCCCCTTCCCCATCACTCATACAGCACCAGAGGGGACAATGACAAGAGCCAGGATTCACCCTGGGGTGGCAGCAGGTCTTTGCAACCCCAACCAAGAACTTTGCAAAGAAGTCAGAGATTTTTCTTCCAGCTAAAATCTGTTCAATGGTCCTGGCCTGGACTCCGGCTGTTTTAGGCGGAATAACCCTGGATGGAAGACGGGGGGCACGTGCTGGGCCCCTGGGTCAGGAATTGAGTTTGGGAACTTTCCCTGCGTTTGTTGGGGCAGTTGCTGGAACTCATGGTCCGTGTCCTAGGCCTGCTCCAGGAGTTCTCCCCCTACACTGAGGGCAGGTCAACAGCAGCCTTGGATTTGCCAGAATTTCTTCCCAGCTGGCAGTTGAAAAGCCTGGGAAATTTGGGTGGGAGAGCTGGCCATGAGGGAGATCAGGGCTCCTGGGTGTTGAGGAACAGGAGCAGGCTTGGCTGCTGGGTAGTGGTAAACTTTGGCCTTCTCCTTCCTCCTTCTGCCTTCTCCTTCTCCTTCTCCTTCTCCTGTCTCCTTCTCCTTCCTCCTTCCCTTCCCTTCTCCCTTCCTCCTTTCTCCTTCCTTCTCCTTCTCTCTTCTCCTCACTTCTCCTTCTCCTTCTCCTCTCCTTCTCCTTCTCTTCTCCTTCTCCTTCTCTCTCCTTCTCCTTCTCCCTTCATCCTTCTCCTTCGCCTTCTCCTTTTCTGCGCCGTTTCTCCTTCTCCTTGCGTCCTTCTCACTCTCACCTTACGTCCTCTCCTTCTCCTATCCTTGCCTCTCTTCCCTTCTCCTTCTCCTTCTCCTTCTACCTTCTCCTTCTCCTTCTCCTTCTCCTTTTCTCCTTCTCCTTCTCCTTCTTCCTTCTCCTTCTCCTTCTCCTTCTCTTCTCCTTCTCCTTCTCCTTCTCCTTCTCCTTTCTCCTTCTCCTGTTCTCCTTTGACCTTTCTCCTTCTCCTTCTCCTTCTCCTTTTCTCCTTTCTCCGTCTCCTTCTCCTTCTCCTTCTCCTTCTCCTTCGCCTTCTCCTTCTCCTTCTCCTTTCCTTCTCCTTCTCCTTTTTCTCCTTCTCCTTCTCCTTCTCCTTTCTCCTTCTCCTTCTCCTTTTCTCTTTCCTCCTTCTCCTTTCCTATCCCCTTCCCCTTTTCCATGGGATATCCATGAGATGAGCTGGTCCAGGAGAGGCTGCTGGCAGAGGGAGCTGCTGTCTGGCACCTTTCCCTTTGGAAAGTGAAGGAATGTTTGGCAAAGAGGACTTTTGTTACCTTTTGMTCTTCTCTTGTTGGAATGTCACTGTGGGGACAGAGGAGAGATGAGCAAAGCCACTGTGGCCCCTGCAGTGACTGCAGCCTTCACACACGTGGTTTTCCCAGCAAAATCCAGTATTTGGGATAGAGATACCAGGTGGATGGGGGGGATCCCTGTGGGGTCCCTACCTGAGTGATGCAACCCGTATCCTACCCAGGCACCCAGCGTTTAAATCCTAACAGACYCCGTCTTTCCAGGAAAATCCTTTATAAACCATGTAACCACCTACATCCAGGGCAGGAATTGCACTTTTCCCAAGAGCTTGAGGCCACAAGGCAGAGCTGTGGCCAAGGAAAAGCTCAGCCTCCTCTTTGCACACCTCAACACACCAAAAACCCTCCTCCACGAGGCGAAAAGTGCAATTAAAACCCCACTACGCGCACACACAAACCCGTGGCAGCCTCCAAACAGTGAATTAAACGAGGATGAAAGGCAAATGCCAGCTCTGGCAAAACCCTAGGAAAGGAGCCATCAGCTCTCCGCAGCGTCCTGGGAATTTCAAACCACGCCAATGGAATTTGGCCGCTCCATTTCATTCGCTGTCAATCAGCGTCGCTGCTACTGATGCTTCCTCCTCGTTTTAGATCCCCCATTTCTTTTGGCGATGCCCAGAGCGCAGTTGTATCCCAGCCAGGCAGCCCTCATCACCGAGCGATTAAATCAGCGGGAAAAAACCCAGGAGAGACGTCTCCTCTCAGACATAATAGTAAAAAGGGGGCGGCAGGGACGGGAGGGGGGCGACGGCTCCGGGTCTATTTCTGCTCTGATGTGTCCTGGCGCCGCCGGAGCCTTCCCCGGGTGCTGAGCTGTGCTGCTGATCATSGGCTGCAGGTGGCAAAGCAGGGTGTGCAGGGAAGGCTCCTGCACCAAGCTGGGTTTTCCCAGGATCCCCAAGTCACTGGGTCTGGGGGTTGGTTCTGTTTTGGGGCCTGTTTTGGGTTCTGTCCTGCCACAGCCATGCTGGGTTCCCATGGGTGCTGTTGCTGCTGGAGGGATTGGGGTGTTGGGGAATGTGAGTGTCATAGCAGGGCCTGAGCATTCTGACATGCAAGGGTCCTGATCCCTGAACATCCTGGTATCTGAGGGTCCTGATCCCAGAGCACCTTGATCCCTGGGCATCCTGATCCATGGGGAACCTGATCCTTGGGCATCCTGATCCCTGAACATCCTGATCCCTGAGCACCTTGATCCCTGGGCATCCTGATCCTTGGGGAACCTGACCCCTGAACATCCTGATCCTTAGGCATCCCAACCCCTGAACATCCTGATCCCGGAGCACCTTGATCCCTGGGCATCCTGATCCATGGGGAACCTGATCCTTGGGCATCCTGATCCCTGAACATCCTGATCCCTGAACATCCTGATCCCTGGGCATCCTGATCCATGGGGAACCTGATCCTTGGGCATCCTGATCCTTGGGCATCCCAACCCCTGAACATCCTGATCCCTGAGCACCTTGATCCCTGAGCACCTTGATCCCTGGGCATCCTGACCCCTGAACATCCTGATCCCTGAGCACCTTGATCCCTGGGCATCCTGATCCTTGGGCAACCTGACCCCTGAGCATCCTGATCCCTGAGCATCTTGATCCTTGGGCATCCCAACCCCTGAACATCCTGATCCCTGAGCATCCTGATTCCTGAGCATCCTGATTCCTGAGCACCTTGATCCCTGAGAATCCTGATCCTTGGGCATCCTGATCCATGGGGAACCTGATCCTTGGGCATCCTGATCCTTGGGCGTCCCAACCCCTGAACATCCTGATCCTTGGGCATCCCAACCCCTGAACATCCTGATCCCTGAGCATCCTGATCCTTGGGCGTCCCAACCCCTGAACATCCTGATCCCTGAGCACCTTGATCCCTGAGCATCCTGATCTCTGGGCATTCTGATCCTTGGGCAACCTGACCCCTGAGCATCCTGATCCATGGGGAACCTGATCCTTGGGCATCCCAACCCCTGAACATCCTGATCCCTGAACATCCTGATTCCTGAGCACCTTGATCCCCGAGCATTCTGATCCATGGGCAACCTGATCCTTGGGCATCCTGATCTTTGGGCATCCCAATCCCTGAACATCCTGATCCTTGAGCACCTTGATCCCTGGGTATCCTGATCCTTGGGCATCTGGACCCCTGAATATCCTGATCCCTGAACATCCTGATCTCTGAGCACCCTGATCCCTGAGCATCCTGACCCCTGAGCATCCTGATCCTTGATTATCCTGATCCTTGGGCATCCCAACACCTGAACATCCTGATCCCTGAGCACCTTGATCCCTGAGAATCCTGATCCATGGGGAACCTGATCCTTGGGCATCCTAACCCCTGAACATCCTGATCCCTGAGCACCTTGATCCTTGAGCATCCTGATCCATGGGGAACCTGATCCTTGGGCATCCTGATCCTTGGGCATCCCGATCCTTGGGCATCCCGATCCTTGGGCATCCCAACCCCTGAACATCCTGATCCCTGAGCACCTTGATCCCTGAGCACCTTGCTCCCTGGGCATCCTGATCCCTGGGCATCCTGATCCTTAGGCATCCCAACCCCTGAACATCCCAATCCCTGAGCATCTTGATCCTTGGGCATCCCAACCCCTGAACATCCTGATCCTTGAGCACCTTGATCCCTGGGTATCCTGATCCTTGGGCATCTGAACCCCTGAATATCCTGATCCCTGAGCACCCTGATCCCTGAGCATCCTGATCCTTGATTATCCTGATCCTTGGGCATCTCAACCCCTGAACATCTGGACCCCTGAATATCCTGATCCCTGAACATCCTGATCTCTGAGCATCCTGATCCTTGGGCATCCTGACCCCTGAACATCCTGATCCCTGAGCACCCTGACCCCTGAACATTCTGATTTCCAAGCATCCAGTNCTCTGAGCATCCTGACCCCTGAGCACCCTGGCTCTGAGCATCCCTCTCTCCAAGCATCCTGACCCCTGATCATCCCAGCCTCCAACCATCCCAGCCTCCAACCATCCCAGCCTCTGAGCATCCTGACCTCTGAGCATCCTGGCTCCCAAGCATTCCATCCTCCAAGTCCCGCAGCTGTTGAACATCCTGCCCCTCCAGCATCCTGCCTCCAAGCATCCCTGGCCCCATGCCTTCCTCCCAGCCTTTAAAATCAAATGCTTTAATAACAGACTGTAAAAGGACCGTGGAGAGAGGGGGGAAATAATTGCGTGATCCAGGGTTATCAGTTCACCAAGTGTTTCCTGGCCTGGATTTGGCCATTCCCAGGATAAAACTGAGRGATGAGGGCTGCCCTAATGAAAATGCCTGTCCCTAGGAAACACCAGTGTGACCATTCCAACCCTGTTGTGTCCGAGTGTTCCTGAACCCCTTTTTCCTGCAGGAATTTGCAGCAGCAGCATGACCCTGGCTTTGTGTGTGACAGTCCTGGGCTGTTGGAAGTTGCTTTTATTTGGTTTATGGTTGTTTTTATTTATTTTTAAGGATTTTATGTTTAAACATAAAGATTTAGGAYATCCCACACTGCTCATCACATCCCTGGGGCATCTCCAGCCGCTGCCACCACACCTGGCTCTGTCCCGAGTGGCAAAGCTGGGCTCAGATCCCAGCTTTTCCCACACAAAACAAAACCTCTGGGGCTGGGAATCCTAAACTTGCCATCCCAGAGGACCATCCACYAGTGGCTGCACATCCGGGCTGGGGAGTGACGGCTCTGGGGGGTTGTTTGTTTGGGAAACAGGATCAGAAATAAGCRCTGGAGTTGTGGTGTGGCCCCAGCTCAGGGCTGGGCCAGCCACTGCTTTTCCATTCCAGAAATGTCACTGAGTCACGAATGACTCACAATTATAATGGGAGACATTTCCAACCCTGTGCATGACTCTGAGACYTCTTCCAGGGATATTAGAGCTGTTTGTAAAGTCCAGGCCTTGCCCTGGCGCTGTCCCTCCCTCCCTGGCTGCTCCATGTCCCCCCCTTGGCCAAGGTGACAGCCCAGTGTGTGGTGGCAGCCGGGATGTGGCTGAGGATGCTCCTCTGTGTCCTGCGGGATCAGGGGGATGTTCTGTGGGATCAGGGGGATGCATTAACACTCCCCATCAGGTGGCAGGTGTCTATTAGAGTGACTCCCATCACCGCTGCCTCAGGCCTGCCCTTGACCCGGGGCTGGCCCAGCAGACAGCTCCGTGTCACGCGTGACCCCCGTGGGCGACCTCAGRGCCGAGGTGGCCACGGCTCCCGGGATTTTGGCTGCCACAGGGGGGGATCTGTGTCTGAGCATCATTAGGGCTCACTCTGCCACCCTTCCCTCCCCTTCCCACGCAGGGAAATTTCCCTCCTGCTCCTGGATGATGGGAAAGGGACAGGTCTATGAGGTGTCCCCCCATCATAGATGTGGTGGCACCGAGGAGCAGCGCTCCCTCAGAGATTCCTCAGCACATCCTCTTCCCACAGCTCACCTCATCCCGGCCTCCAGAGCCAATTAATTAAGCAGGAATGAATTGAGGGAGGCATTTGATGCAGTCAGACCAGTTCAGGGCTCTGGGTGGCCGCTGTGGGTTCCCGGTGCGATGCRGTGAGCCGGGCTCGGGGAGCCGCGCGCTTCCCTCCTCGCTGGAAATACTTTCTCACCAAATAGCATTAAATATTCCTGAGCTGTGAACATCTTGGACTMATTTTATTTTCCATAAATAAACTTGTTGGGAGATATTTGGAGATGGGCCTAAGCTGCAGAGCTTGGACTGGCTCCCAAATCTCGCTGCTGTTTGGGCTCGAGGGGTTGGTTCAGGATTGTTTCGAGCTTTATTTCGGTTTCATGGAGTTGGGATTAAAGAGGTGCCCTCAAACAGGACCCTCTCAGTGCTTCCCAAAATCCCTGATCCCATCAAATGCTGTTGATGGCAYGAGAGGGGATCACAGGTGTCGCCTCCCCTCCAGACATGGCTTTAGGGTTGTATCTATAGGGGGTGGGCATTTTGGAAGCGGCATTTCCAGTGGGATCAGCTGGATTCTTCCAGAGGTGCCAAATCCCAGTTTATTGGGCTGGGACCATGGATGCTCCATGTTTTAGGCATTGTGGGGTTTTGGGGCACAAATCCTTCCTCATCACACAGACAAGATGCCCCTTGCCCAGCTGGAGATGCCTCCAGCCTACCCCAGCTTTTTGCTGGAAATTTGTTGCTTTCCAGATTGGATAAAGAAAAGAAGAAAAAAAGAGATTAAAAAAAAAAAAACAAAAAAGAAAAGAAAAAATCCCCAAACAATGATGTTTATTTATTTTCCAATGGGGAAATGAAGTGGGAGAGCTGCAAGGACATGTTTGCAAACCTGCTCCTGGCACAGCTCACCCAGAGGAGGCCGGATCCGGATCCGTGGGGCAGGGACGTTTAATTCCCATCCTTCCCCAGCAGGGCCGAGCATTTCCCGCCTGTCCCTGTGCCTGATTAACAGTGACAAGGACAGGATTGCTCTTTTGGTGAGCGCACATTCTCCCCAAACCCCCGGCCATGCCTCAGCCTCGCCTTCCCTTCTTCTCCCTCAATCCCCAGGTTTATTCCGGGGGAAGAGGAGTCTAATCCGCCCTGTAAACTCTGTCACATCCTCATTAATTTGGCCATGTCTCCCTCGCTCGCCTTAGGGAAGCATCTCGTTTTTAACGAGGCTCCGGGGGGGGCAAGGGCTTCATTTTGACAGCTGAGGTGGGAAAGGTGCAGCGTCAGGGCCCGGGCAGCTCCGGGGGCTGCGCTCGTTCCTTCGGCAGCTCCGCACCGGGAATTTCCTCCCGGCTTCTTCCCTCGCCTGGAATGAGGCCGCTGCTCCCGAATTTCCTGGGGGGTTAAAGCTGAGATYGGCACAGACCCAGAGCCCAGAGGTGCTCCTGGTTTTCCACAATTCCATGGGGTTGGCGTTGCCATCCCAGTGTGAGGCACCTCCCAAACTTTAGGAGAACCCCATGGCTCAGGACCAGCTGCCCTGGCTAATTCTGGCCAATTCTGGTTCCCCCCCGCCATTATTCCTAAATTTGAACATTTTCTAGTGAAATCTCATGGCATGGTCTTAATTCCAAAGAATATTGTGAATTATTCCAAATAATCTTACATACATGACATATATTCCCAATTATTTTTTATACATATTGTGTATATTCACTATATTCTTATATATATTATGTGTTTTCCCAATATTCCAAATATTATATATACTAATAATGTATATTCTCAATATATTAATATATATATATGTAATTATATTTCCCAGTATATTCCAAATATATTATATATATAATGTATTTTCCCAATATTCCAAATATATTATATCTTATATTATGGTAATTACATTCCCATATATATGATGTATTTCCCCAAATTATTATATATAATATTTATATTCACAATATATTATATGTATTATATGTAATATTTATATTCKKAATATATTATATATATTYTATATATTCCAGATTTATTATATATAATATTTATATTCTCTCTCTATATATATTATGTATTTTCCCAATMTATTYTACATAATATTTATATTCCKAATATATTATATATGGCARAGCTTTCCTATACATTTATTTTCAATTCCGTCTATTTAATGCTGTATCTGGCCCTGCATCCCTGAGTGGTTTTTTGCTCAGGGCAAGGATCCATGGCTTTTCTGTGTAAGGCCAGTGGCTGATCCATGGGGATCTTGCTCCATCCTGGGAGCTCTTCTAACCCATTCTAATGCAAATGTGCATTAGRTGATAATCGGAATGTTGAGTGGATTATTTCACCCCCAGACGAGCTGCTGCAAGGCACTTTTTTTTTCCCCTTTAAATAGATTAAACCAAAAGAAAAAAAAAAAATCCAAACCAATCCGCCCTGCCACAAAGAAACCCACTTTGGGATTAGGATTGATCCCTAGGGATCTGGGCAGGAGACAGGATCTCTCTTTTTCCCTCTCGAGGCCATAAATAAATGAAGAGCCACGACCTGGTGACACCCTCTAACAGCTTTWTGGCGTGWGCACCGTAATTGCACCAGCAAACATTTGTGTTGTAATTAAAGCCAGGAGCCACCAAACCATGAGAAATCAATTAAAAGGAATCCTGCCTGTGGGAGCAGCATCCCAGCCCTCCTGCCTGTCCTGCTAAGATGCTGCTTCATCCTTTCTCTCCCCCTAAAAAAAATCCCACTGATGAAGGGGTTGATCACCCTAAATGGGGATTTTTCCTCCCAATCTCCTGGATGCTGGAYCATCCCTGCCCTGTGGTGTCCCAGCCTCGCTGCTGGTGTTGATTTTGGTGGATTTTGGGAGTGGAGGMGTTGCCCTGTGTGTGTCCCAATGTCCACATGGGATGTGGGTTTTTTTTGGGAGCAGCCACAGGTTGGATGGTTGGGTAAAGGCACTGGGCTAAGCTCCTGCCAGGAGAAACATGCAGGAAATGGGCATTTTTTCCAGCAGGGTTTGAATTTTGGGGTATAAACAGGGAAGGGAGATCTTAGGAAGAGACCCCTGCCATGAGATCTCAGTAAAAAATATTTAGGSATAATGGGAGAAATCTACACCCATCTGTCCCCAGAAGGGGCTTTAGGGTTTTTTAGGTTTTGGGTATAAACAGGGAAGGGAGATCAGCCCTTAGGAGCAGGACCCTGCCATGAGATCTCATTAAAAAATYTTTAGGGATAATGGGAGAAATCCACACCCATCTATCCCCGGAAAGGGCTTTGGGGTTTTTTGGGGTTTAGTATAAAAAGGGAAGGGCCATCCCACTGCAGGAATCTTGGAATGCTGCTGTTGCCTCTGCTCCAACCCCTCAGTATCTTCCCCAAACCCCCTCTCACCCCAGGAGCAACTTTTGGCCGAACCCATCATCCCAAAAAGCAAAATTTGGCTGGGAGCTGCCATTCCCCCCATCCTGGGACACTCCACCCACATAGAGATCCAACTCCCCCCATGCTCCAGGAGCTTGGAGAAAGGAGCTGAATGCACCAAAACAAARCCTTTCCCTGCACGTGTGGCTGCTTCCCCCGGGAGAGGCTGAAAGAGAGACTGAAGCGCATGTGACAGATGTTAATCGCATCATTTAATGCACTCCTGGAAGGCACTTGGATACAGGGATGGGGAGGAGCAGGAGAATGGAGCATTGTCTCCCATTTCCTGCAGCATCCCCCGGGAGTGGATAACCCCAGGATGCACAGCTCACCCAGGGGAGTGAGGGAGGTGGGAATGGCAGCGAGGAAATTCGGGAGTTTTCTGGTGCATGTGCCTGTTTTGGTACAATGGAGTGATAAAAAAGGCAGAGAAATCGGTTTTGTTTGGTTTCCAAAGGGCTGTTCAGGGGGAAAAGTGGAGAGGGTGAAATTGGGATGYTGGGATCACTTCTGATCCACAYCCTGGACCAAACATGGATATAGGAGAGGGAAAATTGGGGATTCAGGGATCGTGGCTGGCCCACATCTGTGCATCCCTGAGAAAACAGGGAATTCAGAGAACGGGAAATAGGGATGGGAGAGATCACTTCTGATCCACAGCCTGGCCAAACATGGGTGCAGGAGAGGGAAAAAACAATGATGGAGGGTCTCACCCTGACCCAACAGGGAATACAGAAGAGAAGGAAAGAGGGCATGGTGAGATCACTCCTATCCACACCTGAACATCCTGAGAAAACAGGAACTTACAGAAGAGGGAAAAATAGTGATGGAGGGAACCTCACCTGACCCACACCCTGAACATCCCTGGAGTAAACAGGGAAGAAGGGGAAAATAGGGATTGCACCCTGATCCACACCTGAAACATCCCTGGAGTACACAGGAATACAGAGAGGAGGAAATAGGGATGGAGGATCATGTCTGATCCACACCTGACATCCTGGAGCAAACAGTATACAGGAAGAGGAGGAAAGAAGGATGGTGGGATCATGTCTGTGATCCATATCGAGCAGCCCTGGAGGCAAACAGTGGAAATAGTTAGGAGAAGAAAGAGGGATGGTGGGATCATGTCTGATCATATCTGGGCACCCCTGGAGCAAAACATGGGCTGCAGGAGAAAGGAAATAGGGATGGAGGGATCATGTTTGATCCACAACCTGGGCATCCTGGAGAAAAATAGTAATAGAGAAGAGTGAAATAGGATGGAGGGATCACACCTGATCCACACCTGAGCATCCCTGGACTAGAATTGGATACAGGAGAGGGGAAATAGGGATGGAGGATCACGTCTGATCCCACACTGAGCATCTCTAGACCAAACATGGGGTACGAAAAGGGAAAAGGAAATAGGGATGGAGGGATCATGTCTGATCCACACCTGAGCATTCCTGTACAGAATGAGAGATACAAGAAGGAAAATTATTATGGAAAGATCATTCCTTGATGCACACCTGAGCATCCCTGGAGCAAACACCTCCTGCTTGGCCTGGGGAAAATGAAACCCCACCRGATATCCACCGTGGGTGGGTTGGAGAGGGGAATTGCATTTCCAAGGCAGGAGCAGCATCCCATGGGCTGCTTCCCTGATTGAATTCCCCCCTGGTGACCCGGGAAGGTAATTGAGGCACAGGGAGCCGGGGCAGAGGCACCCCCTGGAAATCAGCACCTCCAGGCACCCCCCTGAGCCGGGCAGCAATTGAGGCCAGCTGACTTCAAGGTGCCTAAAAGTAATCAACTTATTGCCTAATAGATTTCTCAGTCATGAATTCCCCGTGCTGCAGATGCCCCCCAATCAGAGCAATTACGGATTTAAATGGAGCTGGAATCCGTGGTGCAGAAAATGCCCGTTTTAGCGGGAGATTGGCCAGAGGTGAGGGACCTGTAACACCCCTGGTAATGAAAGCTCTTCACAGCTTGCCGTGTTCCACCCGGGAATAARTGCTGCAGCCTGTGATACGGATCCGGCTGCGTTAATGATGCCCTGTTCCTTTTCACAGGACTCATTTCAGCTTTCCCCCGGTTTGTTTTTTTTTTTTTTGGTTTTGTTTCGGGTTTTTTTTCCCCCGGCTTTTCAAAGCACCGAGGCATGGTGGGAATTACCGCGTTAACGCGGCTGTTGTGGGGCTCGGGGTGTTTCCAAATGTTGTTCCCGGGATCCATTTACAAAGTGGCGGGGATCGGGAGCCTCGGGAAAGGGTGGCTGGAGGGGAATGGAATGTGACACGGGTGTCATCCCTCTGTCCATCCCAGCTGGAATTTATTCGCCGTGACAGGATGGATTTATCAGAACAAAACATACATCAGGAATTAAAAAAAAAAAAAAAAAAAAAAAAAGAAAATTTAAAAAAAAATTGGATTGGAAATAAAACTCCCATTAACTTCCAAATGAAAACCACATCCAAGGGAGACAGTTGGCTTCTCCTCTGAGTTTATTATTAAATATTTTACCAGGGAGGGAAGTTCTGAGCTGAGCATCTTTTCCCTCCTGTTCCTGGCAAGAGCAGTTTGTGTGGAGGGAGGGTGAGCTCTTGGTTGTTTTCCCGAAGCTCTTTCTGGGGGTAGCTGGGTGTAGATTTCTCCCATTATTCCCACATTTAAASAGCTTTTTAATGAGATCCTAAGGCAGGGTCCTATTCCTAAGTAATATTGGGAATATATCTTCCAATATATCTCTATCTATCTGAAATATAGTCTATATTTCCATACAGCACATATACAGAATATGTAAACATTATATAGATAATACATAGAGAATATACAGAGAATGTATAGAAAATATAGTCTATATTTCCATGTAGAATCTGTTTTAAAATTATAGAAATATATATTAAAATATACAAATATATATATTATAGATGGAAATATATATATTATATTTATTCCAAAAATATATTATATATTGTATATTGTATATTGTATATTATATATTATATATTATATATTATATATTATATATTATATATTATATATTATATATTATATATTATATATTATATATTATATATAATATATTATATATTATATATTATATATTATATATTATATATTATATATATTAAATATATTATATATATTTTATATATTTTATATGTTATATGTTATATTTTAGATCATGGATCATATATAATATATATAATATTTTATATTATATATAGAATATATAATATTATATATTATATCTACTTTATAAGTTATTTTATTTGATGCATAGGGGTGGGAGAAAGGCCCTGTCTGTTCTTTTGGACACTCACAACTCAGCAGCATCAAACTCCYAGCGCTGGGAGGGGGTTCCAGCAGGTCAATGATGCCGTGGGCGGGTCGGTGCCGCATCCCCAGGGATGGAGCCGGACCGAGCAGCTCCGGCCGCTCCTGAAACGCTTTAATTTCCCCCCAAATGGAACCGAGATGTGTTTTTTCCCTCCGTGTCTTTGCTCCCAAGGGGCCCCGGGATTAATTTCCTGGGGTGACCCTGGGGCCGCAGCCGCCTGACCCTGCCCGAGGGGCCGCGGGGTCGCGGCACGGAGCGGAGGGGACCCGCGGCCGCCGATCAGGAGCTGGGGGCGCTCCCAAAATGGCATTTCCACCTCAGCCGACCCCGCAGCGGCCCCGCCGAGCGCAGATTCAATTACCGGCCCCGGCAGCGCCGTCCCTGGGGACAGCAGTGTCACCGTCCCCCCGGCAGCCCGGGACCCCCGGTGGCCTCGGGGGCGGCCTCGGGTCCCTGCGGAGGGCTCGGGCTGTGCTGGGGAATGAGCAATGAGCGGGGGGGTTGTGCTGTGGTGAGGTCCCCAGGACGAGGTGAGAGATGAGAATTTGACTTCATGTTCTCAGAAGGCTGATTTWTTATTTTATTTCATTATTTCATTTAATATTTTATTATTTTATTTCATTATATTATGTATATAATATATATTATATTATTTTATATCTCATTATATTAATATATATTCTATTTCATTATTACATTATATAATATAATATAATAATAATGTAATATTATAATAATTATAATAATGTAATAATTATTATATTATATTATATTATATTATATTATATTATATTATATTATATTACATTACATTACATTATATTATATTATATTATATTACATTATGTTATTAAAGGAAATAATATACTAAAACTACACTAAAGAAAGAGAAAGGAGACATCAGAAATCTAGAAAAGAATGAATAATAAAAACCTGTGACTGACCAGAGTCTTGACACAGCTGGACTGGGATTGGTCATTAAGTTAAAACAATTCACATGCTGGGTAAACAATTCTCCAAATCACATTCCAAAGCAGCAAAATAGGGAGAAGCTGAAGCTTCCCAGCTTCCCAGGAGAAGAAATCCTGGTGAAGGGATTTTTCATAAAATATCCCTGTGGTAGGGGATTGTAGGAATGGGGATTTATCCCTGTAAGGAATCAGGCRGTGGATTTTCTCTTGGAGCAGAGCTGGGGTTTGGTAGCCGTGGTGCCCTGAGGATGGTCCCGTGTCCCCCTGTCCACACAGGGCATGGGCAGAGCCATAGGGCCCCATCCATGTCTGGGTGATTTTAAGGCTGGTCCCAGTGGAGGAGGGGATGGGAGAGAGGCTGGGGAGAAGCTGGGGAGGCTCCTCTCAGTGCTGGGTGCTGCTGCGAGATTGCTCACCGAGAGCACAGGGACATCTGCTGGGACAGTGGCCACGTTCCTGACATGGGCCGTGCTCAGGTCCCCTGGATTTCCCTCAGCCAGGTCTGTCCTCATCCCCAGACCCTCATCCCTCAGAACCACGGAATGGCTGAGGTTGGAAAAGGCCTCCAGGACCACTGAGTGTGAGCTGTGCCCGATCCCCACCTTGTCACTGAGTGCCACCTCCAGGTGACCCCTCCAGGGATGGGCACTSCAACCCTCCCTGGGCAGCTCCAGGCCCTGAGCCCCCTTTCCATGGGSAAATTCCTGCTGTGCCCACCCTGAGCTGCCCTGGCCCAGCCTGAGGCCGTTCCCTCTGCTCCTGTCCCTGTTCCCTGGAGCACAGCCCGGCCCCCCGGCTGTGCCCTCCTGGCAGGAGCTGTGCAGAGCCACAAGGGCCTCCTGAGCCTCCTTTGCTCCAGGTGAGCCCCTTCCCAGCTCCCTCAGCCTCTCCTGGGGCTCCAAACCCTTCCCCAGCTCCGTTTCTCCGTTTGGGACAGTTTGGGACACGTGTGCTGGGTGTTTGGCACCATCCACASCCTCAGTCCCAGCCAGGATTGTGACACTGGGATAATTCCACTTGTGCTGGAGCCTGTGAAAATGCTCTTTCTTTTCACAGAGCAGAATCTAATCCAGAAGAGAAGAAAACACTCATTATTTAATTTCCCCCAGTATTTTTGTGTGCTCATGGGATTTTAATGGTATTAATTATTATTTAATTTGCACTTTGGCAATTCATTTGTGCTGAGCTATTCTGGTATTTGAGAGCCAGCAATGCTCAATCCCTTTTGCATCTCCATTCATGCTGCTGCTCTCCAGCCCTTCTTCCCAGGTATCCATGCCTCCCTCAATCCCATCCACCTTTCTCCCAAGAACTCATCCTGTCCCATCCAAAGCATCTCCTCATTGTCCGCCTCCCCCTTTATTTGATTTTCTTTATCATCTCCAGCTACTGGACCCCAGCTGGGAAAATCCGAGCAAGGATCATCAGCTTGGAGTCACAGCATGGAGGAGCTGGTGCCTCCTGGGTGTTCCTGGTGCAGAACCCCCATCCATGCAGCCAACACCCCCATCCCCTGTCTCCATGGAAACATCCCTCTAACCCCTCTCAAGCATCCCTAAATCTCCGTCCTTTCACTTCCACGTGAGGATCCCTAAATCCCCATCCCTCCATCTCCACGAGCATCCATCTCTCACTTCCCCTCTCTCCATCTCCACACATTCCAAAACAATCTTCCATCCACAATCCACAGCATTCTTCCATTCCATTCTTCCGCTGACAGCATCCTTCCAGCCCTCCACCCCCATGAGAGAATCCTTCCATCTCCACACAGAGCATCCTCCATTCCTGTCCCTCCAGCTCCTCATGAGCATCACTCCATGTCCACAGAAGAATTCCTCCATCTCCATTAAGCATTCCTCCATTCTCATCCCTCCATCTCCATGTGAACATTCTTCCATTCCCATCCCTCCATGTGAGAATTCTTCCACTCCCATCCCTCCATCTCCATGTGAAGATTCCTCCATTTCCTCCGTCTCCACTGAGCATTCCTCTATTCCCATCTCTCCATCTCCACATGAGGATTCCTCCACTCCCATCCCTCCAGCTCCATATGAACATTTCTCCATTCCCATCCCTCCATCTCCATGTGAGGATTCCTCCATTTCCTCCATCTCCATGTGAGGATTCCTCCATTCCCACCCCTCCATCTCCACTGAGCATTCCTCTATTCCCATCCCTCCATCTCCATGTGAGATTTCTCCATCCCCATCCATCCATCTCCATGTGAGGATTCCTCCATTTCCTCCATTTCCTCCATCTCCATGTGAGGATTCCTCCATTCCCATCCCTCCATCTCCACTGAGCATTCCTCTATTCCCATCTCTCCATGTCCATGTGAGGATTCCCCCATCCCCATCCCTCCATCTCCACTGAGCATTCCTCTATTCCCATCTCTCCATCTCCATGTGAGGATTCCTCCATCCCCATCCCTCCATCTCCACTGAGCATTCCTCTATTCCCATCTCTCCATCTCCATGTGAGGATTCCCCCATCCCCATCCCTCCATCTCCATGAGAGATTTCTCCATCCCCATCCCTCCATCTCCATGTGAGATTCTTCCATTCCCACCCCTCCAGCTCCACAGGAGCATCCCTTCACCTCCATGCTAGCATCTCTCCTTTTCCATATGAACATCCTTTCATCTTCTCCATTTCCACGTGCACATCTATTCATCCCAGGTGAGGCTCCCTCCGTTCCCCTCCATTCCCCTCCATTCCCCTCCATTCCCCTCCATTCCCCTCCATTCCCCTCCATTCCCCTCCATTCCCCTCCATTCCCATCCTTCCAGCTCTGCAGGAGAATCCCTAACCCTGATCCCCCCATTTCTGTGTGAGCATCCTTTGATCCCATGTGAAAACCTCTCCATCGCCATCTCCATCTCTCCATTTCTGTGTGCCCATCCTTCCATCCCATTCCAGCCTCCCTCATCCCGTTTCAGCCTCCCTCCACCCCATTCCAGCCCCCCTCCATCCTCATCCTCACATTTCCAAGCCAGCATCCCTTCATCCCATCGAGCCTCCCTCCATCCCCCTCCATCCCCGCCACTTCCCCAGATAATGAGAGCGAGTTTAAAAAACTTAAAGCCTCTTCCTGCCCGCGGTGAGTGACACAAATGGAGTTCATATTTAATCATCTGTTAACTCGTTGTCTATTATAGCTCTTTAATAGCACCAGAGATATTCTTAATGAAGCATGATTTAAGGTATTTACAGCTCTAGGACCGACAGACATCACTCACAGTGTGCAGGTAATGAGGCGTAAAACAGCTCTGGAAACCGTAAAAATGGGAGAGAGAGAGCGAGGAGGGAGAGAAAGCAGGCGAGGAGTTCGGAGCTGAATTGTTCCAGGGTTTGTTTTAAAATGTTTAGGCATTTAAAGTCATTTCAGCTTCGGCGAGGTGTCTGGTAGCACCGAGTTCAGCAATTCCCAGCGCTGAGAACCCTGCCTTGCCAGGAGGGGTTTGGCCCCCCATGCTCCCGAGCTGAGACATCTCAGGAATCATGGGAGGGAGCAGGGAAAAAGCTTTGGAGGGTCCCCAAGGGCCTTGTGGGTGCATGGGAGCAAAGCCCGGAATTTCTGGGTGCAGTTTCCCCTTTGTTTTCCCACTTGGTGGCACAGCTCTCGGAGGGGACACCATGACCCTTCCCTTTGCTGGCCTGCAAATGCCCCCCCTGTGCAACGCTTTTATTTTCTTATTTTTTTCCCCCAGAAAAAAAAAAAGAAAAAAAATAATTAAAAAACCCATCAGAACCCAAGCCAAGTTTTGCAAAATAATTTGTGACGGAGGTGCCATTCTGCATCAAAATATTGTGTAGAAAATGTCAAATGTCACCAATCCATGTGTCCCCCCGTGTGATAGTAATTGGGCTGGAAGGCTGCGCTCTGCCACCGCGGCCGCTGGCCGCCTCCTCCTCCTCCTCCTCCTCACTCTCGGCTCGGGAGATGTCGCTTCCCGAGTCCGTCCCGGCTGCCCCGCCCGGCCGCGGTGTCCCCAGCCCGGGGACGAGTGCGTGGTGCTCATTAGGCTGCAGTGGTGACAAACAGCTCCCGGGGAAAAGGGCGGCAGCTGGAGCAGGCTGGAGTGCTTCTCGGGGTGTTGGTTCCCTCCTGGATTTGGGACCTGTGGCCCCATTCCCCGATGTTTTCCCCTTGAGGATTTTGGTGGATTGCCCTCGATTTGGGGAAGCCAAAGCAGAACCACTGTGGGGTCTCTGAGTGAGGAATCAGAGCCTGTTGCTCCCCTCCCTGCCCAAAAGTGCTCCAGAGGCACCATCACCTGCATTTCCAGAGCCATGGACCCTTTGGAATATTTATCCCACTTTCTACCTGGCTGTGTTGGGTGTGTAGCACCCCCACTGCTGTTTTATTGCTGCTAGGAGGGAAAACAAACTGTTCTTTCAGAGCAAATAATCCATTCCTTAAAGCATCCCCAGCCCTTAATCTGGGAACAGACCTTTCACACACACTCCTTAACCATCCTGGATGAATCAATCCTCATTAGGACATTAGGCTGCATAAATATTTGGCCGGTGAGGGAGCCCCAAGGGAGAGCAGAGGGATGGGGAGAGTTGCAGTTGGAAATTCAATGAAGTTCCCTTGGGCAGCAGGAGCCAGGCCTGGGAGAGTTGGGTCAAGCCTTCAGCCGGTGCCACTTGTCCCCTTGGGCAAGTCCTGCGGAGCAGGGTTAATTTTGCTGACCTGGTTTTTTGCCCGTGGAAGTGGCGAGGTGCAGGTGGAAAGGGAGGAGGTGAAATAATCCTGCTGCTCTRGGCAGCTCCTTCCCCAAGCCGCAGCACAACTCGCTCACAAACAATTTCTCTGCCGCCGAGGAAGGAGCTGGAATTTCTCTCTGGCGAGGCAGCAGCAGCAGAATTGCGAAGCCGGTGCCTGTTATAGAAACTTTTTAGTACTGGGGACAAGCCAAGAAAAAAGCCCAGATTGATCTCAAATCTCAGCTGGTGCTGGCGGCGCTTCCCCCTCCGACTCCTGCTCTGGTGGGACGTGAGCTGGACCCTCCAAGCATCCCTGAGGAGAGCTGGGATGTTTCCCAGAGTTCTGGGTACTCTTCCCAGCTCCCTGCTCAGCCAGGAGCTCCTGCCCTGCTCTGGAAAGTGATTTTGGGATAGATTGAGGGGTTTTTGTTTGTAATTGTATAAACCCAGCTCTTCCCTGGCTCCACCCCCCTGTCCCATCTCCACACCAGTGGGACCAGCCTGGATCATCTCATGCCATCAAAATCCTTCCCAGCAGGATAATCCAGGCTGGGGCAATGCCAGGCTGCAGCTCGCAGGGAGGTGAAAGGTTTTTTGGCTCAGATACCATCACAACCTGTCTGTGATTTTCACTATTTCCTTCAGCACCCAGGGAAATTCCTTAGGAGCTGTCAAGGATGTGGTGGCAATGGGGCCGCTGGAAATTTCACCTCATCCCTTGAGAGGTGAGGGGCTGGTGCAGGGAACACCCTGTGCTGGGGGTGTGCACAGCTCTGAGGATGGGTGAGCTGGGAGGATCCAGACTGGATCCATCCAAACCTGTTCATTCCCACGGTGGGAAGCGGGCGCTGGGGCTTGGCCCAGTTTTGGGATAGAATTCCTACAGCAAAGCTTGGGCACCATCCATCTCCCCTCCACAGAATAAAGCCCATTTTAATCCATTTTTCCTCCATGCCCCGGATAAACGGATGCCAACAGGATGGACACACCAACACAGCCATCCCTGGGCTCACCCAGCTCCATGCCCAGCCCAAGCTGGGTATCCCTGGCAGGGCAGAGCCCCGGGCTGCCGAAACCGCCGGAGCACTGCATGTGTGCTGCTTCCATGTGCGCTGGTTTCCAAGGAAACCGCTCGCTCTACATGTGTGTCACTTAACACCCTATTTGCTTTCATTTGGATAAGTCTTTAATTCCTGAGCAGCCCCGGCTCGGCGGGATCTGTTGAGCTCCGTGTGTGTATCCTCAGCGCACAAAATCCCTCTCCTGCCCGCCTGCCTCTTGGAAAAGTCGCTGCCTGCTCGGAGCGACTTTCCTAAACCTGTGCCTAATTGGAGCAGCTAATGCTTTCTGCAGGAGTAACTGGATATTTTGCTGCTGCTTCCCCTCTAGAAACAATTAGCAGGGAAAACACGGAATGCAGGGCTCTCGGCACCTGCCACCAGCTCTGCTGCTCCAGCTTTGTGTCAGGTGGAGGAGCAGGGCGAGGACGCCCCTTCCCAGGGGTGTGGGGGCAAAGCTGGGRGGTGCAGGTGTGGGTTTGAGTGCTTGGGAAGGCAGCAGCTCCTYTCAGTGGTTAAATGTTGATTTTAAAGTGTCCTGGGCTGAGGAAGCAGGGAAGGGTGGCATGGGAGGGTGACCCAGTTGGTGTCACARATCAGCCTGGAGAGGAGAAGGATCCAGGGAGAGCTCAGAGCCCCTTGCAGGGCCTGAAGGGGCTCCAGGAGAGCTGGAGAGGGACTGGGGACAAGGGATGGAGGGACAGGACACAGGGAATGGCTCCCAGTGCCAGAGAGATTGGATATTGGGAAGGAATTCCTGGCTAGGAGGACAAGGAAGGGCTGGGATGGAATTCCCAGAGCAGCTGTGGCTGCCCTTGGATCCCTGGAAGGCCAGCTTGGAGCCACCTGGGACCTGTCTCTTATACACATCTAGATGTGTATAAGAGACAGGCCTGAAGGGGCTCCAGGAGAGCTGGAGAGGGGCTGGGGACAAGGGATGGAGGGACAGGACACAGGGAATGGCTTCCCACTGCCAGAGAGATGGGATATTGGGGAGGAATTCCTGGCTAGGAGGACAAGGAAGGGCTGGGATGGAATTCCCAGAGCAGCTGTGGCTGCCCTTGGATCCCTGGAAGGCCAGCTTGGAGCCACCTGGGACAGTGGAAGGTGTCCCTGCCCAGGGGCTGGAACTGGATGGAATTCAAGTTCTCTTCCCAACCAAACCATTCCATGATCCCATGACACCGATGGGACACACTTGGGCCAAGCAGGAATGAGAGACAAAGCTTTGAGGGTGTTTTTCTCCACCAAATTTTCATTCAAAGTGGCTTTTTCTCCCCTCTCCCCCTTCCTCCCTTCCCTTTGCGCTGTAAGATACCTCCTGTTCTTGTGCACTGGAGGAATTTTCTGATCTAAAGCCACTTTCCTCCTCTCCCAAAATCCCTGGGGGTGGCTCATGCTTGTAAAGCTGAGCAGCTCCCCTGTCACTCGGGGCTGGCTCCCGTCTGCAGCCCTGACAGCAGCTAATGCTGTTAGCCTGTGTCGAGGAGGGATTTCAGCATCAAAAACCCCCAGAATCACCACACTCYGGCTGCTCTGCTGCTTGCAAGCAGTTCAAAACCATCCCCCCGTGTTTGGGGTGCCCGGCATGGCCCAGGGAGGTCACCCAGGGGGTTTTGGGGTGGCTCTGGGGGCTGCTGCAGCCTCGGAGCGGCGCAGGATGAGCAGCCGGGATTAACTCGGCTCGGGGAGGGCTTTGCTATCTTTAGGTGGAAGGTGAGGGATTGTGGCTCTTAGGATGGCCGGCAGGTGAGGAGAGAGAAAAATCCCCCGGGGCCAGCCCTGCTCAGGGCTCTGACCCCAGCTCCTGTCCCCAGCGGGGTCTGCCCTGCCGGCCCCGGCCGCGTGCGCTGTCACCTTTCTAGGCCACAATCTGTCCCCAATTCCAAGCCTGCTGTTAGCTTCACTTGCACTCTATTCTCGTGTTTGCTGTTATTTTTTAACACTTTTTTTTTTTCCTCCCCATTTTTTTCCTTTTTTTTTTTTTTTTAATAATTTTTTTTTTGCATAAAAACACTATCCTCTCCCCAGAGCCTGCCTGGAGCGAAGGCATGGTCTGTACAACTGCAATTATTTCGAAGAACAGATGGAGTGAGGAGCAGAAAGTCTGTTAATAGTAATAGAAATGCTACATGTTAACCTGGACAGCACACGATGACAGTCCCATGACTACACGTTCTGTTCCCACCAGCTGGGCTCCGAGCGGAGCCGAGAGATTCAGAAACGCCGAGCTCGGCTCCGCACCCTCCCCAAAGTTAGAGCTCAAATTCCTTCACACTTCCAGCGTAGGGTTTTTGGGTTGTCGGGCTTCTTCTCCCCCTCCCCTCCTCCTCTTTCCTATTAAACGCTGATTTCGGCGCTGTTAAGGAATTTTGCTGCTTCTTCCCTTTTTTTTTTATTTTTTTTTTTTTTCCCTCTCAGTCGGCTGCAGCTGGGAGCGTGGTGGGGATGGTGGTGGCGGCTCAGCCTCGAGGTCCTGACCTTCAGCCTCGCGTGGTGACACCAGCACAGCCCCTTTCCCACGCTCACATCTGCAGGCTGGGTGTAATTCCCCCACCCTGGATGATGCCAGGCTGGGATTTGTGGAGCGGGGCAGCGGCACTCCTGGGCGGGGCGCTTTGAGGGAGTTTGGGATTTTCTCTGCAACTGTTGCAAGCTAAATGGGTTGAAATCRGCATTTTCTGGTTAAAAGTGGTGCTCCCTGTGGTCTTCAAGAGGTTTATGAGACGTGTGGGATGCCAAGGAAGAGGGGCACAGGTTATGGCAACACCTCAGGGGGGTTTTGTCTCTTTACCCCAACCAGAGGTTGGGAAATGGAGCAAAAATATTGAGTCAGCCCCAGGAACCTCACTGTGCAAATCCCTGCCAGGTCTCACAGGGCAGGGGACGCAGCCACAGAGCTCCAGCTAATTCCAGTGGGAATCGCAGGGCTAAATCCCAGGGCTGTTGGTGACAGCCCAGCCCCCGGGGCGGCTGGAGCGGAGCCTGGCTCCCTGACAGACGCACCTGGAGCTTTTATTCGGATATAGATCCCTTAATCTTCGTGCTTGGGGGATAATCTGGTGCCTGAGGTCCTGCCAAATCCCTGGAGATCAGCAGGTTTTCCTTTCAGAGGTCACTTCCAAGCCAGCTCCATCCTCAGCAGACCAAAATATCCACGTGGGCTCTGTGCTGGTGGCACCTCTGGGTGCTGGGTACCCTCAGTGGGGGCCTGGCCTGGGCCGGGAGGGTTTCCTGGGGGCTAAACCAGTGTTATCCACAAATCCCAGCTCTCTTTGCCCAATTCCATCACCCAGGAGTGTTGCCTGACCCCCAGGTGCTGCTTGTTGCAGCATCCCAGGAACATGTTTTGGTTATTTTGGGATGTTTGGGGGGCAGAGTTTGGCTCCCCACAGCCACCCCATGCAGGATGGGGTATCCAGCTTGTCCCCAACCAACTCTGGATCCCAAAAATACCAGAGTGGCTGCAATCCTGRGCCTCAGTGGGATGTGGTGAGAAGCAGAGGGAATTCTCCTTGGTGCCTTTTTTTTGGAGGAGGCAGAACCTACATTTTTCCTCTGGAAAGATTTGGGATTAAATCATCCCCAGGCAATTTGTGGCCTCCCCTGGTGCCCATTCCTCACTCACCTCTGAGGTGATACCACCAGAGCTGGGGAAGAGTGGAAAAATGTGGATCTGGGCGCTTTTTGCTGTCACCCCATGGCCACAGCATCCTCCTCTCCTCTCTTGCAGAACAAGAAATACGTCCTGGTGATGGTGGACCCCGACGCTCCCAACAGAGAGAACCCCCGGCTSCGCTTCTGGAGGCACTGGCTGGTCACCGACATCCAGGTGAGTCCATGGGGCCATTCCCAACATCCAGGGAGGGCTGGAATCTCCCATGGGATGCAAACTCCTCCTGGGATCATTCCCAAGCATCCAAGGAGGGCTGGAATCCCATGGGGATGCAAACTCCTCCTGGAGAAACCCCGGAGGGGAGGATGAGTGTTTGCCAGAGAAATGTAAATGGTGCTGGGCGTGTAGGTAGGGAAGTGCTTCCTCAGGCTATAAAGAGCCAGSCTGGTCCAAAAATATTGCTGCTTGGGTTTTTGGGTTTTTTTTTTTCCCTCCTTCTCCTAAGGAAATGCTGGGAAAAAAAACCCAAAAAACACTTTGCCAACTCCCCACCACCGGTTTTCTCTGCYGAGACAACGCGTCCTTCCAAACAGCTCCTGCTGCTGGTTGAGTTTTGGGCTTAAAAAAGTGGGTTTGGTGAAAATCTCAATTAGTTTTCTAGTTTTTGATTTTTTTTTTTGGATTAAAAATGGTTTGAATTCAGTGAGAAAACAAGGGGGGAAATGAGTTTGGGYTGAATTGTGGCACTTCCCAGCACTGTGTCCATGGGATGAGTCCTTCTCCCTGTCCCAGTGTGTCATGCTCCCAGAAATATCCTGGAAAAGCAGTTTTTCCCATTCCTGCTTGTTTTCATGTCTCCAAAAAATGAGATGTTGCAGCCCTAAATCAATCTAACTGATAATCTGGGTACTAAAGCCTAATTAAGATATCAATTAATTTGCAGCGTGCATTTAACAAGAAATATCGCGTCGTTCTTCTCTATTATTCTCTGAAATTACTGCTGAGGGCTCTTTGTACAGATACCTTAATTAGACTTTTTATTGTTAATGGGCATATTAAGCAAATTAAAACAGGATATTAATACTTTCCATGGATTCCATAATTGGCTGAAAAATAGGAAGCATRGGGAATAATTGCAGGAATTTGTGTACAGGGCTTGGGGTTTTTTTTTTTCATGTTGTTTTGTGTTTTTATCCTTCACAGAAACCCTTCTGCATTTCTAACAACAGGGTCCTGAAAGTCTCTCATTAATTTTAATATTTACCAAACGCAAAGGAGCCCAAGCTCCTGTGTTTCCTTCTGTACACAGATCCTTCGGAGCCGTTCCCTCTTGCTAATTATTGTGGTTTTCCTTTTTTTTTTTTTTTTTTGGAGTGTAAAATCCTTTAAGCAAAGAAGGGAAATGTGAGATTCAAACCTCCAGCACGAATGGAAGGTGGGATATTTTTCCATTGGTGTTTGGGTGATTCCATTTGTGATCTCTAAGGTCAAAAGTTCTGTGTTAGGCCATGAAAGAGGGCAGGAAAAAGGAGATTTTTGGGAGGGAAAAGAGTTTTTCCCTATCTGCCAGGGATGGGGTGGATCCAAGCCCAAACAATTCCTTAAGCTTTCTTATCACYAGATAAATACATTTATAAATATAAACACACATATCRGAGCAYGGATTTGGCCTCGGTGCTCTTGATGGTCCCTTCCAACGTGAGATATTCACTGATTCCATGCAATATTCTATATAAAACRTATATATTGATATGATCCCTATAATGATGGGATAAATATATCCCCTCTATCTCCCGTGGGTGTGTGTATGTGTATCTCTCCTCTACGCACACAGAAACGCGTATAAATCCCCCAAACCCCACAAATGCCCAATAAACCACCAAAAAATCCTCCCCCATCCCATGAGGACACGGGGACCAAACTCCCTCAGCTCAGTGCCCGTGGCTGGGGGTGCAGTGGGGGGGTCCTGGCGTGTCTGGGAGGAGTTTTCCCGATGCCCCAGCCCCAAATGCGGGTGCGGAGCCGGCGGGCTCAGCCACATGGTGTCTCGTTGAGATGCAGATCCTTGGGGGGATATGGAAGTCTTGGCTCCGAGGAGCTTCAGCTGACAGCCTTATTTGCACACTGGCTCTAAAATAACCGTGTAGGCTTTACATGACACCTTCTGTTGCTTTGGTGCAGAGAGGGGCTTGCAAGTGCCTTTCTCCGGGAGGGATGGGGCGGCCGGTGCCGTGCTGGGGGGCTGGCGGGGCCCCCGCACCCGCCGGTGCCCCGGTGATCAGCCCCAACATCGCCCAGTGTCACCCAGCACCGAGGGGCTGGCATTCCACCCACAGTATCCACCCAGTGTCACGCCCATGATCACCGCTGTCAACCCAGGGTGCCCCAGTGTCACCCCGAGAACCGAGCTGCATCACCCCAGTATCACCCAGTGTCACCCAGGGTGCCCATGTCACCCCAGGTGCCCATTGCATCCCCAGTAAACCGACTGGCATTACCCCAGTATCACCCAGTGTCACCCCAGTATCGCCCAGTGTCCGACCCAGAACCAAGCTGGGGCATCACCCCAGTATCACCAGTGTCACCCCGCGGTTGCCCAGTGTCACCCAGAACCGAGCTGGGCCATCACCCAGTATAACCCAACGTACCCCAGCAGTTGCCCATTGTCACCCCAACGAGCTGAGATCACCCCAAGTATCACCCAGTGTCACCCCAGGGTTGGCCCAGTATTCCACCCCAGGGTGCCCAACTGTCACCCAGACGAGCTGGCATCACCCCAGTATCACCCAGTGTCACTCCAGGTGCCCCATTGTCACCCCAGAACTGAGCTGGCATCAACCCCAGTTCACCCAGTTCAACCCAGTATCACCCAGTTCACCCCAGTTCACCCAGTGTCACCCAGGGGTGCCCAGTGTCACCCCAGAAACCGACTGGCATCACCCCAGTATCACCCAGTGTCACCCAGGTGCCCAGTGTCACCCCAGGGTGCCCATTGTCACCCCAGCACCGAGTGGCATGCACCCACGTATCACCCAGTGTCACCCCAGTATCACCCAGTGTCACCCCAGGTGCCCAGTGTCAACCTCAGAACTTGAAGCTGGCATCACCCCTGTATCACCCAGTGTCACCCCAGCATCACCCAGCAGTGCTTGGTAGCACCCCAGTATCACCTAGCATCGCCCCAGTATCACCCAGTGTCACTCCAGTGTGCCCAGCAGTGCTTGGTACCACCCCAGTATCACCCAGTGTCACTCCAGCATTGCCCAGCATTGCCCAGCAGTGCTTGGGTACCATCCCAGTATCACCCCAGCATCGCCCAGTATCACCTAGCATTGCCCAGCAGTGCTTGGTACCACCCCAGTATCACCCAGTGTCACCCCAGCATCACCCAGCGTCACCCAGCATTGCCCAGCAGTGCTTGGATACCACCCCATTGTTGCCCAGCACCACGAGGGTATCACCCCAGCATCACCCAGCATCATCCCAGTATTGCCCAGCATCACTCCAGCATCACCCAGCATCACTTGGGTATCACCCCAGTATCACCCAGCATCACTTGGGTATCACCCCAGTATCACCCAGCATCATCACCTGGGTATTGCCCTGGCCCTGCCCCAGCACCCCCAGGAATCACCTGGGTGTCACTCTGGCATCTCCCCAACATCCCTTGGGTATCACCCCAGCATCCCTTGGGTACCACCCTGGCATCCCTTGGGTATCAGCCCAGCATCTCTTGGGTGTCACCCCAGCCTCCCCCCAGCATCACTTCGATATTGTCCCAGCATCACCCCAGCATCCCTTGAGTACCACCCTGGCATCCCTTGGGTACCACCCTGGCATCCCTTGGGTATCACCCTGGAATCCCTTGTGTATACTCTGGCATCCTTTGGATACCACCCCAGCATCTCTTGGGTATCACTCTGGCATCCTTTGGATACCACCCTGGCATCCCTTGGGTATCACCCTGGCATCCCTTTGGTACCACCCCAGCTTCCCCCCAGCATCATTTGGGTATTGTCCCAGCATCACACCAGCATCCCTTGGGTACCACCCCAGCATCTCTTTGGTATCAGCCCAGCACCCCTTGGGTACCACCCTGGCATCCCTTGGGTACCACCCTGGCATCCCTTGGGTATCACCCTGGCATCCCTTGGGTGTCACCCCAGCATTCCTTGGGTACCACCCCAGCTTCCCCCCAGCATCCCTTGGGTACCACCCTGGCATCCCTTGGGTACCACCCTGGCATCCCTTGGGTACCACCCTGGCATCTCTTGGGTGCCACCCCAGCATCCCTTGGGTACCACCCCAGCTTCCCCCCAGCATCCCTTGCGTATCGCCCTGGCATCTCTCCGGCATCACCCAGGCTTTGCCATCCCCCAGTTTGGAGGGAAGCAGCTCCAGCAGCACTAAATGCCACTCCTGGGTGCTGCAGCACTTTGGCATGCCACCAACTTTGGGGTTTGGCTCGGGATTTGCTCTCCCAGGTGGGTTTTTGGGATGGAACCATCCCATCCCCTGGGCGCCGCTCYCCGTTCCTTATCAGCCGCTGCTCCGTCGCCGCTCCGATTGTCAAACACGAGAGATGCTTTCACTCCTATTCAAAATAATTTAAATAAAAATGTTGCTACAAAGTGGAATAATATCTTTTGATGAATGTTTTTAAAGCCCTTTAGGTTTTCATGGTAATTTGCAGTGTAAAATTATTTAGAGATAAGAGCCAAATTAGCTCTTATAGGCGGAGGTCGATATGTCCCGTTATCCATGGAAGCAGTGTTTAAATATAATCAGCCTTTACTCTAATGCAGCATAATTGTTCATTTGAAATAGCTTTTTTTTTCTCTCTTTTTTTTTTTTTACTCCATTCAATGAGTCATTAAAATATTCAAAGGATAATGCAGTGAATTGGAAATGAATTTATCACATTATCCTGTACATACTGTAGAGCATCAGGTAACCAGGCAGAGTCGGAACCGGTTTACAGCGAATCCCCGGTAAACAAGGTTTTCCATTTTGTATTCAGTGGGGAAAGAAAAAGAAGGGAGAAAATACTGCCCTTCAAATGGAAAGCTTTCCATCTTTATTCCCCCTCCTCGGGGAGGAGGAAGGGGGAGGGCGAGAGCAGRGAATTTGTACTCCACTAAAGCCTCGCCGCTTTAACTTTATTTTTATCAAAATATGTTTGTAACAGAAAGTCGTTATGGAAACGGGTTCTGCCAGCCGGGAGAAATCCTGCGCCAGGATGGAACCGAGCGGGACCCGCCGGGCTCTGCTGCCACCAGCACCWCTCAGATCAGCCCTGAACCCCTTCCCAGGGCAGGGCACTGGGGAAACTGAGGCACAG
>NDFG01000006.1:703233-743485 GCA_002167245.1 Sporophila hypoxantha | reverse complement strand
ACTGTCCCTGTGGTGGCACTGTCCCCATGGTGGCAATGTCCCCGTGGTGGCACTGTCCCTGTGGTGGCACTGTCCCCATGGTGGCAATGTCCCCGCAGTTGCACTGTCCCCATGGTGGCACTGTCCCCACGGTGGCACTGTCCCCACGGTGGCAATGTCCCCATGGTGGCACTGTCCCCGTGGTGGCACTGTCCCCATGGTGGCAATGTCCCCATGGTGGCAATGTCCCCGCAGTGGCACTGTCCCCATGGTGGCACTGTCCCCGTGGTGGCACTGTCCCTGTGGTGGCAATGTCCCCATGGTGGCAATATCCCCATGGTGGCACTGTCCCCATGGTGGCACTGTCCCCGTGGTGGCACTGTCCCTGTGGTGGCAATGTCCCCATGGTGGCACTGTCCCCATGGTGGCACTGTCCCTGTGGTGGCACTGTCCCTGTGGTGGCACTGTCCCCATGGTGGCAATGTTCCCATGGTGGCAATGTCCCTGTGGTGGCACTGTCCCCGCACTGGCACTGTCCCTGTGGTGGCACTATCCCCACAGTGGCACTGTCCCTGTGGTGGCACTGTCCCTGTGGTGGCACTGTCCCCATGGTGGCAATGTCCCTGTGGTGGCAATATCCCCATGGTGGCACTGTCCCCATGGTGGCACTGTCCCCGTGGTGGCACTGTCCCCATGGTGGCACGGTCCCCATGGTGGCACTGTCCCCATGGTGGCACTGTCTCCATGGTGGCAATGTTCCCATGGTGGCAATGTCCCCGCAGTGGCACTGTCCCCGTGGTGGCAATGTCCCTGTGGTGGCACTGTCCCCGTGGTGGCAATGTCCCCGGGGTGGCACTGTCCCCATGGTGGCACTGTCCCCATGGTGGCAATGTCCCTGTGGTGGCAATGTCCCTGTGGTGGCACTGTCCCTGTGGCGGCAATATCCCCATGGTGGCACTGTCCCCGTGGCGGCAATGTCCCCATGGTGGCAATGTCCCCGTGGTGGCAATGTCCCTGTGGTGGCACTGTCCCTGTGGCGGCAATATCCCCATGGTGGCACTGTCCCTGTGGTGGCAATATCCCCATGGTGGCAATGTCCCCGTGGTGGCACTGTCCCCGTGGTGGCAATGTCCCTGTGGTGGCACTGTCCCTGTGGTGGCACTGTCCTCGGGGTGGCACAGCACAGCCAGACCCTCCCCTTATCTCTGGGAAGGTCAGGGATGGATGGGGCTGTGTGTTCCCAGCTGGATGCACAGCCCAGGCCTGCAGGATTTGGGGTGGGATGATGGCAGTGCAGGGACAGGATTGCTCCATCCTGATCCTTCCTGAGCCTTGGGACCACCAGGATGGAGGAGCTGCTGGGGACAGGGATGTTCCATCCTGATCCTTCCTGAGCCTTGGGATCACCAGGATGGAGGAGCTGCTGGAATGGCCCTGCCTGTCCTGGCCCTGCCTGTCCTGGCCCTGCCTGTCCTGGCCCTGCCCCTTCCCACCTCCATCCTGTGGGGCAGTTCTGGCTCCAGAGCATCCCTGGGCAGGAGCTGGGTTTGCTCCTCTTCCAAGGGATGTGGAACATCCCAGAGGAGGAGGAGGAGGAGGAGGAGGAAGGCATTGGGTCATGACCCCTGGGACACTCCAGCCCCACACTCTGCCTTTTATGCTCTGGACTGTGCCTGGGAGAGCAGCACTTGCATCCCCCTCACCCTCCCAAATTTCCTTTGCTTTCCCAAAGAACTGCTCTTTTCTCATCCCCCTCTTTTCCTTTTCTGCTCTTCTTCCCTCTCTCCTTCTCGTASCTCTCTCATCCCAGGTTTCAAAGACCCCCCCCATCCATCCCCTGCAGGGACCTGCCACCATCTGTGGTTTTTCTTTTCCCTTTTATTTTCCCCCCTCTTTTTAAAGTTTCCCATGTCTTTGTCTTAACGAGCCAGGTTAAATATTCTGTAATCGGTGTAATAATACACCTGGACCCGCTCAGAGATATCTGCCTTTTGTACTGCGACAGGACATTAATAGTAATTATTCTGCTTTGTAATTGGAGCTTTAAATACTAATTCAAACAGCCAGAGGAAAACCAATTAGTGCTAATTTATCTCTATGTGTTTTGGAGAGCCTGTGTCTGTCATACTGTGAAGAAATAGGTTGGTAATTAGTACAGTTGGGTGGTAGATAGAAGTAATTATCAGATTCTTTCATGTTCTTTAAAGGAAGAGGGAAAAAAAAAAAAAAAGAAAAAACTCTAAAGGCTGCATGACTCTTCCTTTCCGAGGAAGTTTGTGCCTCGAAGGAAGGGCCCAGCCAGCGCCGGCTCCTCACGACYTTCCCGACGTTCCCAARGCTCCTGCCCGGATCCGTGGGCACCTGGAGAGAGATTGACCCTGGGAATGGGGTGTGTGGGCATGGACAGGGCACCCACAGCCTGGTGGGGTGCCTTAGCAGGGCAGGGGGGTGGCCTTGGAGTGACACAGCAGTGACAAAGTGGCCGTGGCAGGAGGAGCTGCGSCCTCGGGATGGACAGAGGGACGGACCTGGGGCTGAATCCAGGGAAGGGAACAGAGCTGGGAAGGGGCTGGAGCACCAGGAGAGGCTGAGGGAGCTGGGAAGGGGCCGGAGCCCCAGGAGAGGCTGAGGGAGCTGGGAAGGGGCTCAGCCTGGAGCAAAGGAGGCTCAGGGGGCCCTTGTGGCTCTGCACAGCTCCTGCCAGGAGGGCACAGCCGGGGGGATTTGGGATCTTATCCCAGGGAACAGGGACAGGAGCAGAGGGAACGGCCTCAGGCTGGGCCAGGGCAGCTCAGGGTGGGCCCAGCAGGAATTTCCCCATGGAAAGGGGCTCAGGGCCTGGAACTGCCCAGGGAGGGTTGGAGTGCCCATCCCTGGAGGGGTGCCAGGAAGGGCTGGAGGTGGCACTCAGTGACAAGGTGGGGACTGGGCACAGATTGGACTCAGTAACCTTGGAGGGTTTTTCCAAGTGGAAATTCCATGATTCTGCAGTTCTATGGCCTCTGCTTTTGAGCTGTGACCTCTGCATGTGAATCCAGCTCCACTTGTTTGAGCCATAACTCCTGTTTGTGACTCCCACCCTGCGCTTTTGGGCCAGGCCCCACATTTACYGAGCCAGCCCTGGGCATTTAGAATCCTTCACTCCCAGAGTGGTTTAGGTTGGAAGGGACCTTAAAGCCCATCCCATCCCATCCCTGCCCTGGGCAGGGACACCTCTCACCATCCCAGGGTGCTCCAGCCTGGCCTTGGGCACTTCCAGGAATGGGGCAGCCACAGCTCCTCTGGGAATTCCATCCCAGCGCCTCACCACCCTCACAGCCAGGAATTCCTTCCATACATCTGAGCTAAATTTCCCCTCTTTCCATTTGAATCCACTATTCCTTGTCCTGGCACTCAAATTCCAGATGAAAAGTCCATCTCCCTCTCCCTAGGTGCRCCTTCAGACCCCCTGGAATGTGCTGGGGGGCAGCAAAGTTGCRATTTGAGGCAGATCCTCTGTGTTTGAGCCATTTCTCACAAATTTCAGCCACACCTCGTGCTTTTGAGCCAGACCTTGAGCATTTAGGGGAATATTTATGGTCCAACAGCCCTCGTGCCCCTCATCTGTGTCGCCACCAGCTCCTCCCAGCTTTCCCCTGGTTTCCCAGGAGGAAGCAGCAGGTTCCTTGAGGACACCTCAGGCCTGTCACACGCTGCTCTTTTATTTTTCCACTTCTTGGATGAGAAGATCGCGAGGTTTGAGGATTTATTTGTGGTTKCTTCAATCTCCCCCCTCCGCCCAAGTTGTGCTATTAAAAAAATAAATAATTCATGGAGTAGTTGTTCCCCCCATCAGGAATTCTGGCCGAGCCAGACCAGGAGTGCAGCAGGATCTGCAGGAATTCATTAATGGCCCATTCTGTGTTTCCTTTCCCCTTTAAAACCCCAGTGGAGTTACCTTGGTAATAATAAAGTGCATGATTCCAGGAGGGAGGGAACAGGTTCTTATTTGGATTAAACGGATTTCTCCTCCTCCCCTCTTTTTACCCCTTTTTATTCCTGCCAATTTAAAAAAAAAAATTGTTTAGCGGGAAGAAAAAAAAATTATAAGAAAATGTTAACACTGGAAAGGAGAAAAAAAAAAAAACACATTTTTTTCCAGGGAGGGGAGAAAATGCTTTTGGAAGTGTTCTATGCAAAGAGATGCCGGGGGGCACGATATATCAAAGAAAATATAATACACCCAGGTTAAAACTAATGATTGCCATATAATTAGATGTGAAGCATTGTGCTATAAATGTGTATTCTTCAGCGTGCTGTGATTTTACTGTAAGAGAGAGAGAGAGAGAAAGAAAGACAGAAAAACACAGAACCCAGCAACATACTATAAAAAGCACTCTGTTGACTTTTCGGCTGTTTAGTATTCCTTGCCCGTACTCCCCCGGGAGTATGTAATTAGTGCTTTATGAAGAGTGCATTTAAAGCAGTTTAATATTCACCTCATTCAGTCTGAAACAATGTGATCACTGCTTAGACAAATCACTGCTCCTCACTGACATCCTCTGTCAGAACATTACCTCTGAAAAGACCTTTCAAGAGGCTCCGATGTTAATTAGTTGTCTGTCATGGATAAACAGAGCAGTGAGCAGAAGGGCTGCGCCAGGCCACAGACACACAGGGAAATACTGGGAATGCTGTGGGATTTTTTTTTCGTCCTCTCTCTCTCTCTCTCTCTCTCTCTCTCTCTTCCTTTTTGTGAAAATTCCTGGCTTTCTCCCCTGGCTTCGCAGAGTTTGGCACGGCCTGGAGTGGAGCCTGGGTTTTCCCAGGGTTGGGTGAAATCCGTGGGATGCTGAGCCAGGCTGGCACTGCCAGAGAGGTGCTGGCAGATCCCAAACGGATCCAGGAGCATCCTGTGCTCTGGTTGGGCACCTGCTGAGCTGCCCTGCTGTGGCTGAGAGTGGGAACATCCCAGGCAACATTCCAGTGCCACATCCCAGT
This sequence comes from Sporophila hypoxantha, assembly GCA_002167245.1. Lineage (NCBI taxonomy): Eukaryota > Metazoa > Chordata > Aves > Passeriformes > Thraupidae > Sporophila > Sporophila hypoxantha. The sequence goes on along the minus strand of NDFG01000006.1, from coordinate 738,526 downwards.
GCCACATCCCAGTGCCACATCCCAGTGCCACAACCCAGTGCCACATCCCACTGCTCTATCCCAGTGCCACATCCCAGTGCCACATCCCACTGCCATATCCCAGTGCTCTATCCCGGTGCCACAACCCAGTGCCACATCCCACTGCTCTATCCCAGTGCTCTATCCCGGTTCCATATCCCAGTGCCACATCCCAGAGATGTATCCCAGCGCCATATTCCAGTGCTACATCCCAGTTCCATGTCCCAGTGCTCTATCCCAGTGCCAAATCCCAGAGCTATATCCCAGTACCAAATCCCAGTGCTATATCCCAGTTCCATACCCCAGTTCCATCTCCCAGTGCCACATCCCACCACTCTATCCCAGTGCCATATCCCAGTTCCGTCTCCCAATGCCACATGCCAGTGCTCTATTCCAATGCCACATCCCAGTGCCACATCCCAGTGCCAAATCCCAGAGCTGTATCCCAGTTCCATATCCCAGTTCCATCTCCCAGTGCCACATCCCAGTGCTATGTCCCAGTGCCAATTCCCTGTTCCATGTTCCAGTGCCACATCCCAGTGCCATATTCCAGTTCCATGTCCCAGTGCCACATCCCAGTGCTATGTCCCAGTGCCATATCCCAGTGCTCTATCCCAGTTCCACATCCCAGTACCAAATTCCACTTCTCTATCCCAGTGCCACATCCCAGTGCCATATCCGAGTACCAAATCCCAGCACCACATCCCAATGATATATCACAATTCCATCTCCCAGTGCCACATCCCAGTGCTATGTCCCAGTGCCATATCCCAGTGCTCTATCCCAGTTCCACATCCCAGTACCAAATTCCAGTTCTCTATCCCAGTGCCATAACCCAGTGCTATATCCCAATTCCATGTCCCAGTGCCACATCCCAGTGCCACATCCCAGTGCCACATCCCAGTGCTCTATCCCAGTGCCATAATCCAGTTCCATACCCCAGTGCCACATCTCAGTGCCAAATCCCAGTGCCATGTCCAGAGCTGTATCCCAGTGCCACATCCCAGTGCTGTGTCCCAGTACCAAATCCCAGTTCCATGTCCCAGTGCCAATTCTCAGTTCCATACCCCTGTGCTGTATCCCCGGATCACATCCCAGTGCCAAATTGCAGCCCTCCCTCCCAGACCTGTGCCCCAGTACAACATCCCAGCCCTACATCCCAAGCCTGGATCCCAGCCCTTCATCCCTCCCTGTGTCCTTGTGCTACATCCCAATCCTGCCATCCTGGGCCCCCATCCAAGTATTGCATTCCCCAATCCTGCATCCCAGCCCTGCATCCCAATGCTACATCCCAGTCCAAATCCCCATCCCCCTTTTGCAGCCCAAGGTGTCTCTTTAGCCATTCCAGAGGACTCTTCCCGCTTTCCATTGTGTGTAAAATGTTGGATTATGTGTTCACCTCATCCCAGCTGCTCCTGGTTTTCACTTCTCAGGAAAACCCAGCAGGTCTGGGGCAGTGCTTGCCCTGCAGTGCATCTCTGATCCCCATCCAGCCCCATCCCTGCAGGATGCTCCCCCTGCCAATCCTGAAGCTGGAATTCCTCCTTGCCTGGAGCAGCTCCTTCCCTGTGTGCATCCCTGAGTCCTTCCATGTCCCCCTGAACATTACCAGTGTCCCCTCGAGGGTACAAGGTGGATTGAAGGCACGGTGCCAGGAGCTGCTCCTGGCTCTGCTCATGGTTCCTTTGGGCTCCATGGTTGGGATGGAGGGTTTGGAGCCACAGGAATTCCATTARCAGCCCCCACCCGGCAGCTCCCAGGATTTTGGGAGCCAAATCCAGCAAATCCAACACTTCCCAGGGCCGAGGGAGCTGCGAGCTCCTCGTTGAGGGGTTTAAGGGGCACACAAGCCCCAGCACCATCCTTTCCCTCTGGGAAGGAGCAGACACAGAATTCTGCTCCTTCTGTTTCTGGGAATGACAGCCAAGGCTTGAAACCTGGGGTGGGTTTGGGTGAGAGCCCCCCACAGCRCATGAGGGGCTCCATCCCCATGCACATCCCATCCTGCAGCACGGAGCATCCCCGTGGGACACCTTCCTGAGCCTTCCCGGCCTCCAAGCACCCTCCAGCTCAGGGTTTTTCCCCTTTTCCCTCCCTTTTCCAGCAGTTTGTTTCCCTGGCTCTCTTAGTCACGAAGGTGAGGCCCTGACAGAGACACAGACATCAAAAACAAGAGGTGATGAAACGGCAGGAATAATTAAGTTGCACTAAATCACCYGGCCTGGCYGAACGCTGCCAGGGAGCTGGGGAAAACTGGAGCACCACGAGTTATTGTTAATAACCACCCTGGTGAACAACAACCTATTCCACACCTCTCTTTTGGGAAGGGGTTGGGATGGGGACAGAACCTCCAGCGTGGGGGACAGCAGGGTGAGGTTTCCTCCCCACATCCCAGGATATTCCAGCCTGGATCCATCCCGGGATATTCTGGGATGGTCTGGGCTGAGCCCAGAGCAAGTCTGCTCCCGCCAGGGCTCCTCCACGCAACCCCAGGCCTTACGTAAGGGCAGCTTTATCCTCCCTCCATCGGGGCCCGGCCTGCAGCTCCCGTTCCCAGTGTGTGGGTGAGCCACTCGCCCCGGGCTGGGAATTGCACAGCTCCTGCACCTCTGCCTTGCTCCACGCATGCAAGGGCTGCAATTCCCGATGGGCAGCTGATAGCAGGCCAGGCTGCCAGCCCTGGATTTGTAGAGTGTTTGGGATGTGTTTCCCTCACACCCCATCAGGATTTATCCTTGGGAAGGGGTGTTGGATGTGCAGGATTTGGGCCTGCCCGCAGCCTCACTTGGTTGTGTGGTTTAAGTCCAACACATCAACTGCGGAGGTGCTGGTGGAAGGGATGCTCCAACTCCCGAAATTCTGGAATGCACCTCTGCCTTGCTCCATGCATGCAAGGGCTGCAATTCCTGATGGGCAGCTGGATAGCAGGCCAGGTTGCCAGCCCTGGATTTGTAGAGTGTTTGGAATGTGTTTCCCTCACACCCCATCAGGATTTATCCTTGGGAAGGGGTTGTTGGATGTGGCAGGAATTTGCTGCCCCACCAGCCTGCTTGGTTATGTGGTTTAAGGTCCACCATCACTGCTGGAAGGGATGCTCCAACTCCCAAAAATCTGGAATGCACCTCTGCCTTGCTCCATGCATGCAAGGGCTGCAATTCCCGAGGGCAGCTGATAGCCAGGCAGGCTGCCAGCCTGGATTTGTAGAGTGTTTGGGATGCTGTTTCCCTCACACCCATCAGGATTTATGCTTGGGAAATGCTTGGGAAGGGGTTGTTGGATGTGGGCAGGATTTGCTGCCGCAGGCCTCCCTTGGTGTGTGGTTTAAGTCCAACCATCACTGCTGGAGGTGCTGTGGAAGGGATGCCCAAACTCCCAAAAATCTGGAATGCACCTCTGCTTGCTCCAGCATGCAAGGGCTGCAATTCCTGATGGGCAGCTGATAGCAGGCCAGGTTGCCAGCCCTGGATTTGTAGAGTGTTTGGGTGTTTTTCCTCACACCCATCAGGATTTATGCTTGGGAAGGGGTTGTTGGATGTGCAGGATTTGCTGCCCGCAAATGGGAGCGGGAGGAGTAGGGCGATTTCTAGGTTGAATAGGAGGAAGAGGATGGCTACTAGGAGGAAGCAGATTGAGAAGGGGAGTCAAGCAGATCCCACGGGGTCAAATCCACATTTGTTTGGGGATAGTTTTTCTGAGTCGGGGGTTATTTGGGCGAGTCAAAAGTTTAYTGCAGTTAGGAGGATGCTTAGGGTCAGTGATAGGGCCASTATGAATAGGATTATGTTTATTACTCTTCTCTGGGTTTAAACCAGATTCTAAGGATTGGAAGTCGATTGTAATTAATATACTAGAAGAGTAAGATCCTCATCAGTAGATAGAAYTGTAGAGGAATAATCATACAACGTCTACYAAGTGTCAGCATCAGGCTGCTCACCTTGGTTGTGTGGTTTAAGGTCCAGCCATCYCTGCTGGAAGTGCTGGTGGAAGGGATGCTCCAACTCCCAAAAATCTGGGATGTCACTGAGATTTTCCAGGAGAGAAAAGAGATTTTAATGCAAAGATCCTTCCCTCATGCAGCTTTAGGGTTTGATCCCACTTGGCTCCATCTCTGCAAGAGCCCAGACAGGTTCAGGCTTTTGGGCTGATTTCGGGTGCCACGTGGCCGTGGGTTAAACCTCAGCCCCAATTCCCACCACCTTTGCCARCAGGTTTCATCAGGAAAACCATCCAGAGCTGGTCAAAATCCTCCCTGGCGGGGTAAACCCGAGGGTGTRGAAATTTGGGAGAGTTGTAAATCTCGTGTGTTTGTAAAATCTTTAAGCCTCCGTCTGCAACGCGCAGGTAAACCTTTAATTCCCTGACAATACCGAGCTAACTCCCAGCTAAATCCTTAATTCCCGTGCACCTTAGCCCTGTGGATTCTTCTGCCTGTCTGCAGCCCAGGTCTTGTCTGCAGCATCCACGTTTGGGTGTGGAAAAATCCCCCAAAAAATTGCTGTGTCCAAAGTTCTGGTGCTGAAAAATCCTCCAAAATTACTGTGCCCAGGGTTCTGGTGCTGGAAAAATTCTCCAGCTGTGCCCAAGATTCTGGTGCTGGAAAAATTCTCCAGCTGTGCCCAAGATTCTGGTGCTAGAAAAATTCCCCAAAATTGCTGTGCCCAAGGTTCTGGTGCTGGAAAAATCCCTCAAAACTGCTCTGCCCAAAGTTCTGGTGCTGGAAAAATTCTCCAGCTGTGCCCAAGGTTCTGGTGCTGGAAAAATTCCTCAAAAATTGCTGTGTCCAAGGTTCTGGTGCTGGAAAAAACCCAAAAAATGTGCCCAAGGTTCTGGTGCTAGAAAAATTCCCCAAAATTGCTGTACRCAAGGTTCTGGTGCTGGAAAAATCCCTCAAAACTGCTGTGCCCAAAGTTCTGGTGCTGGAAAAAACACACCAAAAATCGGTTGTGCCCAGGGTTCTGATGCGGACAAAATTCCCAAAAAAAGCCTGCGCTGAATTCTGGTGCTGGAAAAAAAACCAAAAATGTAGCCCAAATTCTGGTGCTGCGAAAATCCCCCAAAATTGCCCAAGGTTCTATGCTGGAAAATCCCCCAAAATGTATGCCCAGGGTTCTGGTGCTGGAAAATCCTCTGAATTGCTCTGCCCAAGGTTCTGGTGCTGAAAAATTCCCCCGCAGAAATGTGCCCATGGTTCTGCACTGGAAAAATCCCTCAAAATAAATGTCCCAAGGTTCTGTGCTTTGTTTGGGATGGAAAAATTCCTAAAAATTGCTGTGCCAAAGTTCTGATCTGTAAAAATCTCCAAAATGCTGTGCCCAAAGCTCTGGTTGCTGGGAAAAAAAACCGCCAAAAAACCATTGTGCCAAGGGTTCTGGTGCTGGAAAAATCCCCCAAAATGTGCCCAAGATTCTGGTTGGCTGGAAAAATCCCCAAAATGTGCCCAGTGTTCTGGTGCTGGAAAAATCCCCAGAAATGTGCCCATCGTTCTGGTGCTGGAAAAAATCCCCAGAATGTGCCCAAGTTCTGGTGCTGCGAAAAATCCCCAGAATTGGCTCTGCCAAGGTTCTGGTCTGGAAAAATGCCCCCAGAATGTGCCATCGTTCTGTGCTGGAAAAAATCCCCCAAAATGTGCCGAGGTTCTGGTGCTGGAAAAAAATCCCCCAGAAAATGCTGCCCATGGTTCTGAAATGACTGAGAAAATCCGCTTCAAAAATTAAATGTTCCCAAGGTTCTGGTGCTGGAAAAATTCCCCAAAATTGCTGTGCACCAAGTTCTGATACTGTAAAGAATCCCTGCCAAAAATTGCATGCGCCCAAAGTTGTGTGCTGGAAAAAAACACCCAAAATCATTGTGCCCAAGGTTCTGGTGACTGGAAAAATCCCCCAAATTGTGCGATGTTCTGGTGCTGCGAAAAATCCCCCCAGAAATGTGCCCATAGGTATTCATGGTGCTGGAAAATCCCCCAAACATATGCCAAGGTTCTGGTGTCTGGAAAGAATCCCCCAAAATGTGCCAGGTTCTGGTGTGGAAAAAATCCCCCAAATGTGCACAGGTTTCTGGTGCTGGAAAAATTCCCCAAATAATACGCCGTGCCTGAAGTTCTGTGCTGAAAAAAACCAAAAAATGTGCCCGAGGTTCTGGGTGCTGGAAAAATCCCCGCCGAAATGTGCCCATGTTCTTTGGGGCTGGAAAAAGCCCCCAAATGTGCCCAAGTTTCTGGTGCTGGAAAAAATCCCGCCAAATAGTGCCGGAGTTCTAGGGTTTTTTGCTCTCTGATCAAAACCTCTGAAATGCTCTTCAACTCTTAAGATTGGGAATAATGATGGATCCTGCATCCCTGCAGTGGCCAGTGCCWGCCCTGAGGTCACAACGAGCAGGAGGACAGGGAAAAGTCACAAGTTTGGGGTCCCAACCCTTCGGAAGGACATTGGCTGTGACACARGGGAATGTGGGGATGATGCCATTGCTGGGGTGGCACCACAGCTGCTGACAGACCTTGCCCCCGATCCAAGCAGATCAGACCCGGGGCAGGGCGCAGCTGTGGGGCCCCGTGCAGGTGGAGGGGACACGGAGGAGCCCAACGGGTTTGGGAGCTCGTCGGTGCTGACAGCCAGGCTGGGGTTGGGATTGCTCCACGCGGGTCCCCGCCGCTGGCAGGACYTTTCCCAACCTGGAGAAACCTGTACAGACGACCACCCTTTCTTAGGCAATTTTCCTGACTCAAGATCCCATCCCAAATCAGCAGGAGATGGATCTCTGCTGCCTCTTGCAACACAACTCCATCCAAACTGGTTTTCCCATTAATTCTTTCTCCAGTGATTTTTTTCCCTTTTTTTTGGGGATGACTGTGGGTGCTGTTGGCTCTTTAGGAGGGTGTTTGATGCTGGTTTTCCTTGGATGGGGATCTGAGCCCACCCAGCACAGATGAGCCAAAATTGTATCTTTTAGGACACAATTCCTGAGGCAGGAGGGAAGGGAATGATTCCTCTTGGAACTGGGCAGGTGACACAAGGGAGGGACTGTCCAGCAGCCTTTTTGTTAATATTAATGTCCCAAATATTGATCTGGAACAAACCCAGAGGGCAGCACCATGTTCATCCCCTTGGATCTACAGCTGATTTCTGAAGAGTGAATATTTCTATAGAGGAGTGAGAAGTTGCTGATTTATTTAAGTGCCCAGCAAACCACAGAAATGTGGAATAGCCTGAGCTGGAAGGGACCCACAAGGATAAAGGGCAATGATCCCAGTGGGCTAAAAACTCTTAATTACACATCCCAAATATATCTAGAAGCATCTGTTGTGATCTCCACCTTGCCCAACCCACCTATAAATTAATTTGGGGGTCTTGGGCACCACCCACCACCACCTCACCTGGGTCCTGCCAGGTCCTGCGCCAGGTCCTGGCAGCTGAAGGGTTACTCCGCCCCATCTGCTCAGCTCCCCATTTCACAAGGGCGGGTTCGGAGTTTTACTACAAGTTTCAGACAATGAAGGTGTGTCTGCGCTCCGAGCCTCGTTTGCCCGTTGTGTAGGCGTCGGGTTCAGCGCCGTCTTGTCAACACTTGAATATGTTGAGCATCACTCACGGGGCATTCTGTAAGAAACCTATTAAGTTAATTACCGAGGCTGTGTGTGTGAGAGAGAGAGAGCGTGTGTGCTGCTCCTCCTGTAAAAAATTTGGCTTTCTTCGTTGCAAGACACTTGTGATGCAAGCCCCGGGCTCTCGGTGTGATGACATCTCGTCTGCTGCTGTAACTGAGCCGGGGCTCGGGCGAGCTGCCTGCCAGGGAGGGGGGATCAAGGGAGGARCCCCCCTCGTCCTGCCTTGGGGACACCCACCCGAACATTGGGACCTGCTGTGGTATCCCTGGGTCCAGCCCCGAGGGGGAACTGGGGTGTAAATCCTAAATCTGTGGGGTGTGAGCTCAGAGCGGTGTGGGGGGAGTTTGAGCATCTCAGCTCCTGTTGATGTTTCTGCTTTTACGTTTCTGCTCCATCCAAATTCCTGGGAAAACGCAGTTTCACAYGATCCTGGAGTGGTTTGGGTTGGAAGGGARCTTAAAACTCATCTCATTCCATTSCARCAGACCAGGGTGTTCCAAACCCCATCCGACCTGGCCTTGGACACTTCCCAGGCTGGGGCAGCCACAGCTTCTCTGGGAGACCCCTTGGTTTGGGATCAGGGCTGGGAAAAGYCCTCTTGCTCTTTATATCTGCACCACCATCCTCAAGCGCCCCAAAATAATCCGGGCTGGAGCTGGGGGGGCGATTTTGGGGTGCTGGGAGGCCCAATCTTGATTTGGGAAAGGGATGGAGCAGGAGGGGGCTCCATGGGGGGGACACCCCTTGTGTTTCTCCTCTCCCAGCTTCCCACCAGCCTTTCCACCGCGGTGGGGAAGGAGTTCTGGGTCTCCTGGAGGGGAGCAGGGCTGTTGGAGCGATGCTGGAACTCCGTGAGGAGCAGCACGTGCTGCCCCAGCCCCGCCATCCCTTCCCGGTTTTTCCCCACATCCCTTCCCAGCCCGGCTGGAACGGGGCCGCCCCCAAAATACGTTAAAAAAAAAAAAAAAGAAAAAAAAAAAAGAGTTTTTCCCTCTCCGGAGCCCGAGCCAGGGCAGGGAGCGGGGCGAGCGCTGGCTCCCCGCTCCCGAGATGCTTTTTTGGTTTTTTATTTTTTGGGAGGCGCTGCACAAACAGCCCCCGGCGCTTCCACGCGCCCCAGGTAGGGCGGCTCAGCCCCCTCCCGGAGCATCCCACGGGAGCCCGGATCCGTTGGACTTTTATGGAAGAAAGGGAAGTCCGTGGCACCGCCGGAGCGGCTTTTGGCAGGCGAGCAGCGGCAGCAGCGCTCCCGTTAACCCCTCGTCCTCCTCCTGCCGCTGCTGTTGCATTTTTTGGGGGGGGATCAGCAGCTCCGCCAAGAACCTGCGGGCCGTGGGATGCTCAGCAGCCAAAAAACTCCACKAATAAAGGCGCATTTGGCTCCTGTTCATGAAACAAATCCACGCAAAGCGCTGCTGAGCATCCCATCCTTCCCGAGCACCCCCTCCCCAGGCGGGAGGGAAAAGTGAGGAAAAGTTGTGCAGCTCCAGAAAAGTTTCCGGTTGGAGTTTGTGCCGTCCCAAGGGCAGCTCTGGACTCTCCCTCCGAGCGCTGCCAATTGCGGCCGTCAGGAAGCGGCCTGGGGGGGTTCTGGGGGGAGACGAGAGGCCGAGCCCGCCCGGATGCGCTGGCGGGGGCCAGGCAGCGCCGTCCCCTCCCGGCCGGGGCTGTCGTCAGCGGGGGCGAAAGGGAGAAATTTGAATTTTTGGCCAGCGGAAGGAAGTGAAAAGCAAAAAAACAAAAAACCCAAAAAACCAAACAAAAATAACAAAAAAAAAAAAAAAACCAAAAAAAAAAAACCCAAAAACCACCCACCCCCCCCAAAAAAAAGAACAAAAAAACCAAACAAAAACCCAAAACCAAACAAATTCCCTCTCCCAAAAAAAACAGAAAAAAAAACAAACAAAACAAACAAAAAGAACCCAAAAAAAAAGAACCAAAAAACAAAAAAAAAAGAAACAAAAACCACCCCCCCAAAAAAAGAACAAAAAAACCAAACAAAAACCCAAAACCAAACAAATTCCCTCCCCAAAAAACCACAAAAAAAAAAAACCACAAAAAACCAAACCCCCCCCGAAAAAGAAAAAAAACCCAAAAAACAAACAAAAAGAACCAAAAAAAAAAAAGAAACAAAAACCACCCACCCCCCAAAAAAAACGAAACAAACAAAAAAAAACCCACAAAAAACCAAACCCCCCCAAAAAAGAAAAAAAAACCCAAAAACAAACAAAAAAAACCCAAAAAAACAAACCGAACCAACCAAACAAAAAACAAACCAAAAAACCACCACAAAAACACCCCAAAAACAGCGTCAGAGGAATAAATGAGCCCCCCAAGCCCGAGCTCCCGCTCCCATCAGATTAGGGAAGCCGGAATAGCCCAGTTGGCCCAGAGCGGAGCAGGACTGGCACGCGCGGGCTTTGATCCTCCCCCGCGCCTGGGACGGTGCCTGGGCCGGGATCAGACACCCCAGGCAGCAGGAATCTGCACGGGAGGGTTGGGAGAGCACCCCCGGAGCCCCCCAGGCCGGCTCTGGGGTGGGTTTGGTGTCCGTGTGGGCTCAGGGTCCGACCCCAAATCCCAGCGGGATCTGTTGGTGGTCAGGGCTGGGTGCAAGCACCCAAAATCACCCCAGATTGCACAGCTAGAAAAGGGTCATGAGGGATTCCCTCCCTCTCTGCCCGCTCTGGAGACACCTCCCTGCACCTCGGGGTCCCCAACATCACAAGGACGTGGGAGCTGCTGGAATGAACCAGAGGGGGAACACGGAGCTGGAGCCAGGCTGGAGAAGCTGGGGGGCTGCTCACCTGGAGCAGGGAGAGCTGGGGTGCTCACCTGGAGCTGGGAGAGCTGGAAATGTTCACCTGGAGCAGGGAGAGCTGGGGGTGCTCACCGTGAGCTGGGAGAGCTGGCAATGTCACTGGAGCAGGGAGAGCTGGAAATATTCAACCTGGAGCAGGGAAGGCTCCAGGAGAGCTCAGAGCCCCTTGCAGGGCCCTGAAGGGCTCCGGAGAGCTGGAGAGGGACTGGGGACAAGGATGGAGGCGACAGGACACAGGGAATGGCTTCAAACTGGGAAAAGTGAGATTGGGGTGGGATTTTTGGAAGGAAAAAAGCTATGGGGAGGGGCTGGGATGGAATCCCCAGAGGAGCTGTGGCTGCCCCTGATCCTGGAAGTGCCCAAGGGAGAATAGAAAGCTCCAGGGACAAAGTAGAAGCATCAAATTCCCAAAGGGAAAATCCCCATGCTCCTTAGGGTCTGGGAGGTGCCTTTGGTAATGGAGACCCTGAATGGGACACGGTGACTTTGTGCCTGATCCAAGGGCTGGAGCCAGGCTTGAGAGAGCTGGGAATGCTCCAGGAGAGCTCAGAGTTCCCTTGCAGGGCCTGAAGGGCTCCAGAGAGCTGGAGAGGGACTGGGACAGGGATGGAGGGACAGGACACAGGGAATGGCTCCCACTGGCAGAGGGCAGGGATGGAATGGATATTGAGAAGGAATTGTTCCCTTGGGAGGGCTGGGCTGGAATTCCCAGGGAGCTGTGCGCTGCCCCTGGATCCCTGGCAAGCCCAAGGGAGATGAGAGGGCTCCAGGGAGAGCACAGAAACCCCTTCCAGGGCCTGAAGGGGCTCCAGGAGAGCTGGAGAGGGCTGGGACAAGGATGGAGGAGCGAACCGGAATGGCTCCCACTGCCACAGGGCAGGGGATGGATGGGATATTGGGAATTGGGAATTCCCTGGCTGTGAGGATGGAGAGGGGCTGGGATGGAATTCCCAGAGAAGCTGTGGCTGCTTCTGGATCCCTTAAGTTGCCCAAGGCCAGGCTGGATCACCCTGGGACACCGGAGGTGTCCCTGCCATGGCAGGGTGGCACTGGATGGGTTTAAATCACCTTTCCCACCAAACTTCTTGGGATCCCCAGGCTGGCCGTGCCTCACAGAGGGATGTGTGGCTCAGAGGTGAGGCCCTCGTGCCCCAGGGCCGTGGTTGCTGCTGGTGACCACAGCCTGGCTGGTGGCAGCACTGGGGAGTGCCAGCACTTGCCAGGAAATCATCCCTGTCCCCAAAGGTGACACAGCAGCAGAGCCTCCCAGGGATGCATCCCAAGGGAAGGTTCCAGCGCAGGCTCCGCTCTCATCCGCACAGAATTCAGGCTACGGGCCTTTAAATGACTGAATTAGGCAAAATTTGGTGTTTCTCCAAGAATCCTCCGGAAATCTGCTGCTGGAAAAGCAAACTCATCTTAAAGCTACAGGCACGCAGGGCGAGCGAGTTTTCCACTCTTAAATTAAGAGTGGGATGGAAAAGATCTCCCCAGTGCTCCCCAGCCCTTTGTTCTGGCCAGGRCAAGCTTGTTCCTCCTGCTGCAGTCTCAGGGGCTTTGTGGAGACCTCTTGTATTCATCTTTTTTGGGAGTTCTTGTGGCATTTTGGGGATGTCCCATCAGAACTGGGGGTGATGGGGGGACCCAAGGGAGCCCAGATCCGTGGGGTGTTAAGGAGATCCTGGGCTGTTAAGGCCGAAATGAGGGATTCCAGGCAGCTTCTCCAAATGCAGTTTATTGCATCCAAAATGCAGTTTATTTATACAAATGCAGTTAATTTATATAAAATGCAGTTTATTGCATTCAAAAATGCAAGTTTATTGCATCCAAAATGCAGTTTATTGTATACAGAATGCAGTTGTATTGTATACCAAATGCAGTTTATTGCATCCAAAAATGCAGTTTATTGTATCCAAATGCAGTTTATTGCATCCAAAATGCAGTTTATTGTATACAGAATGCAGTTTATTGTATACCAAATGCAGTTTATTGCATTCAAAATGCAGTTTATTGTATCCAAAATGCAGTTTATTGTGTACAGAATGCAGTTTATTGTATCCAAAATGCAGTTTATTGCATCCAAAATGCAGTTTATTGTATCCAAAATGCAGTTTATTGTATCCAAAATGAGTTTATTGTATACAGAATGCAGTTTATTGTATCCAAAATGCAGTTTATTGTATACAAAATGCAGTTTATTCCATCCAAGAGGTTCCAGCAGTCCAGGGTCGTGGGTGACAGAGCTGTGCCCACAGCTGTCAGCTCCAGCTGCAGGCAGGCCTGGACACCCTTTGGTTTTGGTTACATTGCATTATTTACTGTTCTTTGCTGAGCATCTTAATACAGTAGAACCAATCTATACCTTAACTCTTATCTATAGCCTATCATAACTGCTGTAATTACCATATTCATGTTACTGTTCTCCAATCACTAAAAGTTAGTGCATTACAGTTGAAGCTAGAAATTGTGTTTCAGTTTTCTTGCAGTGGAAAATTCTGAGACTTTTTTTCTACTTGCCACATCGGTAGGCCTATTTCTCTGTGCTATCTTCCTGCTTGGTAAAAACATCTTGTTTGGGGTGGGTTTATCCTTTGCTCTAAACCATAAAACCCCTTCTGACTAACAGCTCCTTTGCCCTCTTGGTTATCCAGTGAGACTGGCTCAGCAATTCTTTTCTTCTATATCAAAACTTGTTTCCATCTCTATTCTTCCATCAGACTCTACATTTAAAAATCTTTCTGCCAAGCACACAGATCTGTGAGACTTTCTTGTCAAACTCTCATCCTCCCCAACACTGGTGGAGCTCCTGGGAAGGGCTGGGCTGGTGACAAAGCCCAGGGCACCAAATGCAGGCGTGGTGTCCTCTGGGTGTCACAAGTGGCATTTGAGCAGTGAGGGGCACAAAGCGCCCTTGTCTTTGTGCCTGAGCCATCTTCATCCCCTCCTCCTCCTCCTCCTCCTCCAGATCCAGCACCACTTCCCACCCCAGCAGAGCAGCGTCCCACTGAGGAGGAGGAGGATGCTCCAGGGGGGTCCTGGCCGGATCCTGAGCCGGACAAATGGCAGCGCAGCCCTGCCCSGGCCGGGCCAGCCCCGGGCCAGCGGGTCAGGGTGATTCATGCAGCAGCCAGCTCCGCCGGGAGCTCGCCCGGAATTGCGACACCGCGGGGCTGTTGGAGGCAGCCAGCGCCGAGCCCGCATCCAGGCAGCTTCCTAACACACCCCTGGGGTTGCTATCAACATCCCTGTTGTTCTTAGCAATCGCATCCCTCATTTATCATCCCGGCTTTACAGCAGCTGCCCAGGGGCCGGGGTGGGACCGTGCAGGGCTTTGGGGTGCAGCCACCCCRCYATSCCCYGGGTCCAGAGCATGGCAGGCAGGGAGTGCACAACCCTCTCCACGACCTGGTGCAACCATCATTTGTTCAACCATTATTTTATTCAACTTCCATTTTATTCCACCATCATTTGTTCAACCATCATTTTATTCAAATTCCATTTTATTCAACTTCCATTTTATCCCACCGTCATTTGTTCAACCCTCATTTTATTCAACTTCCATTTTATTCATCTTCCATTTTATTCCACCATCATTTGTTCAACCTTCATTTTATTCAACTTTCATTTTATTCCGTCATTTTATTCAGCTATCATTTGTTTAACTTTCATTTTATTCAACTTCCGTTTTATTCAACTTTGATTTTATCCAACCTCRGTCTCACTCAACTTTCTCACTTCAGCAAACCCCTGGTGCTTCCCTGCTGGGGTGCACAMGAAGGGGTAGCAGGGAAACTCCTCCATGAAGTTTCTTGGCAAAACCAATGGCCTCAGCTCCCTAATCCAGCGTTCCAACCCGTGCCAGGAGTGCCCTGGCAAAGCCACATCTCCCCTGCCCTGCTGCACTTTTGGGCAGGCAGCCCAGCATCCTGCATCCCATCCCCACCCCCAGCTGCCTCCAACAATCCTGCAGGTGTTTTATTAAAAAAAAAAAAAACAAAAAACAAAAAAAAAACCCCAAAATCCCTCTCCTTTTCCAACACAAATGTTTTGTCTGAGGTTTCAAAACCCTCCCGGTGTCATCAGAGCCTCCTCCMCCCCTGTGGCTCGGAGCCCTCACCTGTATCCTGCAGGAAAGGTGCAGATGGGCACAGCAGCCCAAGCCGGGCAGGGATCAGTGTCTGGCTGGCAGTGCACCCAGCAGAGCCTCCCTCAGTGCCCAGGGAGATGCTGGCACTGGCAATGCCATGCTGGGGCTGCCAGGAGGGAGGCAGGAGCCTGGGAAGGGCCCTGCCAGGGATGGTTTGGGTTATGGAGTGCAGGGGTTTATTTCTAGATTAAGAGAAGCTTGCAAAAGGCAGGCACAGAGGTGATTTATGTTTATTTTGCTCAGTTAATAACCCGTGGCACGTCCTCCCCTGCGGCGTTAGGGTGGATCAGACAAAGCTGCATTTAAATTACAACCGTGGCCGATATTTATTTTTTAATATATTTTTATGGTCGCCTTCCCCATTTCTTGTGAGCTAGAAAAATGTCCAGGCCGTGCCAGGAGCTGCCTAAGGATCCTAAAGGCTGGAGGGGCAAATCCTTGGAGTTCAGACCCTGGAAAAGTGGGAGAGGCTCTTCAGATCTGTGTTTTAGAGGTGACATTCCTGGGCCTGCTCCAACCTGAGCCTCCCAAGGGTGACAATGGGACCCCTCCTGCTCCCTGGGGACCCTCAGCACATTTCCCCAGGAGCTGTGCTGAGCCTCAGAGAAATTTTTGGGATGAGGGTGTGCAGTCAGTGTTGGTCAGTGTCTGCTGGGACAGGGTGTCCCAGCATGATTTTGGGGTTAAAATCACCCACTGTTGGTGCTTTTGGTGGCGTCAGTCCTCAAACAGACAAATCCAACCCATTCAAGTTTAGCTTTTCTGAGGATCTGGATCTGCCCTGAAAAGAATTCCCTGTAGAAGGAAAAGTGCCTTCTCCACTCTTTTTCTGCCTGGATGTGGCTCAGATCATGGTGATTTGTCAATTTTTCAGGTGCAGACCGACAGGGAACAAGTCAAATATTGCTTGGAATGGTGAAATTCCACGAACATAAAATGTAATCAATTAAAATAATGGGCTCTGGTGAGGGGGTTGGCAGCTGGAGATGGGGGGATTCCATGTGTCCCACCCTCCTTGGGGACCACAGGGCTGGACTGGACATCCCTGGAGGCTGTGAGAGGAGCAGGAGGCTCCAGAGAGAGCATTGACTCCTGTTCCTTACAAAGCAAAGTGTGGGCGGTGAGGATCCAGGTGGGAAGTTCGGATGGAGATGTGGAGTGCAGGGAAATTCTGGGAACTGCTCCTGCCTCAGGCCTGGGGTGGCCTGGCCACATCTCCAGCCATGCCTGGAGAGTGAAACCAGCTGGGAGCACAAAGCCAGGCCCTGAGTCATGCCAGGATCCAGGAGCTGGGGCTGTGGGGAAGCACCAGAGCAGGAGGCTGAGCAGAAGCTTTGGGTTGGGAAAGCCGGGCTGGCTCCAGCAGGAAGGGAAGGTTTCTCTGGAGCTGGGCTGTGCTGGGATCCAACCTCTGTGGGGTCTCCTCCCTGCCCTGGGAATGCTGTCAAAGCACTTTGGAGTGATAGAGCAGCCAGGAGAGGCCATTCCCAACGAAACCTTTCCCATCCTGGCTCTCCCACCCTGGTTCTTGCATGAAAATTGTTCCTGTGTTTCTCTGTATTTTTTCCTCTTTCTCCCAATTCCTTTCCCGAACGGAGAGCCCACGCCAATCCAGCGGCACYGCAGGGCTGGCATAATGGGATGTGACATTTCTCATCACAAAAGGACTCTCAGGCTCGGGGCTGACAGGCTCCTTCAGGCACCAAACCCCGGCTCGAGGCTGACGGGAGAAGCGAGGCTGGGCTGGGAGCGGGAGGGTCGTGGGCGAGCCAGAGCCCTTGGGAGCATCCCCTGCCCCAGCTGCAGCACCAGCATCCCACTGGAAGCGAGCTGCTGCTCCAACAGGCAGCTGAGCTGGGAAATGCCAGCGTTTGGGAGTGCTGGGAGCTGCCCTGCTCCCTCCTGTCCTCCCTGAGCGCGGGGATAATTGGAGGGAGAGTTTCTCTTGGATTGCTCTTTGCTCACATGCTTCTTGTTGGAAAGCAGGWCGAGCCTGGATGTTTCTGGGAGCTGGGGGAGGAGTGGTCCTCCCCAGTGCTGCTGGCTTTGGTGGGGAGGAGGAAACCCCAAACCCTTCACCTTCCTCTGCAAGGACACGGTGGAACAGATCCAGATCCACCTGCAATTAGCATCTCATCCTTTTATTCCCCGTTCCAGCCTCGCAGGGAAGCTGGGTTGCCATCCCAGCGGCTCTGCCTTTCCCGGGCTGCTGAGCCAATTCCTCCATCCTGACCTCATTCCAAAGATCACAGGAATTGAGGAGAACAAACCTGGGCTCCCGCRGGGCCGGCTTTGAAGCCGCTCAGCCCCGTCCAACTCCTGCTCGCGAGGAGCAGTGCGGYAGGAGCCGCGGGTGTTTGGGGTCAGCTTCCCCCCGGATAATCGCTGGTTAATGCCGGGCCGGAGCCACGGCATGCAGCCCCCGCACCCGGCTGAGCCCCGCCGTGTCCCGAGGTCCCCGGGCCGGGTTGGGACGCGCTCCCGGCGAGGCAGGAGCAGCCCAGCCCTGCTCGGCTGCGCTTCCCCGGGTCCCATCCGTCATCTGTTTGTCCTGGTCCCCTGCCAGCGATTGTGCCGATTCCCACACCCACTTTCCATAAACCCTCCGTCCTCGCCCGGGCGAATCGCTGGCGAGAGCTCGCCACCCATCCCTTTCCCCTCCTSTGCGATGGGATCAGACACGTTCTGGAGAGGGGGAAGAAAGGGAAGGGGGTGAAAAGAAAACAAAAAAAAGATCAAGAGGAAAACACAAGGTGACTCACTGCCTTTAATTTATTTGTGTTTATTTATTTATTCCCCCCACCCTCGGCTGCGACGTGCAGGCAGCAGCGAGGGCTGCCCGTGAGCTCGCGGGGAGCCTCGCTCGGTGCCCGGGGCACCAGAAATGACAGGGWTAAAATCCCCCACTCCTTTGGCCGAGGAGAAGATCGCGGAGAGCATCTCGTGGCGCTCGAACTGTGTGGCACAGATTTTCCAGCCTTCCCAGGTCTCCGCACGAGCATCCCGTGCCCCGCCACCTCTCGACACCACCCGCCACAGACCGGAGGGTGGGAATATCTAATTCCACCTCCTACACCGTGTCCTCGGCAGGGGAAAGAGAGAAAGAGGAGCTAAAAGGCTGGGAAGCTCAAATGGTGTCATTAGGAACTATTAATGCTCTCATAAAAGGGCATTAATAAAGGCGGCAGCTCATCAGTGTCCATTAGCTCGGCTCGTGGCAGGGATCTTTGGGAGCTGCCGGAGTGTGATGCTCCCCTCGCCCTCACCGGCGTGTCAGCAAAGGGGAAAGGGGCTGCAGGGGGGGTTATTCCTCCGACAAACCATTCCCCGAGCAAAAAACAAGGAGGAAATGTCACAGGGCGTCACACCCCACCTCTCCAATCCCTCCCGTATCCCGGCAGCCGTGCCCAGAGTTTGCTCCTTGCTCCCAGGATAGCTGTTTACTATCAAAGAGGAAAAAAAAAAAGGCAGGCAGGGTTTGGAGTGCTCATCCCGACTTTGGAGTGCTCATCCCGGCTTTCTCCCTCCCGCCCTCTTCCTGTTCTTGCCTCTTAAAAAGGAGTTTTATCCTTTGACTCTCCCATGCCCGGGGCTAGCGAGGAAGCCGCAGCATCTCGGGGCGAGCCGGCAGCCCACAGCGGCGGGCAGGGCACGGGGAGGAGGCCGGGCCCGGCCCGATCAGCCCCTGGCAAAGCCAGGAATAGCAGCGCGGTCCCCGCACGGCAGCGGGGCTGCCAGAGAAACCCGCAGTCCGCGCCTTTGAAGAGCTGGGGCTGGCAGCCGGCCCGGCTGCAGGGAGAGCTCGGGATGGGCTCGGGATGAGCTCGGGATGAGCTCGGGATGAGCTCGGGATGAGCTCGGGATGGGCTCGGGATGAGCTCGGGATGAGCTTGGAATGAGCTCGGGATGTGCTTGGAATGGGCTTGGAATGAGCTCGGGATGGGCTCGGGATGAGTTTGGAATGGGCTTGGAATGGGCTCGGGATGAGCTCGGGATGAGCTCGGGATGGGCTCGGGATGGGCTCGGGATGAGTTTGGAATGAACTCGGGATGAGCTTGGGATGAGCTTGGAATGAGTTTGGAATGATCTCGGGATGAGCTCGGGATGTGCTTGGAATGAGCTTGGGATGAGCTCGGGATGCGCAGGCAGCTTCCCCCCCGCCCCGCCCCGGTGGGCAGCGGCACATCTGGGGGAGCAGGCACAGCTGGAGGGCTCGGGCACGTGCYCACATCTGGGCGGGGGAGGGGCGAGCCGGTGCGGGTGGGCTGGCGGGGCACATCTGGATGGCGCTGCCGAGCATCTGGGCGGAGCCGATGTGCACATGTGGTGCGGGTGCACAATCGGATGGCGCTAGGTCTGCACATCTGGATGGCTCGTGTTTGCACATCTGGGCAGGGCCACAGCAAGCCCCATGGCCCGTGTGTCCCCTCAAGGCCCCCCGGTTGTTTCTCCCCTCCCGCCCGCCCTGCCTTCCCCTCCTGCTGCCATCCCAGCACCCGGACCTGCCCAGCTCCTCACTCATCACCTCCCTGGCACCGGCAGATTCCAGCTCCAGCTGCCAAGGTGGGGAGCCAGAGGCAGGGAGCCGATATCCCAGGATCCCTGGTGACCTMTGGTGTGCCAGGGGCAGCTGGCAGGAGGCTGTCACCGGCCGTGACTCAGGGCAGAGCAGTTTCCRTTAGAGGGAAAGGGAAGCTTTGATCGCGGGGAGCCGAGGCACCAAACCCTGCTCCCCACGTGCACCTTTGCTGGGAGTTATCTCAGGCATCTTTTTTTTGGGATAATAACTCCCAGGGCAGGTTAGGACGGAGGAGGCCTGGCAGAGGAGCGTGTGTGGGCAGGACTGGAATAACGGGTGCTGTAGGAGAGGATTTACGAGCGCTGGGAGGTTGGGAATGGCCGGGAATAGCACAGCAGGTCAGGGGTGAGGAGGGATGTGCAGGGCCAGGATGTGGATGCAGCTCCTGGAATTGTCCCTTTGTCACCCATACAGTCCCCACAGGATGCTGGGTGTCCCWGCTCCCCATCCCAGGGCAGGGATGCAGAGCCAAGCCTGCAGTGGGACYAGCTCTGTGAGCAGGAGTTTGTTGAGAGCAAAGCCAAAGCTTTGCCATGGGAATGCTGCTGGAAATCAGCACAATCCCACCTGGAATGGGRCAGCTCTCCCAAATGCTGGTGTGCTGAGCATTTGGCTTTTGAGGGAATTACTGTGCTGAGTGTTTTAAGGGAATTATTGTGGCTTTCCCAGGGTGCCACAGCCTGCATCCCTGGCTGGATCTCCAGACTGTGAGCYGTCTCTGTGTGCAGGTGACAGCAGTGTCACCTGTGCCAGGGCATTGTGGATCAAGCCCCTCAATCCCAAACAACCAAAGCAAAGCCCTAGCACGCTCCTTCCCAACCACCTGAAGAAAATTCTCTTTACAAGGAAGTGATGAGAGAATGATCTTTACAAGGCAAACACACCAAATGTTGGGAAATTAATCCCTGGGGAGAAGTGGGCACAGGAGGGGTCCATCCCCCCGTGTTTCTCCTGAGGATGCCAGTTTCACCTAACCTCCCTCTTTTTTGTCCTTTCAGGGCTCGGATCTGAGGGTTGGGAAGATCAAAGGGAAGGTCCTGACAGGTGAGTGCAGACCCCAGATGAGGGGACAGGGTCTCAGGGTGGCAGTGCTGGCTGGGGTGGGCACACCAGGACACAAGGTGGGGACACAAGGAGCTCCCTAGGGCACAGCTGGGCACTGTCTGAAACAGGAGCCACTTTTTCTCTATTTTTTCTCTAGTGGTTTAAAAACTCCCCAGRGGTTGGAAAGGCTCCAAACCAGTGTAAAAAAGAGGGGGGAGGGATAAAACCCAAAAGAAAAACACAAGATAAAAGTGGGTYAATCCCAACAACTCCTGTGATGTTGCAGGAACAAAGACTTTCAGTTCCAAATGGGCCAGAGGTGGCTCGGGGAGGTCACAGCCCAGGGGAGAGGGGCTGGGGGCTCASCTGGCTGCAGGGSACTGAGTCCTGCTGGASCTTCAGCCCCTTGGTGTCACATCCTCCTGCCCCTGATGGAGACCAGGGGTGGCTGTGCTGTGCATCCCACGGATGTCCCTTTGTCCTCAGCAGCTGGCCATGCCCTGAGCCAGCTGCAGGCCATGCCCTGAGCCAGCTGCAGGCCATGCCCTGAGCCAGCAGCTGGCCATGCCCTGAACCAGCTGCAGGCCATGCCCTGAACCAGCTGCAGGCCATGCCCTGAGCCAGCTGCAGGCCCCACAGCTGGGCAGCTGTGCCCTGCTCCCTCCCAGCCTGGAGCACAGTGTGGACCCCAAAACCGCCCTGGGGCAGCCCAAGGGGTGCTGGCCATGCCCTGCTGGGGGCTGGGGGTCCCAGGTTTGTCCCCCCTGCCCAGGAGAGGCTGCACCCAGCAGGGAGGGTGCAGGCAGGGGAAGGGGGATGGATGGAGGAGGGGTCASGGTGGTCCAGGATGTGGTGAGGAGRTGTTTTGGTGGAACCCCWMAMCTGATCCACAGCGAGGGGTCCCKGTGCAGGGAGCTGCATGGGAGAGCTCACGCCAGGCTGGAGGAGGGTGGTGGAAAACTGGTTCTGGTGGGAGTTTGAGCTCKGAGGGACACTCAGCCCTTCCTTCTCTTGTGCCCCCCAGATTACACCCGGCCCAAGCCCGCCCGCTACAGCGGCTACCACCGCTACCAGTTCCGCCTGTACCGGCAGTCCCAGCACCAGGCCATCTCCCTGAGCTCCGAGGAGCAGCAATCGCTGGGTAAGGACCRGCCTGGCCTCGATCCCCGCCCCGAGGGGCTGCTCCAGGGCTGCGGGCAACGCCGCGGGCRGGGGATGCCCCGCTCGGTGCAAAGGGATCCTCACAGGGGACGTGGGTGAGGTGTGAAATCCTCGCCAGGCAGCAGAAAAACCCTTGGAAAACGTCTGGTAACGGCCTGGCTAGCGGGATCGGCAGCAGGGAGAGATGTGGGCTGTGAAACGCGGCCCTTGCTGGCACATCCCCCCAGCCCCAGCCGCGGGAGTTGCATCAGCGGCACCTCGGAGCGCAGGATAAGGATCAGCCGCAGAGAAGGTTTAGCAAGGATTGCTCAAACCYGGCTGACACAACGCCCGCCAACTCCCAGCTCCTCCCAAAATCTTCACYGAAGGGATGGAGCAGCGAGACCCCCA
The DNA here is from genome assembly GCA_002167245.1 of Sporophila hypoxantha. NCBI lineage: Eukaryota > Metazoa > Chordata > Aves > Passeriformes > Thraupidae > Sporophila > Sporophila hypoxantha. Next base: position 716,766 of record NDFG01000006.1, on the reverse strand, counting down.
AAACGCCGAGGGAAGCGTTGCTGCTGCTCCGTGCTGGGGCTGCAGGAGCCCGGGATGGGCAGGGATCCGTCGTGCCCGGTGCCAAGCGTGGGCTCCTCCCTGCCCTGCCTGGAACTCGGGGCTCTGCGCCTCACGTGGCCTCCACAAGGGAAATTTCAAAACTTTCCCAGCTGGGACCACATGAGCAGGGCTGGACGGGCAGGTCAGGTCGGTGCGTCTGGGCTGCTCTGCCTGACTCACGCCGTGCCGGTAACGCACAGCGGCCGGGCCGGAGCGGGGGCTGCCCCGGGGGGCTCCCACACAGCCCCTGCCCCTCCCCGGCACTGAGCCGCGCTGCTCATCCCGCTCCGGCCACGGGATGAGGCTGCCACGAGTCTCCCTGCGGGCTGTCCCTGCCCTTGGCTTTGTTTTCTGGCTCATTAGCTCTGCTTCTTAACGACCCCGCCGATGTCACCCCCCTGCCAGCCCCTCATTCTGCCGGGAGGAGGGGGCTCCGCGTTGTCCCCACATTCCCAGCCGAGCAGGGAAGGGAAGCAGAAACACCACCAAGGKGCTTTTTCCAGAGAAATCCTCTTTTCAGCAGGATATGCGGCCCCAGATGTCACCCCGGGGAAGGTCCCCCCGCTGTCCCCYGGGCGGGGGTGGCCGGGCATTCCCCAGCTGCRGCTGTCCCCATCCCATCTGTGTTCCCAGCCCTTCCCGCGCTTCCTGGGAAAGACCCAGCGGATATTTTGGATATTTTTCCGCAGGATCCGATGCCTCAGCATCGTTTGTCAGGCAGCTGTGGGGGTCTGGCAGGGGCTCTGTTTAAGGAGTCGGTTGAAGGTTATTTTTAACCATTTCACTGCTGCATCACATCCTCAGCCTGGCTGGGGGATGCTGCTGCATTCAGACACTGACAGCCCATCATTATTCCCAGGGAATGAGCCCTAAAAGCAGCCAAAGGATGAGATTTTGGTGTCTCAGGGGTTTTAAATAAATCCATCCCCAAGGCAGTGGGATGAACGCCGATGGATCTGCTGGTGCCTCCAGCCCTGTGGTGCACAGGCAGCACACAGGAGGAGCAGACACCTTGGGCAGAAGGTGGGAACAAGGAGGGGGTGACCCCAATCCCAAAGGATCCCAAAGGATCCCAAAGGATGAGAGCCCGGCCCGGGCTCTGCCTGGCTCCTCTCCTGCAGCAGAAGTGATGCAGGTTCTCCCGGCGATGCCGCAGGCACAGTTTGCATCCTTGCTCAGAATTTCCCATTTTCTTTGGCCTCAAATGAACCCCTRCTTGCTGCTTTTACTCTGTCCTGCATCTGGTGACAGCAACACCTGTGTCTCACCGAGGCTGGGGACACCTTTCATCCCCAGCCCTGGGCAGGGATGTGTCCTGGCCGGGCACAGGGAGTGGCACTGGCCCATGCCAGCCTCGGGATGTGTCCAACCTCCAGTGCTGCATCCCTGTGCTGGGCATCCCTCCCTGTGGCAGCTCATCCCCCGGCAGAGCTGAGCCCCACCAGAGCGTTCCTGCTCAGCTCCCAGGACAATCCCCTGCTGGCCCTGGCTGTGTTCAGGCGGCCGGGCCGGGCAAGGCCGAGCCGGGGGAGGTGACAGTGCCAGGCGGGATGGCAGGAGCGCGGCCGGAGCCTCCAGAAGAGGGCACTAAAGCAGGACCTGCCCGCGCCGCCTGTCCCTGCTCCTGGGAAACATCCCTGGGAARTGAAAACGCGAGGGGCAACGGCGAGTGTGGAAAACAAATCCCGATTTCTTCTCCCTCCTTGCCTGGCTGCGCAGAGGGAGCGGGGGCATTTGCACCCTGCCATGGGGATGTCCCGGCTGGGGTGGCACTGACGGGCAGGGGTGGGTGCTGGAAGGGCTGCAGGACCTGGACACGTCTCCCTGTCACTCGTGACAAGGTGGAAATCAGTTGTTCACAGCCGAGGTGTTTCTTCAGGGCGACTCTTGAGCAAAAATCTTGTTTCACCAGGGAAAAAACCCACCCTGGTCCTTCCCCGTGAGTGTTTCTGATCAATCCCAGCACCAGCCGGCTCCGTGTGACCTCGGGCAAATAACTCAGAGCCTCAGTTTCTCCTCTGGAGTCTGATTCACTTCAGCTTTTGGCCGTGCCACTAAATTGTCCCCGAGCAGCAGCTCTGTTCCCTCTCAGTACRGAAGGTGGGGACGTTTGGGGTGTCCCCACGGCTCTTCCTGCCACTCACCCCACTTCCCTCGCAGCCAGGACTGTTACAAGCCGTGCCTGTGCTCTGGGGAGATGCAAGATAATGATTTGTGGTCTGTGAAATGTCACAGCCGCCGTCGCATCCCGAGGCCACCACGGGCTCTCGATCCACGGGAAATCCCTCAGCTGGGGAATTCAGGCACCCASCAGACCCCGGCTGTGGTGRTGGGCAAYTAWATTTCCCCCACAGCTTTCATCGAGGGGGATCTTTAATTAGCACAAAATCTTGAGGCTTAATTGCACTTGGGTTCATCCTTGTGCTTCCACCTTTTTCCATCAGCTCCGGCGAGCTGGGGAGATGCTCCCGCATTCCCAAAGCCCCTCCTGCCCTGGAAAGATGGTTTACAACCGGGAATGGATTTTTTTTCCTCCCAGAAATTTTGCTTCTGGGAGCAGGGACGGGGATGAGCACGGCCAGCCTGTGGCTCCATCCCTCTCCAGCTCCGGATCCGGATCGGGGCCGCGGCATTGACTCATGAGCCGACCTTGTGCGCCTCCAATCCGATCCACCCAGCTGGAAAATCGGGTTGGACCGGGCCCCGGCGGGGAGGGAAAGGCTGCGGCCGGGACGGGAGGCGGCCGAGGGCTGCGGGGAGAGCGCGGTGCCGGCCCGAGTCCRCGGCTGTCACTTAATGGTGACCAAAGCAGCTGCCGGCCTCCCGCCCACCTCCGCTGGGACATCATTAATCTCGGCAGAGAAGCATCAGGGCTCCCATCAGGAGAACATCGCCGCTGATGAGGCTGATAAATTACAGCCGGGGGGCCGGGGGAAGAGGAGAGCGGCGTTTGGGGGGTGCGCAGGAGGCAAGGGCAGCGCTGGGAAAGCTGTGGGATCGCAGCCGTGCCGAGCTCCCCSAGCCCAGCCGTTGCCTCGTGCCTCAGTTTCCCCATCGGGCGCTCCGGGCTCAGGCGGCCGCGCACGTGTGGGTGTCAGCGGGCACTCCTCTTCCTCCGGCGGGTGTGCAGATAAGAGCCAAGTGGGATGATTTAATCCTTTGGGAAATMAGCTTGAAAACGGACCAAGCCACGGATGAAACGCCGTATTGTTGTGGCAGGGAGAGAGGGGACGGTGGCACCGCGACCTCGGCTCCCCGGCCGGCCCCCTGCCCCTTTCCCGGCTCCGTGATCGCAGTGACTCACAGTCCCCGGCCCTGGGAGCCAGCTGGGTGATTTGGGATCGCTGGCACGGGGAGTTGGTCACGCCGGGATGGGGATYCACCCGAGGGGTTGGATTTGGTGGGGGGGGGACCCAGCGCCCCAAATCTGGCACCCCCCCGGTGCATCCCCTCCTTGGCCACACCCGCGGCTGCCCCGGGGCTTTCCCTGGCCGYGCCGGGCACAATCGGTGCCAGGGCAGGTAGGAAAGTAGGTCAGGAAAAACCCCGGCCCTGCAGCCCCGCCGAGGCTCTGCCTCCCCCGGCTCCTTTCATCCTCCTCRCCGGGGGCTCCGCACATCAGCCACAGCTCGGGCACCCCCGGGAGCCGCGGCTGGCTCTCCCCCCGGCCCCGCGGGGCACCCGCGCCTCTCCCGGGGCTTCCCGGAGCTTTGAAAGCTCCGGATGAAAGGCACCCAACCCACCAGGCCCAGCGGGAGCCGCCCCCCGAGGCTCCTTCCCCCGGTGCCGCCTTCATCGGGACCCCCAGCACGGGGGGGTTGGGCTGAGACCCCCGAGAGAGGAGCTGCCCCTCCTGCCCAGGGGGAATTTGGGGCTCGTGGCTCTGTGTCCCGGCTGGAGGTGACCCCTGTGCGGGACATTGGGATTGTCCTCGCTCTCGGCTTGGTTTGTGCCCTCGGAGGGTGGCAGGGGACACCTGGGAGCCTGCAGCAGCAGCCTGGTGCGTTCCAACACCTCATCCCAGCCGGAATGTGGGATGCAGGTCCTTGCTGAGACATCCTGTGAGCTCCTTCCTGGCCCCGGAGCATCCCAAATCCATCCCAGCCAGATTTGTGGATGCAGGCCCTTCCTGAGCATCCCTGTGAGCTTCCTTCCTGGCCCCGAGCATCCCAAATCTCATCCCAGCCAGAATGTGGGATGCAGGCCTTGCCGAGCATCCTGTGAGCTCCCTTCCTGGCCCTGGAGCATCCCAAATCTTATCCCAGCCAGAATGTGGGATGCACGTCTTCCCGAGCATCCTGTGAGCTCCTTCCCTGGCCCCGGAGCATCCCGCAGCTCCAGGGTGCGCTGCCGTCACCAGAGAATCTCCGGAGCTTTTTTTGGAGCTCCGAGCCCGAGGTGGGGAGCAGGTGGGAGCTCCGGCAGCTCCCCCAGCCATCACCACCCCGCCGAGGTGATGCAGCAGCTCAGGTTTTGCTCAGCACTTTTTGCAAGAGCAAAGGGGCCGAGATGTGGCAGCAGATAAAGGCTGCCGGGCTGCCGCGTGACATTCGAGAGCAGCCAGGAAGAGGAGAGGACAGGTTTCAGATAAACAACGGGCCCCTTTCCCCACAAGGAGGGGCACCGTGAGCTCTTTGGGCGCACCAGGGAAAGCCCCCCGGGCAGGGCAGGATGCTCCCACAGCACCAGCCAGACACAGGCTGGGTGCCCGACCCTGGCAGGGCACAGGGGGATTTCTTGCCTCACCGGGGCCGGGTGGGAGGGAATCCTCCTGCCTTTGGACCTGGAGAGAGTTTCCCTGCTGCCCGCGTGGGGAAGCCACGGCTGGACCCGGCAGGAGCTGCCCCAGAGCTCCGGGATCAGGGTCAGCAGGGGAGGAGGGTCAGGAATGAGGAACCCCATGCCTTCAGCAGCCTGTGCAGCAGCAGCTCAGTGAATGCCCCTGAGGGGACAGGGGATCTCCTGTGACACCCCCAGGGGGATTTCCAGCCAGGCCACCCCCGGGGTGGGCTCGTAGGAGGGTTTGCTCCAAAGGTCAGGGGCAGGAGAGGAGCCTGGTACCCCCAGGACGCTCAGATTGGGGTCCCCATGACTCCTCGCTGTCCCTGGGGCCTCCTGGGGTGTGCAGGATGTGGTTGGGGCAGAGCAGCAGCTGCACAGGCCTGCTCCCTCTCCAGCCCTCCTCGGCCTGCTCACCCCCTTTCCTCTCTCCCCAGGCACCTGGGACCTGAAGGACTTCGTGGAGGATTTTCACCTGGGCCACCCGTGGCTGCGACCCAGTTCCTCACCAAGAACTGCAAGGATTAACTGGGGCCATCCTGCCTTGCCTGCACATCCCCACAGCCCAGAGCCGCCTCTTGCCCGGAGCAGAGGGGACCCAGACCACGGAGGATGAGCCCACCTGTTCTCCCAGCCCAGAAGCACAAGCCCCAGCCCCTCCCCCTCCACAGCCAAGTTCTCTTTTCCCTCTGGGAACATCCCAGCCCGCCTGGTTATCCCAGGAATTCTGGCATCTCCCTTCTCCCCCTTTCCACCCCGTTTCTGACTTGACCCCCTGCATGTCCCCTGGCACTTTGGGGACTTTGAGTTTGATGCCTGCAGCTTCCTGAATAAAGTTTGGATGGAGCACAGGGGGCTCTGTGGTGGCAGCGAGCGCGGGCAGGGCAGTGCAGTGAGTCTGGCATTTTGGGATCTGTGGGCAACGGGAGCAGGGGTGGCCAGCCGACCCCCGTTTAGGTGACCCAGGGTGACCCAGGAGGGGACAGGGACACTGATGCCTGTCCAGGGGTCCCTTGGTGGCACTGCATGGGAACCGGGCACTGCCCTGCCCTGCCTTTGCCCTCAGCCCGTTCCTCTTGGAAAGCAAAACCAAAATTAAAGGCACAAATCAGCAGAGCTCTGCCTGCTGGCCACTTAGCCGGCCTCCCCTTTAATTAGCTCCTTAATTAGGCTTTCATCTAAGGACTCAGTGTTCTCCGAGGCTCAGATTCACCCGCCTGCAGCTCCTCCTTGGAGCACATCCCAGTGTTTGCGCCGTGACAAAGCCACCTCTGGCCTGCCCATGGCCAGGAATATTCTCCCTTTGGAACAAACCACGGAGAGCAGGAGCCCAGGACATTCTGCAGGCAGGGGAAACTGAGGCAACGAGGAATGAGTGGCTCAGGGCTGGGCAGGGAGGCCTGGGATCCTTCGGAGGGGTTGTGATGCTCTGGTTGTGATGCTGCATCTTCAGCTCTGCATCAGTGCTGGGTCTGGAACAGAGGCAAGCTGATCCCAAAAAAAACTCTCTTGCCATGCTGCTGTCACCTTCCCTGGGTCCCTGGCAGTGAGAGCAGATTTCAGTCCTGCCTGGGGGGTTAAATGTGGATTTCAGTCCTGCCTGGGGGGTTAAATGTGGATTTCAGTCCTGCCTGGGGGGTTAAATGTGGATTTCAGTCCTGGTTTGTTAAACATGGATTTCAGTCCTGTCTGGGGGGTTAAATGTGGATTTCAGTCCTGGGGTGTTAAACATGGATTTCAGTCCTGCATTGGGGGTTAAATATGAATTTCAGTCCTGCACTAGGGGGTTAAATGTGGATTTCAGTCCTGGGGTGTTAAACATGGATTTCAGTCCTGCACTGGGGGGTAGATGTGAATTTCAGTCCTGCACTGGGGGGTTAAACTTGGATTTCAGTCTTGGTTTGTTAAACATGGATTTCAGTCCTGCATTGGGGGTTAAATGTGAATTTCAGTCCTGCACTGGGGGGTTAAATGTGGATTCTATGTCCTTTCATCCGGGTGTGTTAATATTCGGATTTTTCAGTCCTGCACTGGGGGGTTAAATATGGATTTTTCAGTCCTGCAATGGGAGTTAAATTTGTGAATTTCAGTCCTGCATACTGGGGGAGTTATATAGTGTTGGATTTTCAGTCCTGCACTGGGAGTTAAATATGATATTTTCAGTCCTGCATCTGGGAGTTTAAATGTGATTTCAGTCCTGCAACTGGGGGTTAAACTTGGCTGGACTTTCCCTCCAGGAAGTGGCTTTTTGCCTCGGAGGGGCTGAATCACACCGGGGTCCTGCAGAGCTCTGTCCCTCCAGGGAGGATCGGGGTGCCCAAGGGGGTGCAGGAGCAGGATCCAGCCTTGCCCTGGGCACACAAGGCTGGGCGAAGCTGCAGGAGCTGATGGGAAGGAAAAGCAAACAAAAAAAAGGAAAGCTGGGTAACACCACAAGCCAGGGAAAAAAAAAAAAAACATGAACCCCGCTGCCACTTTGGCCTAAGATTAGCAGCAGAGGAAATGACACTGAGATGTCATGGAAGTCTGCTAAAGTTGGATTTCTCCTTTTCTATCCTGCCCTCTAGAGCAGGTGTGTAATTGCCCGGCAGATGGGAGCGAGGCTCGGTGTAAATGGAGGTCAGGGCTGGGCTGACGTCCTGAGCCAGCTCCAGCAGCCTCCCTCCCTGCTCTTGGTTATTTTGGGTGATGAAAGGCATGGGTGTTGTTTGTCCTTTCTAGGAATTGATCACCACTGCTTTGGCTTAATTGGGGATTGGAACATAACTTGAGCTGGGATTGCTGGGAACAGAGTGATCCATGGCCCTGGGATGGGATGGGATGGAAAGAGAATGGGAATGGGGACAGAGGTGGAGAATGGGAATGGAATGAGAATGGAAATGTTGGAAATTTTTGGGATAAAGACAGCTAAAATTGGGAATGGACGGGATGTTGGAATGGGTTTATACATTATTTATTTATTTTATTTTTTGGGTTTTTTTGGAGAATTTGTGGAATGGATGGGCATTTGTTTTTTTTTTTTTTTTTTTATAACTTTTTTGACAGTTTTTTTGTTTTTTGGGATTATTATATGCTTTTTTTTGGAGATGGATGAAATTTGGGTGCATATTAAATTTGGGATGGATGATAATGGGAAGGTAATGAAGACTTTTATTGTTTGTTTTTGTTTTTGTTTGTGTTGAAATAGAATTGGGATATTTTTTTAGACGCTTTTTTTAATTTATTTTATTGTTTTTGAAAATAATATACTTTTTTTTTTTTATATTTTTTTTTAATATTTTTTTTTTATACTGGGAAATATTTGTGTTACTTTTTATTTTGTTTTTTTTTTGGATGGGAGTGTTTTATTTTGTGGTATGATGAATTGGATTAATTTTTTTTTATGGTATATATGTGGTTTACTTGTTTTTTTGTTTTATATTTTTTTTTCTATTTGTTTTTTAGAAGATGGATTGAATGGGTGGATGGTATGTTGAGATTTATGGAAATGGAATGTAGATATGGATATTTGGAATATTTGGGGTTTTTTTTTTTTTTTTTTTTTTGTACTTTTGGGTACGCTATTATTTTTTTTTTTTTTTTTTTTTATAAGACTTGTTTATTTTTTTGTCGTGTTTTTTGATTTTTGGGTTTTTTTTACTCTTGTTTGTTATTTTTTATTGGGTTTTGTTTTTTTGATTATTTTGATTTAATTTTTCTGGAAAACAGGAATGGGATCGTTTGGGAAATGGGATGGTATGGAGAATGGAAATGGACAATGTGGGACTTGGAGATGGAGGAATGGGGATTGGGATGGAGAATGGAAATGGAATGAGAATGAGGTGGGATGGAGAATGGAAATGAGATGGAGAATGGAAATGAGATGGAGAATGGAAATGGGATGGAGAATGGGATTGGGAATGGGATGGAGAATGGAAATGGAAATGGAATGGAGAATGGGAATAGAAATGGGATGGCATGGAGAATAGAGATGGGGATGGGAATGGGATGGGATYGGATAGAGAATAGAAATGGGAAWGGTAATGYGGGCAGAGYTGGAGAATGGGGATGAGGGYGCAGATGGGGTGGAGATGGAAATGGAGGTGGGGATGTGGATGGGACYGGTGGGAAATGGGATGGAGAACAAGGATGGTGAAGATGAAGAAGGAGAGGGGAGTGGAGATGAGATTGGGGATGGGGCTGGGATGAAGATGGAGATGAGGATGGAGGAATAGGAATGGAGATGACGATGGGGATAGGATGGAGATGGAGATGGAGATGGAGATGGAGATGGAGATAAAATGGGATGGAGATAAAATGGGATGGAGATAAAATGGGATGGGATGGGGATTGAGAATGGGGATAGGCATTGAGAGTGGGAACAGGGATGAGGATGGGGATGGAGAATGGAAATGGGGATGAGATGGAGAATGGGAATAGGGATGCAGGTGAAGGTGGGGATGGAGATGGAGATGAGGACAGGAATGATCAGATCAGGAATCTGCCCAGCTGGCTGCAATGTGCTGGGATTCTCCCTGCCAGGACACAGCACCGTGGCCTTGTGGGGGCACTCAGGGCTGCAAACGCAGCAGCCCTGGCCAGCCCTGCACCACAAACTCTCACTGGGATGCACACGAGGCCTCCACGGCGTGGAAAATATTAATTGTGGTTTTCTGGTTCACTTTTCGATTATTTAGAAAGAGTGAAGGAAAAAACTGCCAAGGAGGAAGCCACGTACAGTCACTTGGTGCTGGTCCCACCCCCTTTATCTCTCCTTCCATTCGCTCACCACSGGCGCGAGAGAGAAAAGAGAAGCTGAGCCTCTCAGCTGCCTAAATGTAGAAAGTTTTGCTTCTAAATCAGTTTGTGATGGAAAGGAAACACGTCACGTCCCTGGGGAAGTGGCTGGTTTTGAGCAGCCACAACCCCAGCGCCGAGTGCTGCAATGGAACAGCCCAACACTGAAATAGCTCCATGCTCTGTTATTGTCACCCAGAGAAGGTTTTTTTTCACTGTCTAGGTGTCATTTTTAGCCTCCAGAGGAAGTTTTATTTGTATTTGTTACCTCGACTTTCCACTGTCGTGGCTTCATGACTTTTTCGTGTGAAGGGCTGGAGAAAACAGAGTTGGGCGAGTTCAGGTGTGGGACCCACAGCACCAATGGCATATCCCAGGAATTCCAGCATGGCTTCACCAGCCCTGCAGAGCCCAACTGCATTCCAAGGCCACAAACCCACGGGAACACAGAATCCCYGGGATTTTGGGGGGCTGTGAGCTGAGCTGAGCCCAGGCATGGCTGTGGGATGGACACAGCTCCCCTTTGCTCCTCCAGTTTGGGGCTCTGAGCTGGGTTTGGGCAATTCCAGCCCCTTCCCGAAGCAAACCCACCCACTCCATGGCATGACTGAGGGAGAAGAGGACGTGGAGTTTAAAAATTAACAATGAACTCGTGAAAATTGAGTGTTCCTGGTGAGGAACAGCAGCACCCAGCAGCACATGGGGGGTGTTCCTTGCCAAAACTGGGCTGGAGGCCAGGAGAAGCTCGTGCTGAACACGAGGATAACAATTACCTGTTTTTAATAATCATTGAAATAATTAATGGGAGAAAGTCTCAGCCCCTGGGTCAGATGCAGAGGGTTCACCCCAGGAAAATGCAGATTTAAGGCCGGAGCAGGTACAGGGGGACCCCKAAAGCCTCGGTGGCACCTGGGGATGGCACAGGGACAGCCCAGCTGGCAGGAGCTCGGCAGTGCCAGGCAGCAGCTCCCCCTCAGCCAGGGACTTGCTCAAGAAGGGATTAGCAGGATCAGCTGATGATGATCTAAGCGCATAACTATATCAACCTGCGAATTAATTCTGATATCTCACACCTCGGAGCTCCTCTATCTGCACATCTCTGCACTCCTCAAGCGTTCCCTGAGCTAAGCCCGGCTGCACCCCCCGGGAAATAGGTCAGGAGGGATAATCCCCAAATCCCCACGTGCTGCTGGGGCCGYGCAGCGCTGCCCGATTTGGGAGCCGACGTGGGAGAATGCCCCGGCCAGCTGAGCCCCACGGGATGCTGAGGCAGCGGCTCCGCACGTCAGCCAGGGGTGGGCGACGCCGGGATGATCCAGGCAGGAGCTCCCAGCCTTCATCCTCGTGCTGGGGACTCACAGAGCCCCGTCTGGGGGTCCTCCCGTGCCGCGGGGATGGGGATGGGGGTGGGAGCCTGCGCTGGGAGCTGCTGCTGGGCTTGGGCGGGCCCTGGGAGGGGCAGCTGGGCCGTGGCAGGAATTTAGGGCTCCTGAAGTAATAGGTGAGGCAGGAAAGGCGAGGACAGGGACGTGGCCTCYTCTCTGTGTCCGTGCAGTGATGGTTTCGTTAATTAGCAATAATAAATTATGATTGGGTTTCCAAAATGCTGTATAATATCAGAGGAGRTTTGTGGGGCTGTGTGGGGACCCAGGGCTAGAGCTGGTTTGGTTTTGGGGTCCTGGACCCCCATCCTGCTCACTGGGGCTGGGCCATTCAGCCGTGRTCTGGCAGCATCCTGGGCTGCAAATTCCAGCGGTTCCTGAGGGAAAGCAGCAGCTCAGCCGTGCCCAGAGGCGCTGCCAGGCGTCCTGGGATGAGCATTCAAGGGATGCTCAGCGGGGAGAAACTCAGCGCAGGTTTTGTTTCCTCTTTCAGCTGCTCCCGAGTCGCTTTGAGCTGGGAAGCTCCCYGCCTCTCCCACTCCTCCGGGAGCCACGAGCACCTTCAGATGTGGTTTGCCCCAAAACGCTCCTCGGCAGAACAAAACCAACCGAAGCGTTTTTGATACGGTGGTCGCAGCCCAGGAGCTGCCGTGCCCCCGTGCCTGGCACTGCCCTGTTTCCCGCGGGATGGGGCGGATGCCCGGCGGGCTCTGCGTGCCCAGGTGCGGTGGGAGAGGCGCTGCTGCTCCCCGGGCAGCGCGGACGGACTCGCCCCGCGGCCCCGGCCCGGCCTGCCCTCACTTGCCGGCTGCTCTCGCTTCCCATTGCCTGCCCGCAGCCCCGCGGCTCCTCAGCCAACCTCACATTTCCTCATTGCTAGGAAATGGCAAATTCCCCCCGGGCTGGTTTCAATGGCTCACGGATCCCTCGCCTTTGGCCTCTCCCCAGTTTCTCCTGGGCTGGTTGGAGCTCAGCGCTTTTTCCCAGGCACGCAGCGCTTGGAATTCTCTGTCTGGGAGGACAGCCCGCCCCTCGGACCAGGCCGGATTCACCCCTCCGTGCTGACACAGCACCGAGCCCTTTTCCCGCTGCTTGTGGTGGATTTGGGGGMCTCTGACGTCCTCTGCTCCTCTCCGTGCTCAGTCTCCGGGGTGCTGTCYTGGCCCAGCTCTGGGAGCTGCGATTCCAGGGTCCAGTTCCTCTTCTGTTTCTTGGTTTCACATTAAAAAACGCCTTTGTGGTCTCCCTCTGCAAACCCCTCACGGGGTCACTCCAGGGCTCCTTCCTGGGGCCACCACGCCAAGGTTGCTGCTGGTCCCATAAAACCATCCTTGGGTTTGCAGCCTGCTCTGCTCCCGATCCCTGGCTGCAATCCCATCCTTCCCACCCTCGGGACCACTTTCACTCCGGGCCTGCTCTGTAGTTTCCCTGTTAATCAGCTGTCTCCTTATCTCCAGGTCACACCGRGCCAGCTGCCGCCGCTATTGTTCCCCAGCTGGATAATAACAGGAAGGGCTTGGAAAACCAGACCTGTGTGGGACTGAGGCGGCCCAGGGGTCCCAGCTCCCCCAGAGCACCCAGCAACCCCTGGCTGGCACAGCCTGGAGCCCCCCACCAAACCCCTGATCAAGCCAGAGTGTGCGGGTGGAGTCCCCCAGCCTTGGAACAGTGAGATGTCTGGCGTTGGAGTCCCTCACTTTTGATCCCCATTCCAGAGTTGTTGGGTGGCAGTCCCCTACTAATCCCTTGATCAGCCAGAGTTGTGGGGTTGGAGTCCTTCACCCCAGAGTTTTGGGGTTGCAGTCCCCCACTCCTGGGAGCACTGAGAGTTGTGGGGTTGGAGTCCCCCATTCCAGGGTTGTGGGGTTGGAGTCTCCCACCCCAGAATTTTGGCATTGGAGTCGTCCACCAACCCCTGGGAGCAGTGAGAGTTGTGGGGTTGCAGTCCCCCACCTTTGGGAGCAGCCAGAGTTGTAGGGTTGGAGTTCCCCATTTCTGGGAGCAGTGAGAGTTGTGAGGTTGGTGGGGGAATCCACAAGGATGAAGGCTGGGACCAGTGAGAGTTGGGGGGTTGGAGTCCCCCACTAACCCCCAGGAGCAGCAGGAATTTGTGGGATGATCTTTGGGAAGAGCCTCCCCCCCAGCACCTCGAACGCTCCTGCAGGTGCATGCCTGGCCTCCAGCCATCTCTCCCAGGGCTGTTCCCTTCAGGAACCAAGCCTGGCCACCCAGAGCCCATTTCCCAGCATCAGCGAGGTGTTTGGAGCTCTGCTCCAAAGGGCTTTTCCTCCCCATCCCAAGATTTCCATCCTGCTGCCGCACAGGGTGAGGCAGGGCTGATCCCTGCCTRGCCACGGGGGAAACTGAGGCAGGAAATGGCTTCCCACAGCCACCCACAARGCTCCCATAGCTGCCCCCACCAGCCACCCTGGGGTTTGGCTTATGGGGATCCATTCTTTGGGATCACCCCAGGGCAGCCAGTTCTGCCTGTGGGTCCCCTGCAGGAGGAGGGAGATGCCAGGCTCCCTCTCCAAGA
>NDFG01000006.1:664662-685683 GCA_002167245.1 Sporophila hypoxantha | reverse complement strand
CCCCAGCTCTCCAGCCTGGCTCCAGCCCTGCAGCAGCTCCATGCTCTCCTCTGCAGCTGTTCCACAGCCCCACGTGCTCCCCGTGCTGCCCGGACCCGGGTCCAGCCCCGCGGGTGGGGTCTCACCCGAGCGGGGCAGGGGGCACATCCACGGGCATGGGATGCCAGCAGTGATGATCCAGGTCGCTGAAACRCCTGGATCAGGACGGGGTTCGCACGGGGCAGGTGTGTGGGATGACGAAAAAAAGAGTGAAACCTCTCGGCTGCAGACTCCATCCAGCCTGGGCTGTAATTTAAAACCATCCGGAGCCATCCCAGGTGAGTCTCTCTGTGTTTCCCCCCGCGCTGGGTGAAGAGCGGCGCTCGGGATGCTCTGACCCACTAAGCTGAGCTGTAACTAAGCCAGTCCAACCCCCATGCGGCCGTTTCCGTGCCAGTCTGAGTCTGCCTCGGTTTATTTTGGCTGAAGGCCGTTCCCAACCAAACCGCTGGCAGTGCCTGAGCTGTCCCGCTCTCACRAGCCGGGTTTAGCGGCAGGTCCCCGCGACTCAGGAGCTTTAAACCCGGCCTAAACCCCACGGCGAGGCTTTGGGGAGCACCCACAGCCCCAGCAGCCCGAGCGGGCGGGAGGCAGCTGCATTCCCAGCCCCTCCCGTGTCACTGCCACCCTCGGGGGGCACACACCCACCCGGGCCGGTGTGAGCCGGGTGCGGGGCTGGCACCCGTGGGCATGCGGAGTGCTCCAGAGCAGGGCGAGGAGCTGCTCGCTCCGGAGCAGGAATTCCCCGCGGGACCCTGGCCCGTGGGTGCCGATGAGGCTGAGCAAACCCGCGCCCTCCGCTACAAACCGGGAGGAACCGGGTGGTTGTGTTGGTACCGGACACAATTAAGGGTTGAGGAGGGGTGGTTTCATTTTGGGGGGGTCCCTGCTCTGACCCGCGGGGCCGTGGGAGCCGGACACGCAGGGGGAGCCCCGCAGCATCAACCGCAGGGTTGAGGAGGGGTGGTTTCATTTTGGGGGGTCCCTGCTCTGACCTCCGGAGCCGCACACGCAGCGGGGGCCCCGCAGCATCCCCGGCGCTGCGGCTGCGGGAGCGCTCCCACCGTGGGAACGCGGTGACGGGGGAGGACCCCCGGGGCCCGGGGGTGCCAGCGGGACCCCCTCCTCACCCCCGCGCCTCGGGGCGGCGCTGCCCGGGGGGGCGCGGGCTGTGGATCCCCCTCCGCGCCCCGCGCCCGCCCCGCACCTCGGCAGCGCCGGGGGCGCCCGGAACCGGCGGCCAAAGAAGGGAGCGGGAGGCGGGCCGGATCCAGGCCTTGTATGGCGCATTCCCTCGGCCGCCGCCCGCCGCCGCCCCGCGCTCCCCCCGCGCTCCCCCTCCCGCCGCCGCCGCCGCCGCCGCGCTCCCCGGGCCGCGCCGGGCCACGGGCGGGGGATGCGCCTCCGGAGGGGGGGCGGCGGGAGGGGGCACCGGGAGGGGGCAAGGGGGGGTGAAGAGACCGAGAGAGAGGAGTTGAAAACAAGGAGAGTGTCCTCAAAGGATGGGGGTGAAGAGGGTGCAAGGGAGGGGGCTCTGCACAGGATGGGGGGTCTGAGAAGGGTGGGGGGCTCTTGTGCAGGCTGGGGGCTACTGCCACAGGTGGGGGCTCTGCACAACATGGGGGTCCTGTGCAAGGTGCGGGGGCTCTACAAAGGCAGGGGGCTCTGCACAGGATGGGGGTTCAGCACAGGGTAGGGGGCACTTCTAGTGGAAGGGGGGGTCGGTCGATGGAGGGGCAGCACTGCAGGGTTGGGGTTGCAGTGGCGGGGGGGCTGCAATGAACGAGCGGCCCTGGAGTGCACGCAGGCCCTGAAGTGGATGTGGGGCGCTCTGAAGTGAATGGTGACCCTGAAGTTGGTGGAACACACAGGCCCCTCCTCCCCCCGCGGTCACAAACAGCCCAGGTCGGGGCTCGCTGCCCCCCACCCCCGGCAACGCTCCCCCGCCCACCCCGCCCCGAGCGGCTGCCGGCACCGCCCGGGCCCCGGTGCCGCTCCAGAGCCCCCGGTGTGCCCGTGCCCCGCGGCCCCGCGGCCACTGCCCGGTCCCCTCCCGCCGCAGCCCTCCCGTAGCCCGGATTTCACTCCCATGGCAAAGCCGGCCCTGCAGGAATTGGGTAAGTGGAGCTATTGCAACACAGCATTTTTCCATACATTTGCTATATAACTCGGAGGGTTTTAAAGATAGCATCAGTTGGCACACTTAGCACGAAACCACCTAATTACTGACGCCTTGGAAGTGCCAAACTTTTAAAGGGGGGAGGTGAGGTTAAAATCACAGGCGACCAACAAGTGTTACCTGTTTTTAAAGTATTCCAAGCTCTGTTCTCCACGGGAGTCGGGACATGGGGAGGGGGCGGCTCGGGGCAGAGCCATCCCCTCMGTCACCACTGCCACCACACCGAGGGGCTGGAGGCTTCTGCAGCCCCCCCACTCTGACCCTCTCCTTCCCACCGAACTCCACTGCCTGGCGCTGTGGCTTTCCCTGCACAGCTCCCGTCCCGTTCCTGCGCCAGCCCGGGCTGCGGGATGGGGTTTGTGGCCGGTCCCGGCCTCCACTGGAGGAAAAGTCCCTCCCGGTAAGAGCCTGGCTCTGAGCAGCCCCGGGGGCGGCCGCAGGGTCAGGCGGGGCGGGGGCGGGCTGTCCCCGCGCCCCCGCTGCTTCCCGGGGGSACGATCCGGGCTGGAAGGGCTGGAGCCGCCGCCGCCTGCCCTGCGGACAGGAACGGCACCGCTCGGCGCGGGGGATGCAGCGCAGAGGGGGAGAGCCCCGGCCCGGTGCCCGTGCCCGGTGCCCCGTGCAGGGCGCCCTGTGCCCAGGGCCCGGTGCAGAGTGCCCGGTGCGGGATGCCTGATGCACGCCCGGTAACCCGGACTCGGTGACAAGTGCAGGATGCCCGGTGCCCGGTGCCCTGCACAGGGTTCCTGCTGCCCACTGCCCGGTGCAGGCAGCCTGGTACCCCGTGCAGGATGCCCGGCGCTTGCTGCAGGAAGCCCGGTGCCCCTTATCCGGTGCGGGATGCCCAGGTCCCGGCCCCCACTGCCCGGTGCGGGGTGTCCGGTACCGGGTACCCCCTCTCCGATGCAGCGTGCCTGCTGCCCGGTCCCCTTTTGCCCGGCATCCGGTGCCCCGTCCCCCTTGCCCGATGCAGGACGCCCGGTTGCCGGTTCCCCCAGCCCGGTATCCGGTGCCCGGTTCCCCTTGGCCGGTGCAGGGTGCCCGGTTCSCCCGGGCCGGTCCCCTGTCCCCCGTCCCCGCGCTCGCCGGCCCCGCTTCCTGCTCTCCCCAACGTTCCATTGTGCGGAGCTTCCATTGTGACGTCTCGGCCTCGGCTCGGCTTTGTCTGTCCATATATGGGCAGCTACGTCACGGAGCGCTCCCGCATAAAGGCCCCGCGGAGTCCCCGGCGGAGCAGTCGGGCGGCAGAGAAGGAACCGGCGAGCGGAGCGGGGCCGAGCGCGGGGGAAGCGGGGCCGGGGCCGGGAGCCGGCGAGAGAGAGAGAGAGACAGAGAGAGAGAGAGAGAGGAGGGGTTAAATCCTCCCCCCCCCACCACCCCCCCAGCTTCTACAACCACATCTGCCAGCCAGATCGCCCCCTCCCCCTCGAGGAAACACCACCAAGGGACCCACGGAGGACCGCGCCCCCCCCCCCCCCCCCCCCCCCCCCCGGGCCCCCCCGCCTCCCCCCCCCCCCCCCCGCCCCCCCCCCAACTTTTCTTCTTGCATGATTTCCCTCGCACGGATTTGCCACTCGGATGTTGTTTCCTCGGGAGCCGAGCTCGGAGCCACGTTGAACCAGCCTTTTCCTCCAGTGCTATGACAGGCAAACTACTGGAGAAGCTGCCGGGGACCATGAACACTTTGATGAACCAATTGCCTGACAATCTGTACCCAGAGGAGATCCCCAACTCTTTGAATATCTTCTCCAGCACCAGCGACTCGGTGGCTCACTACAACCAGATGGCTGCAGGTAAAGCGGGAGGGAAGGAAAATGGGGAAAAGGCAGGAGCAGGGGGGGAGCCGGTGGGGCGAGGAGGAGGATGCTGTGGGTAGGGTGTCATGGAGCCTCGGAGGGAAGGGAAGAGCTGGGGCTGGGGAGCGTCCCCCCCCCCGCACCCACCCACCCCTTTCCTCGCCGTGTCTCCGCGCGATCGCTGCAGGGCTCCGCCGAGCGCTGCCGCCGCCGAGCCGCCGCCGCAGGTACGGGGACGGCGGCCGGGCTCCCGTGGGGAGGAGAGCCCGGGTGGAAAAGCCGGAGGGCCGGGGGGACGAGGGGAAGGCCGGGCACCCCCGTGTCGCGCAGGGGCCGCCCGCCCGCGCCGGGATCCGCGCGGGTGCGGAGGCGCCGCGGACGCGCGTGGCCGTGGCAGCCGCCCCCCCACACCCCGCAGCGGCGGCGGCGGCAGCGTGGGCTCCCCGGGACGCGGCGCCGACTTTCCCGGAGCGCGGGGCCGGGGGAAACGGGGAGGGGGGGGGCACAGGACAGAGGGAGGATCTGATCTGGGGGGCACAGGTGAGCGCCGAGGGCGGCGGGGGCGGGTGCTCCCCGCGTGTCCCCGCTCCCACGCGGAGCCCCGCCAGGCTAAACCCCCCCTCCCCATCCCCATCCCCATCCCCGTGTTTCTCCTCGCCGGGGCTCGGCGCAGGGAAGGCGGCGAGTTGGTAACGGCGTCGGCGGCCGCAGCCCCGGCTCCGCGGAGTGCCCAGCGCCGCCGGGGCTGGACGGGGAGGAAGCCTACCTGTAGCCGCAGGTACCTCCTTCCTCCGGCGGCGCGGCGGTGGGGTGTCCCCCCCCCACACCCACCCACCCACCCCGGGCKGCTCCTCGCGGGGGCGGCGCGGGCGGCCCCGCATCGTCGGGACCCCCGGCAGGCAGCGCCGCATATGCGGGGTGGAAGCGGCGAGGGGAAGGGGGGGAGCGAGGCGAGGGGGAACTGGCGCATCCCCGCTCCCCGGAGCATCCCCCGGAGCATCTCCCGGTGCGTCCCCGGGCCCTCCCGGCTTACCCTGCCCCGCTTCTCTCGCACTTTGCAGATAATGTTATGGACATTGGCTTAGCGAACGAAAAGGCCGGTCAGGAATTGTCCTCCTACTCGGGCACTTTTCAACCCGCCCCGGGCAACAAGACTGTCACCTACCTGGGGAAATTCGCTTTTGACTCGCCCTCCAACTGGTGCCAGGACAACATCATCAGCCTGATGAGCGCCGGCATCCTGGGGGTGCCGCCGTCCTCGGGCGCGCTCACCAGCACGCAGAGCTCGGCGGGCAGCATGGGGCCGCCGCAGGGCGAGGTGGACCAGATGTACCCCGCGCTGCCGCCCTACTCCTCCTGCAGTGACCTCTACCCCGAGCCCGTCTCCTTCCACGACCCCCAGAGCAACCCCGGCCTCACCTACTCCCCCCAGGATTACCAGGCGGCCAAGCCCGCCTTGGACAGCAACCTCTTCCCCATGATCCCAGACTATAACCTCTACCACCACCCCAACGACATGGGCACCATCACGGAGCACAAACCCTTCCAGAGCTTGGACCCCATCCGCGTCAACCCGCCCCCCATAACCCCGCTGGAGACCATCAAGGCCTTCAAGGACAAGCAGATCCACCCGGGTTTCGGGGGGCTGCCGCAGCCGCCCCTCACGCTCAAGCCCATCCGACCCCGCAAGTATCCCAACCGGCCCAGCAAGACGCCGCTGCACGAGCGGCCCCACGCCTGCCCGGCCGAGGGCTGCGACCGCCGCTTCTCCCGCTCCGARGAGCTCACCCGTCACCTCCGCATCCACACGGGCCACAAGCCCTTCCAGTGCCGCATCTGCATGCGGAGCTTCAGCCGCAGCGACCACCTCACCACCCACATCCGCACCCACACCGGCGAGAAGCCCTTCGCCTGCGAGTTCTGCGGCCGCAAGTTCGCCCGCTCCGACGAGCGCAAGCGGCACGCCAAGATCCACCTCAAGCAGAAGGAGAAGAAGGCCGAGAAGGGCTCGGGTGTGCAGCCCCCCGCCGCGCCCCCCGCCGCCACCGCCACCACCTCGCCCCCCGTCGCCCTCGCCCCCGCCGTCACCACGTGCGCTTGAGGGATTGTGGGGGGCGGCGCGGTGGCACCCCTTCTCCTCCCCTTGCCCTCGGCACCGCTCCGGGGGGAACCCCACGGTGTTCAGGATACCGGGGTTGTGCTGCGACGGGTCCGCTCTGCCCGCACCCGGATTGACCGGGTCCAGGCTGCCCGCACCTGGATCCTGCCTGCACTTGGATCGATGGGACCCGCACTGCCCGCACCCGGATTGCCCGGACTCGCGCTGCCCGCGCTGGGATTGCTCGCAGCACCTGGATCCCGGCTGCCTGCTCCTGCACCTTCCACATCCCGGCTGCTTCCACCTGCACTGCCCGGGGCCGGGCCGCCCGCACTGCCTGGATCCCGGCCGCCTGCTCCCGCACCTCCCGGATCCCGGCTGCCCYCACCCGCACCGCCCGGGGCCGGGCCGTCCGCACCCTCCTTGCCCGGCTCTCCCGGCTCCCCGTTCCCGCACCTGGATTACTCGCACCGCCCGGATCCCGGCTGGATTGCCCCATCCCGGTTCTCCCGCACCCTCACCCGGCACCTCCCGGCTCCATCCCGCCCGCACCCCGCCGGCCCGGCTCGMGGCTGCCCGGGCGGCCGATCCCGGCAATGATCCCGGCTGACCTGGATCCCGGGGCTCGGTCCGACCGCCCGCCCTGCCGGGGCTGGCTGCTCCAGGATCGGCCCCCAGCCCCGGTCCCGTCCTGCCCGGCTCCCCCGGGGCTGGGCGCTCCAGGATCCGTGAGGGGATGCATGGATGGATGGATGGATGCATGGATGGATGGATGGATGGATGGATGGATGGATGGATGGATGGACGGATGGAGCTGATCTGGCTCCTCTCCTCGCTGGGCCTGGAGCCCCCGTTGCCCCCCCCGGCCCCGTGTCCCCCCCGTGTCCCCAAGCACCGGCTCCCCGTGTTGGAGGTAAGAGGGCTCAGCCCCCCGAGCCAGGCTGGGGGGGCGGGGGGCGGCTCTGCAGGTCCCCCCAACTCCGGGGGGCGGCGGGGAGCGACGTCCCGGCAGCAGCTTTTGGGTTTGTTTTCTTATTTTGGTTTTCTTTTCCTTTTTATTATTTTTTTTTCTTTGTTTTCAGCAGAAGGGAAATTCTTTACAGAAATACAGGGAAAAAAAAAAAGCACCCCAGTATTTTGCTGAATACTTTTTATAATGTGAGATATTTTTATTTTATTTTATTTGGTCACTTTAAAACAACCACCCAACTATGGAGGAGAAAAATCAATTAGTCCTCTATTTTATTATTATTTTTTTTTTCTTTCTCCTTCTGGTATGTGCATGTCATTGCATGACTGCTCTGATTTTTTTCTTCTTTTGTTTTAATAAAACTGTGCTCAGACATTTAAGCTAAACTAAGCAAAAATAATAATGACTTAAAAAGAAAAAAAAATCTTTGTTGCCAAAAGGTCGTGCTATCCAGGTTTGATGTCTGCATGTGAAAAAAAAAACACAAAAAAACACATTAAAAACGTACAAAAAATAAAGAGAAGAGGAAGAATGCAGTCTAATTTATGTGAACTGAAAGGAACAAAAAAAAAAAACAAACCACAATCAGGTTTAACCACACAAACCTAAGGGAATGATATTTTTTGAAAGACTTTTGTATAAAGTTGAGTACTTAGAGAAAAAAAAATCATACCAGATGTAATATATTTTGTGGATGTTTTTATTTCTTGGATTTATAGTACCTTATACTAAGGTTAAAAAAAAATTATGCTTGATATTGTGAAAAGGTGATAATTTTCACACACATTTCATTTGCTCATTTGTCATGTTGTAATGCAAATATGATAGTTAATGCATACAGCATTTTTAAGGGAAAAAATCAGAAATATTGAACTGATGTATTGTTGTACCATTTGCACTGTGAGCAAATGCTAATGCAGTAAATATATTGTGTTTGCTGACAATCAAAATCTGTAGTAAATATCTTTATTTGCTTAAATTAATCTATATTGGTTTGGAAACTAAAAAAAKCAAGGTTTTAATGTGTAAGGGGAGTGTAAAAAGGGTTGAAATGTGCAGGGAAGTGGGTGCTGTTTCTCTTTACGGGCGASTTTGAAACCTGTCTGTACAGAATTTTTTTTCCTAGTGCTGTATTTCCTTAAATATTATTTTTTATATGATTTTTTTAAAAAAAAGTAACCCACTTTTTTTTCTCAGTCCCCCTCCCTCTGCTTCAGTTCTATCCACAGGACGGCACAGCAAGACCCCGCTGGGTGACCCTGAAGGTGACCGGCTCCGTCCTCACGTCCCATCTTTGCCGGGATGGGGGCACCAGACTGGGATGGGGGAACCCCACCAGGATGGGGGCATCTAACTGGGATGGGGGAACCCGACTGGGATGGGGGAATCCCACCAGGATGGGGGAACCCAACCAGGATGGGAGAACTCCACTGGGATGGGGGAACCCCACCAGGATAGGGGCACCTGACCAGGATGGGTGAACCCAACCAGGATGGGGGCATCCCACCAGGATGGGGGAACCCAACCGGGATGTGGGCACCCCATTGGGATGGGGGAACCCCACCGGGATGTGGGCACCCAACCAGGCTGGGGGAACCCAACTGGGATGGGGGCACCCCACTGCGATGGGGTCACCTGACTGGCATGGGGAGGACCCCACCGGGATGGGGGAACTCCACCGGGATGGGGGAACCCAACCAGGCTGGGGGAACCCCACCAGGATAGGGGCACCTGACCAGGATGGGGGGAACCCCACCAGGATAGGGGCACCTGACCAGGATGGGGGGAACCCAAACAGGATGGGGGCACCCGACCGGGATGGGGGAACCCAACCAGGATTGGAGGAACCCAACCAGGATTGGAGGAACCCAACCAGGATTGGAGGAACCCAACCAGGATTGGGGGAACCCCACCAGGATTGGGGGAACCCAACCAGGATTGGGGGAACCCCATCAGGATTGGGGTAACCCCACCGGGACTGGGGGAACCCAACTAGGATGGCGGGCACCCAACTGGCATGGGGGGCACCCAACTGCCATGTGGGCATGCACCCTCTCCCCAGAAATCCGCCGTGTCCTTGCTTTGCCCTTGACCCCCCATGCTGTTTTTCCCCGCTCGTGCTGCCGCCGCCCTGACCCCYTCACCATTCTGCCGGCGGCTTCCGCGGCTGCCGGGATAACTTTGGGCCACCAAAGAGGATCCAAAGAGGATCGTGCCGCTTCAGCCGGTAATGCCCCCGCGCCCTTCGCCCGCCAAATCGCCCCGGGGACAGCGCCTGCAGGGGATTTTTTTCCCAGCCTGGATCGCTCGGGATAAAAATAAATCGCCGGGTTTCAGCGCTGGCGCGGGCACGAGGAACGAGTGGGAGAAGGAGTTTGGAGGCGCTTGCATGTTTGGAGTGGTGGCGTGTGCTGGTTGGATCCTTCCCCAGGTTTGGGATGGAGCCGGAATTTTGGAGTTGGGATTGTGTTGGAGGATCCCAGACCGGGGTCTGGGGGTCCCTTGGTGCGTGCGGGTCCAGCTCTGCTGGGGTGGAGCGTGACCGGTTGAGTGTCCCACAAGTGTCCCCTTCCCAGGGCACCTTGCTGGTGGCTGGCATTGGCACCGTGGTCTTTCCTGGTGTTGCCAGGGTATGAAAGCGTTGGCAATGTTGTCAGATTTCCTGGTTTTGATTTGGATCTGCAGCTGGGCCTGGAAAAGCTGCTGCTCTGGCCATTCCAGTGTAGCTCTGGCCATTCCAGGGGGTTTGTTGAGCTCCCTGGCTTGGAAAGGCTTTAATTTTGGGGAAAATCCAGGCTCTGACGGTGACTGAGGGCACAGCTGGCCCAGACAGGGATGGCATCTCATGCTGTTGAGGACTTGTCTTTGGTGCTGCACCAGGTCTGTGTGGATTCTCAGTGGTCGAGTGTTTGGTGGCCACGTGAGGCTGGATTGGGATGAGCTGGGATTGTCCTTCCCTGTGTGCTCTGGAGGTGCTGCAGCCAGCAGGGGCTGTGGGATGGTTTGGGAACCATCGGTGTCCCCGTGGTGTCCCCACGTGTGGCTCAAGTGGGCAGGAACCAGAGCTGCCACACACAGGGAGAGCCACCACGGCCCCCAGCATCACCTGAGGGTGCTGTGCTGGTGCTGGTGCTGCTGGAGGTGCCCATSTGCCCATCTCCWCTGGTGGCTCATGCTGGAAAACCTSGAGATCCTGGGCACAGCAGAGGAGCTGCCCCTGTGAGGAGCCACCCAACGTTCCACCAACGCTTTGGGCTCCTTCTGTGGGCGAGGAGGAGAGAAGGAGCCCAGCAGGCCCTGGGGACCCTCTCTGGCAGCCAGGCCTGGGCATCCCACTGGGCAGGACCCCCCTGGCGCGGAGCAGGAAGGTGAGGAGCACCCTTGGGTGGCAAAGCGCGGGGAGTGCGTGCAGCACCTTGCACGAAAAATGTTGGTTGCTACGGAAACACGGCACTTTCCATCCCCGTTCTGGGCTATCTGTGTTCTGGGGAGGAGGGAAGGGCTTCCAGTCACGTACCAGCTCCACACAACTTGCTGCCTTTGCCTCCTCAACGGGAGCGGCGGGGTCCTGAGGAGGCCACCGACACCTGGCTCCTCCCWGCTGAGGCCTTCGGGGCTTTGCAGGATGTGGTTGGATCCAAGAGCTCTCCACYGGATGGGATTTGCTGCTCAGGAGGAGCACCAAGAGCTGGGACCCCGTCCCTGGGGTCGGGAGCGAAGAGGACCCACAGCCAGAAGCTCCTGGTTTGCAGCTGGAGTACAGATGTTGGTGGGATCCTTCCCTGATCTTCTCACCTCTGGCTCAGCTTCTGCCACTGCCTGGCAGGAGACATCACCCACAGAAGGCCTGGATGGTTCTGGATCATCTGACCTCACCTCCCGCCCCGTGGGACCGTGTGGATCCATCCCCATCCCCTCTGGAGGAAGGGACCAGACTCATGCTCCTGGGACAGGGGCACAAACAGCAGAGCCTCCACAGAAGGTGCTCCCCGAGTCCTGTGGCCATCAGGATGTCAGACCCAGGCTCGTCCCAGCTCTGTCTTGTCCCCTCCCCGGTGACAGTGAGGGGCACCACGGTGGGGACAGGCCCAGGAGCAACAACCTGGCCCTGCTGGCAGCAAAACCTTCGTGGCCCCAGCCTTCCTCTTCCTCCTCATCACCTGGATGGGGATGTGGGGACTCTGGTGGCTGCCTCCCCTCGGGGTTTGCTCTGACACCCACCCACACCCCAAACCCCTCTCAATGTCCCCTCTCCACCCACCCTGGCACACCATGGGACAATGGTGGCCGTTGCCACCCTGGCACTGGTGCCCCCCCCGGATCTGCCCCCCCTGCTCCTTTTGGGCTAATCCCTGTCCTCAGCGGTGTCGGTAACACCTTCCCAGTTTAGCATCATCCTCCCTGCCTGTAATTACCATGTTTACCTCCACCTGCTAATTGATAAAGCCACCCCTGGCGCCCGGCCCGGGGCCGCCGCCCCGTGTGCTGGCATGTGGCTGCTGTCACCGGCCTGGTGGCACCAGGGCTGTCCCACCCCCRGATGGCACCCTGGGGCTCCAGGGCCACCCCGACCTTGGGGGGCTCTGCTGCATCCTGGGCTCGTGGATGGAGGTGGCCGATGGGTCAGTGCTGAGGGCACGGTGGGTTMTTGTCACCAAAAGGACTTTGCTGTCCCTCCCACCCCTGTCCAGCCTCCTCAAGATGGGTTTGGGGGTTTTCTGCCCAAAATTGGGTGTTCCTGCTCTTCCAAAGGTGACACACGTCCCTTGGATTTCCCTGATTGGGGCAGTCCTGCTCCTCCCCCTGCTCTCGCCCACCCCGGGGTGTCCCTGGGCACCCCCTGCCCATGCCCATCCCCTTCCCTGAGCCCTTGCCCACCCCAGGGAATAACCCTGGGCACCCTCTCCATGCCCTCATCCAGCTCAGGATGCTGCCAGGCAATTCCTGACCCTRGCCCACCRCAGGAACGCTCCTGGGCATCCCCTCCCTGTGCCACTGCCCACTCCGGGCTGTTCCTGGGCATTCCATGCTCCTGCCCTCACCCACTTCTGGGATGCTCCTGGGCATTCCATGCTCCTGCCCTCACCCATTTCTGGGATGCTCCTGGGCATTCCATGCTCCTGCCCTCGCCCACTTCTGGGATGTTCCTGGGCATTCCCTCCCTGTGCCCTCGCCCACTTCTGGGATGCTCCTGGGCATTCCCTCCCTGTGCCCTCGCCCACCCTGGGCTGGATCCAGGCAATTCCTTCTTGTCCATCCCAGGGGTGATTCAGGCAATTCCTTCTCCTTGCCCACCCTGGACTTGATCCAGGCAATTCCTTCTCCTTGGCCTCCCTGGGCTGATCCATTAAATTTCTTCTGCTTGCCCACCCTGGGGTTGATCCAGGCAATTCCTTCTCACTCACCCCAGGGCTTATCCAGGCAGTTCCGTCTCCTGGAGCACCCCGGGGTTGATCCATGAAATTCCTTTTCCTCTCCCACCCCAGGGCTGATCCAGGCAATTCCTTCTCCTTGCCCACGCCAGGGCTGATCCATTAAATTCCTTCTCCTTGCCCACCCTGGACTTGATCCAGGCAATTCCTTCTCACTCACCCCAGGGCTGATCCAGGCAATTCCTTCTCCTTGCCCACCCTGGGGTTGATCCAGGTAATTCCTTCTCCTTGCCCACCCCAGGGCTGATCCAGGCCGTTCCTTCTCCTAGCCCACCCCAGGGACACTCCACAGCTCCCAGCGGTTTATCTCCACCCCCTCCCGCCCCATTTCCAGCCCTTTTCACCGAAACCGGGCGAATTTCGGGGTTTTCTCCCCGCGCGCCTTCCCCGTGACGTCACGCTCCCCCCCGCCATGTGACGTCACGCTCCCGCCGCGTGGCGTCACCGCGGCGCGCGGCCCCGCGGGTGAGCGCTYCCGGAAGGGGCGGGGCCAAAACCGGCGGCACTTCCGGGAGCGGCGCGGGGCGGAGGGGGAACATGAGCTGGTGAGTGCGGGGGGACCCCGGGGCACCGGGACCGGCACCGGGACCGGCACCGGGAGGAGGAACCGGGACCAGCGGGACCGGGAGCGGGGCAGGGCGGGGGAACGGGAGCGCCGGGACTGGGACAGGGCGGAGGAACCGGGACCAGCGGAACCGGCAGAGGGGCACGGTGGAGAGAACGGGAGCGCCGGCACCGGGTCGGGACGGAGGAACCGGGATCGGGAGTGGGGCAGGGCGGGGGGAACGGGAGCGCCGGCACCGGGGCAGGGCGGAGGAACCGGAACCGGGAGCGGGGCAGGGCGGGGGAACGGGAGCGCCGGGACTGGGACAGGGCGGAGGAACCGGGACCAGCGGAACCGGCAGAGGGGCACGGTGGAGAGAACGGGAGCGCCGGCACCGGGTCAGGACGGAGGAACCGGGATCAAGAGTGGGGCAGGGCGGGGGGAACGGGAGCGCCGGCACCGGGGCAGGGCGGAGGAACCGGAACCGGGAGCGGGGCAGGGCGGGGGAACCGGAACCGCTGGCACCGGCCCGCCCGGTCCCGGCTCCTCACCTTGGGCGCTGCGGGTGAGGAGGAGCCGGGGACGGGCCCGGAGCGGCCCCGGTGCTGAGCGGCCTTGGCCCGGTGGGAGCCCCGGTGCCGGCCCTGGAGCGGAGCCGGTGCTGCCGGGGCTTGTCCCGGTGCTGGCTCTGAAGCGGAGCCGGTGCGTTCACAGTGCTGGCCGGGCTTGGCCCGGTGCTGGCCCCGGAGTGGGCCCCGGCGCTGACCAGGTTTGCCCCAGCCCTGGCTAAGTTTGTCCCAGTGCTGGCCAGGTTTGTTCTGGTGGGGTCCCCGTGCTGGCAGGTTTGTCCCGGTGCTGGCTCTGGTGAGGTCCACCAGTCCTGCCAAGGTTTGTGTCGCCAGTCCTGCCAGGTTTGTCCCAATCCTGGCAGTTTGTTCCGCAGTCCTGGCCAGGTTGCGCGGCTCGCTCGCGCTGGTGGAGGTGAGCTATGCCAGATTGTCCACTCCCTGCCAGAGTTGTCCGTCCCTAGCCGGTTGTGCCAGTCCCTGGCGCAGTGTTAATTCCTGGTACTGGCCATGGTGGTGGTCCCCAGTGCTGACACAGATTGTGTCCAGCAGTCCCTATGCCAGGTTTTGTCCCAGGTGCCTGGCTAGGTTTTCGCCGGCTAGGTGGCGCCTGCTGGAGTCCCCGCAGTCTCTGGCCAGGTTTGTCCCACTCTCTGGCCAGGGTTTTCCTGTGCTGGTCCCTGGTTGATCTCCCTTGCTGACCAGGTTTGCCTAGCCCCTGGCCAAGTTTGTTCCCACAGTCCTGAGCAGGCTTGTCTCCTACTGTGCCCTGATAGTCCACCCCACAGGTGTGCCCCCCTCACGCCCCCTCACCTGTGCCCCCCACAGCCCCCCTGACCCCTTCCCTCCGTTCCCCCTCCTCCCTGCCCCTGCCCAGCTGCTGCTGCAGGTACATGGAGGGTCTGAAATGCTGAAAAACCACCTTCAACTCCATGAAAGTAAAGCTTTTTCCTTTAAAAAAAGAGGAAAGAAGAATTCCCGTGTGTTTGAATCAAAGTGATGAGGGCTCGGTATGGACACGTTGGTGCTTATTTAATTTAATTGTATTAGAAATCAATWATATTAGAAATMAATCTGGARGGCTGTGTGTGATTTCTCATCCTGGGTGGTTCTGGAGATCCAGCGCTGTTGTGGGAGGCAAAGGATGGGATGGGTCAAGAGCTCAAAGGGCTTTTCCTTGCCTMGCAGGTTGAGTTCCATGGTGACAATGGAAAATTTTTTGGGTTGGGAGCTGTGGAAGTTGTGGTTTGGAACTGTACTGCAAGAATGTAATGAGGCACACACAGGTACTGATTAAAACCTGGCATTTGGGCTAAAAATACACATTTATCCACTGGAATCCTTGGACTCATCTCAGAACAGCAACAATTATGGACAGCGTTGGCTAACGAGGTTTTGGAGCCAGCTTTTCRCAGGGAATCTGAGGGAAGGGATTCTGGAAGGGACCCTCTGGTCCAGGAGGGGCTTCAGAGCCAAAATGTGAGGAATAAATAATCCCTTCACGCAATGGATGAGGAATAATTTGGGTATCCACACTTCCTGGTGTCCATCCATCCCCAGGGACTGTCCCCTGTCCCCATGACACACGTGGCTTTTTCTGGGAGCCCTTMCTTGGGGAGATTGGGTGTTTTCACCTCTTTCTGGGAAGGAATCCCAGGATTCGTTGCCTGCCAGGTTTTCAGCTTCCTTTTTCTACCTCTGTTGAGGTCAGGACTGAAGGTACTTGAGATGATAATTTAGACTCAGATGTTTATTATTTTTTTTATCAGTTACAGTCTCACAGCAGTGAGTTTTGTAGTCTTTCATTAATAAGGCATAAAATGGTTAACTGTCTCTTGGTTCAACATGTTTTAAGGTTAAACTATCCAATTAAGAATTTACACCTAAACTATTTTCACTTTTAACCCAGCAACTCATCACTTGAAGTCTGCATTGTGGACTTTTCTGTTCAGTTACAAAATACCACCCAAACCCATGAAGAAGAATGTGAAGAAGGTAAAGAACAACCTGCCTCAGCCCTAAAACCTCCATCTTGCTCCATATTTATTACTATATTCTAAAACCCCAAACTCTTAAGTTTTCCACCCTGTGATATCACACACTTCTGACTCCACACCCGTAATCCCAGTGCTATCAATCCATTTTGGAAGCCTTTTCCACAGCCTCAGGTCTGTGCAGCACTCTCCTGGCAGTCAGAGTCTGTCTGTACAGAAAGTCTGAAATTCTCAGCATCCAGAACTCCAACAGTTGCATGGCGAGTGTAGATTTGGAATATAGTTATATTGCAAATAGTTATATAGTTATATTCCAAAATAGTTATATTGCAACTAGTTATATAGCTATATTCCAATATAGTTATATTGCAACTAGTTATATAGTTATATTCCAATATAGTTATATTGCAACTAGTTATATAGTTATATTCCAATATAGTTATATTCCAGATAGTTATATTCCAATATAGTTATATTGCAAATAGTTATATAGTTTTTATTGCCAATGTAGTTTATATTCCAGAATGCATTAACCATGTTATGTGCTGTTTAATGAAATGACTACAAAAAGCTTTCTCCACAGCCTCAAGTCAAAATGCAGCATTCTCACTGGGAAGTTCACAGTCTGTCTGTACAGAAATCTGAAATTCTCAGCGTCCAGTTAACTCCAAGAGTTGCCCGGCGAGCGGGGGAACTCCGGGGGAATTCTGAGTCTCTTTTCTCTCCGGCCTACGTCACCTCCTGGACGCGCGGCTGACGCACGAGGGGCTCGGAGCTGCAGGGCTTTCCAGCGTGCAGCAGCCAGAATCGGTCCTCAGTCCAGCCCTGTGTGTGTGTTGCCCTCAGTCAGCCTTGGGGTGTTTGTTTGTGCCCTCAGTCCAGTCTGTGTGTGTGTGTGCCCTCGAGTCCCACCTGTGTGTGGCCTCTCAGTCCAGCGCTTGGTGTGTTGTTTGTGCCCTCAGTCCAGCCCTGTGTGTGGTGTGTGCCCTCAGTCCAGCCCTGTGCGTGTGTGTGTGGTGCCCTCGTCAGTCCTTGTGTGTGTGTGTGCTCCTCAGTCCGCACCCTGTGGTGCTGCCCTCAGTCCAGCCTTGGGTGGTGTGCCCTCAGTCAGCCTGTGTTGTGTGTCGCCCTCAGTCCAGCCTTGGCTATTTGTGCCCTCAGTCTGGCCCTGGTGTGGTGTGTGTGTCCTTCAGTCCAGCGCATGGAGCGCTGGTATCCTCAGTCGCAGCCCCTGTGTGGTGTGAGCCCTGTGTGTGCCGCTCAGTCAGCCCTGTGTGTGCGTGCCTCAGTCCAGCCGCTGTGTGTGTGTGTATGCCCTGCAGTCCAAGTCCGTGTGTGTGGGGTTTTTTTTGCCTCAGTTCCAGCTTGTGTGGTGTGTGCCCTCAGGTCCATGCCTGTGTGTGTTGTGTGTGCCCCAGTCCAGATCCAGTGGTGTGTGTGTGTTGCGCCTCGTCGCCATGCCCTGGGTGGATGTGTTGACCCTCAGTCCCACCCGCTGTGCATCGTGTTGTGGTGCCCTCGTCCCATGTGCCCTGCTGTGTGGTGTGTGCCCTTCAGTTTCAGGCCCTGTGTGTGTGTGTTGCCCTCAGTCCGCCCTGGCCATGTGTGTGCCCTCAGTGCAGCCCTGTGTGTGTGCCTGTGGCTGTGCCCTCAGTCCAAGCCCTGTGTGTGTGTGTGCCCTCAGTCCAGCTCTTTGTGTGTGTGTATGCCCTCAGTCCAGCCTTGGGGTGTTTGTGCGCTCAGTTCCAGCCCCGTGTGTGTGCCCTCAGTCCAGCCTCTCCTGTGTGCCCTCAGTCCGGCGCCTGATGTGTGTGCCCTTCAACTCCAGCCCTTGTGTGTGCCCTCAGTCCAGCCTTGGTGTGTGTGGTGTGTGCCCCTCAGTCCGGCTCTGGTGTTGTGTGTGTGCCCTCAGTCCACGCCCTGCATGTGGTGTGCCACTCAGTGCGCAGCCCTGTGTGTGTGCCTGTGTGTGCCTTCAGTCCATCCTGAGCGTGTGCTGCAGTGCAGCCCTGTGTGGCGTGTGGCCCTCTCGGCCCTGTGCTGTGTGTGCCCTCAGTCACATCTGGGTGTGTGCTGTGTGTGCCCTCAGTTCCCCGCTCTGGGTGTGTGGTTGTGCTGTGTGTGGTGGGTGCCCTCAGTGCAGCCCTGTGTGTGCCTCAGTCGCAGCGCATGAGCGTGTGGCCCTTCAGTCCCGCGCTCTGGTGTGGTGTGTGCCATCAGTCCGGCCTCTGGGTGTGTGTTGTGCCTCAGTCCGGCTCTGTGTGTGGTGTGGTGTGGTGTGTGTGTGCCCTCAGTGCAGCCCTGTGGTGTGCCCTCAGTCCGGCCTGGTGTGTGTGCCGCTCAGTCCCGCTCTGGGTTGTGTGTGTGCCGCTCAGTTTCCGCGCTCTGGGTGTGTGTGTGCCCTCAGTCCGGCCCCCTGTGTGTGTGTGTGCCCTCCAGTCCCGCTCTGGGTGTGTGTGTGCCGTTCATCCCTGGCTGCCCTTCTGGGGCTGCTTCCTCCGCGGCCTCCTCGTCCCCTGGGGTTGCCGCTCCCGGCATCAAGATTTGGGCCATTCACCGCTTGCAGGGCCCGGCGTGGACGTCCGTGGCAGCGCTGACACACGTGGGGTGTGCCCGCACTGCTGAACCTGTCAGCCAGTTCTGGCCCTGGCATCGCTGCGGGGAGGGCGAAGCTTTGTTCCAGCCCCTGCTGCTTTGGGATGTGTTGGTCATGCATGTCATACACTAATGGTGAACTTTTCTATGCGAAGCGCTTTAAAAATGCTCTACAAATTCATTTCCTTCAAAGGGAAAGCAGGGGGAGTTTGCTCAGCTTCCGTGTGCATCTCTGCTGGCGTTGGGCACCTTAGTCCCTGGGTTGACCCTCTTTTTCCAGGGTTTAGATGCTGGCAGCTGAGGAGAGGATGGAGCTTTGTCCTCAGCTTTGGTCTTGCCAAGAGCTGGAAGTGGCACAAACTGCCACATTTTGAGCTCCTGGGCAGCTCATTATGCCTTAATTTCTTTGTAGGGAAACTCCTGAAGATTAAGGGCTGTTGGCAGGTTGGTGCTGTTGTTGAGTGTGTGGAGTTAATCCTGGGCATCCCCTCATTCCTTGTGAGTTCTCTGTGCTGCATGAGGGCTGGGAATGTCCTGGAACAAGGGAATGCTCCCTGGAACGACAGGGAATGCTCTCAGGAACATGGGGATCAGTCGCTGGATCAGACGGGGAGGCTCCCCTGGAAGCATGGGGATCGCTGCCCAGGAACATGGGGAATGCTCCTCAGGGAACAAGGGAATGCTCCCTGGACCACAGGAATGCTCTCAGGAACATGGGGGATCAAGTCCTGGAACATGGGGTCAAACTCCAGGAACATGGGGAATGCTCTCAGGAGCGGCAACAGGGAATGCTCCTAGAAACACAGGAATCACTCCCAAGAGCACCAGTGATGTCCCTTGTAACAACCCAGGAAAGCTGTTCAGAGGGCTTCCTGCCTGGTGACAGAGCCTCGATTAAACCCCCAGATCCCAATTCCTGCACCCAGGCAGGTGAGGGAGTCTGCCCTTTTCTAAGCCTTGCTGGACAGCTGGGGATGTTTTTTGGAATCTCAGCTGAGCTCCATGGCTTCGCTTTAGGCTTTGGATGGGGCCATCCCTCGATCCCCCTCTCCTCGATCGGGCAATCCGCAGTGATTCCTTTTGGCCATCTCTCTTCAAAAAATACAGGGAGTGGAGTGGCTGAATTTTACTGTATCTTCCCCTTAGCTCGCCCCAAGTGCGCTCCATTTTTTGACTTTATAAGTGTTTTTTAAGGTTCCTGAGACTGCATGCAAGACAAGCCTCAATAACCAGACTCCGCAAACATCCCGCTGCTCCAGTTTCCCACTCCCCCCCACTGTGAATTCCCAACAACGGGGGTCTTTGTCTTTTCCCAGAAGATGGGAGGTTGGATGGCTTTGCACAGCCTCAAAAGTTGGGGTTGTTGTTATTCCTGGTATTTTTCCCTGTCAAATGGAATTTGCAGAGGTTGTTGGTTATTCCCAATGTTTTCCATGTTATGGATTTGCACAAGGTTGTTGGTTATTCTCAATGTTTTCCATGTTATGGAATTTGCACAGATTGTTGGTTATTCCACATGTTTTCTGGTTTATGGATTTGCGCAGGTTGGTTTTGGTTCTTCCCGCGGTGTTTTCCCTATTATGGATTTGCGCAGGTTGGTTGGTTATTCCTGGTGTTTTGTGCACAGGTGTTTTGGTTATTGCCCAGTGTTTTCCACGTTAATGGATTTGCACAGGTTGTTTGGTTATTCTTGGTGTTGTCTGTGCATCAGGCTGTTGGTTATTCCTGGTGTTTTCTCTGTTTTATGGATTTGCACAGGTCGTTGGTTTATTCCTGGTTTTTTTCTGTGCTATGGATTTTCGACAGGTTGTTGGTTATTCCTCAAAATGATTTCTGTTAGCAGATTTGGCACAGGTTTGTTGGTTATTCCTGGTGTTTTCCCTTATTAAGGATTTGCACAGGTTGTTGGTTATTCCCAGTATGTTTTTTGCCATGTTATGGCGGATTTTGCAGCAGGCTTGTTGGCTTTATTCGCTGCGTGTTTTTCCTTTATTATGGATTTGGCCACAAGGTTGGTCTATTACGCTGTGTTTTCGCTGATTATGGATTTGCAGCAGGTTGTTGGTTTATTCCCATATGTTTTCCCTGTACGGAATTTGCACACAAGGTTTGTTTGTTATTGCCCATATTGTTTCGGCACATATATGGGATTTTGCACAGGTTGTTGTTTATTCCCATATGTTTTCCACTTATGGTATTTGCAACAATTTTTGATAGTTGCACAAGTTGTTGATTATTCCCATGTTTTCCCTGCTATGGATTTGCATCAAGGTTGTTTGGTTATTCCCAATGTTTTTCCACATTATGGATTTTGCACAGGTTGTTGTTATTCCTGGTGTTTTCCCTAATTATGATTTTGCAGCAGGTTGTTGGTTATTCCTGGTGTTTTTCCATGCTACTGGACTTTCACCGATTTGTTGGTTACTTCCCAATGTTTTCCACATTATGGATTTGCAGAGGTTGTTGGTTATTCCCAATGTTTTCCTTGCCATGGATTTGCACAGGTTTTTGGGTTATTCGCTGGTGATTTTTTTTTTTTTTTTTTTTTTTTTTTTTTTTTTTTTTTTTTTCTTTTTTTTTTTTTTTTTTTTTTTTTTTTTTTGTTTTTTTTTTTTTTTTTTTTTTTTTTTTTTTTTTTTTTTTTTTTTTTTTTTCCACATTACGGATTCGCCACAGGTTCGTTGGTTTAATTCCTTCGTGATTTTTGTTACGAATTTGCACAGGTTGTTGGTTATTCCTGGTGTTTGTCTGTGCAAAGGCCTGTTGGTTATGCTGGTTGTTTTCCTGTTATGGATTTGCAGCAGATCT
>NDFG01000006.1:644384-659721 GCA_002167245.1 Sporophila hypoxantha | reverse complement strand
TTATGGATTTGCACAGGTTGTTGGTTATTCCTGGTGTTTTCCCTATTATGGATTTGCACAGGTTGTTGGTTATTCCTGGTGTTTCCATGCTATGGACTTGCACAGATTGTTGGTTATTCCCAATGTTTTCCACATTATGGATTTGCAGAGGTTGTTGGTTATTCCCAATGTTTTCCCTGCCATGGATTTGCACAGGTTTTTGGTTATTCCTGGTGTTTTCCACATTACGGATTCGCACAGGTTGTTGGTTATTCCTCGTGATTTTTGTTACGGATTTGCACAGGTTGTTGGTTATTCCTGGTGTTGTCTGTGCACAGGCTGTTGGTTATGCCTGGTTGTTTTCCCTGTTATGGATTTGCACAGGTTGTTGGTTATTCCTGGTGTTTTCCGTATTATGGATTTGCACAGGTTGTTGGCTCTTCCTGGTGTTTTCCCTGCTATGGATTTGCACAGGTTGTTGGTTATTCCTGGTGTTTTCCACATTATGGATTTGCACAGGTTGTTGGTTATTCCTGGTGTTTTCCCTGCTATGGATTTGCACAGGTTTTTGGTTATTCCTGGTGTTTTCTGTGTCATGGATATGTACAGGTTGTTGGTTATTCCCAATGTTTCCATGCTATGGACTTGCAGAGGTTGTTGGTTATTCCTGGTGTTTTCCATGTTAAGGATTTGCACAGGGCGTTGGTTATTCCTGGTGTTTTCCCTATTAAGGATTTGCACAGGTTGTTGGTTATTCCCAATGTTTTCCACATTATGGATTTGCAGAGGTTGTTGGTTATTCCCAATGTTTTCCACACTATGGATTTGCACAAGTTGTTGGTTATTCCTGGTGTTTTCTGTGTCATGGATTTGCACAGGTTGTTGGTTATTCCTGGTGTTGTCCCTGCTATGGATTTGCACAGGCTGATGGTTATTCCCAGCATTTTCCATGTTTTGGAGCTGTGTCCACGCTGGGCAGGTGCAAACCCAGCCCCAGGCTCTGTTTTCCTCCCTCTGAACCATTATTGATGTTTTTCGGAGCCCGACGTGGCCGATGGCACCGCTCCCCCTTCCCTGCAGGTTTCAGTGATACTGGGATCAGGAGATGAGCATGGGATAAAATTACCTGGGATGAAGCAAGTGGATACCAGAGCAGTGAGTGAGGCTCCCAAACACCTCCCTGTTACCTGTGCAAGGTGCTTTGCACATCCCAAAGTTTTTATCATGGTGAAACTGGAGCGCCAGCCGGGCATTTCCCGGGGTGGAGCAGCTGGGAAGAGCCACCTGCCACCTCCCCTGCCACCATCCCAGGCCTTGGAGTGGTTATTCCTTAATTGTTCGTTTTTCCACCTGTTTTGTCCAGGTAGCTCCAACCCAGTGCTCTGGTTGAGCCACAACCGTGTTTCACAACCGTGCTTAAAATGGATATTTTTGTAGCATAGTCAGGGCCTAAAACAGCCCTGCAAAATTCTGCTCGCCCACGCGCCTGGCGTGAGTAATTTTCTTTTGATGGGTGAGTAAAATATCATTATTTTTTTTCATGCTCCTCTTGGAATGGGTGGGAGAGAGGATTCTGACATTATTTTTGATTTGCTTAACACTGACACCGCTCCTGGCTCCGTGCAGGATGCAGAGGGACCCGTTCCCAGGAGCTCATCCCTCCACTGCCAAACTTCAGGAAGGTGCCTTGTTTTCCCTGGCCTGACCTAAAATCCAAAAAATCGATGTTTACACCTCTTTTTTTGCTTCTTTTTACACCTCTCTTTCCCTTCTCCCCCGCTGCAGCGGCTCACCCTGACATCCCTGCGTGCCTMAAAGCCTCCAAGTTCCCAGGGGTGGGGCTGAAATCCAGGTGGGAGCACTCACCTGGTTCATTCCGAGGGATCCCATCCCCACATCCCTCCTCTCCCCGCCCCGTGACCTCCCCTCTCATCTCCTCGAGGACAGCACCCAAACGGGGATTTGGCGCAGAGTCTCCCTCGACAGAAGCTGTTTGTGATCCGTTGGAATAATTTTTTTTTTTCCTTTTTTTTTCTTTTTTTTTTTTTTTTTTTGCCTCGGCGCTGTGTTTGGAGCGGTTGCCATGAGTTCCCGGGAGGGGGGAGCGGGGTGGGACGGTGCCTGCGGTTTCCATGGACACGCCTGGAGCACAGCGAGGAGGCATCCGGGAGATTCACGCCTAACCTGAGCSTGCCCTCCTGCCTGCCTCACCTGGGCACGGCTGCCATCCCCTCCCGGTCGGGAATTTGGGTGGTTTTAGAGAGCCCAATCCCGGTTTGCAGGATTTTGGTGTGCAGTGTTGCCTCTCCTTGTGCAGGCTGGCATGAGACTCGGGAGTGCTGCTCAGGAAAGGTCCCTCAGCTTCCTTTGAACTTCCTATGATGGAAAAGTCCTTCCTTAACACCTCCATCCCTCAGGGAAGCTTCACCCAAGCGGAGAGGGAGGAGAAGCTCAASCAAGTTCACTCTGTAGCAAAGTGGGAAAGTGAAGGTTCACATCCTTCCTGGAGTGCTCCCGACCTTCCTGTTGGAAATGTTTGCAGGAACACTTTGATCCCTCTGGGATAGAGCTGATCCCAAGGCCAGGCAGCTTTTCTGACCAGGCAGCTTCTCTGGATGCAGCTGAATCCATTCCCAGCCCAGGAACTTCCAAAGGGAAGGACCCAATTTCTGTGATAGCTTTGGGGTGATTTTTGTCTGCACAGAGGATCAGGTGTAAAGGGATGGCTTTGTAGAATCCCTCATCATGCCACGTGCCAAAATCCTTGGGAAAACCAGGCTTGGAGGGTCAGGGTCACCCTGGCAGCGCGGGAGGCTGGGTGTCATCCTCCTGCCTGCAGGCACTGAGAGGTTTCTTTCCGGTGAAGGAATTGAGATTTTTGGTGGAAATTCAAAGAGTGAGAAGCTCTGGCGGGCATCCAGGCTATGCTGGCGCTTGGGGTTTCAATGAGAGAGAGAGAGAAAAGGAAAAAAATCCCTGAAACTTTCCACGGGAAGCGGGCACTTCCCACAAAACACGGATTTAGTCGGTGGTCTGGCAGTGGTACCAGTGCAAACCAGTTTTGGCCACCAGTTCATACCAAAGTGGGACCTGAGGGTCCCCTGCAAATGCCATTTGTGCCCACCTGGGGCAGGAATATTGAATTCAAAGGCTCAGTGTCACTTTTCCCAAATTAATTAACATCCAAACTGCCCCAGCCTCTGCTGTCCCCATCCCTTGCCTGTCCATCCATCTGTCCATCCTTCCCTCCCTTCCCAATCTCTGCCTGGCAGCTCAGCATCCCCAGGGAGAGCATTTTATCAACTGTGGGTGAAAATATTTGGTGTTTATCRCTTG
The DNA here is from genome assembly GCA_002167245.1 of Sporophila hypoxantha. Taxonomy (NCBI): domain Eukaryota; kingdom Metazoa; phylum Chordata; class Aves; order Passeriformes; family Thraupidae; genus Sporophila; species Sporophila hypoxantha. The sequence goes on along the minus strand of NDFG01000006.1, from coordinate 656,406 downwards.
CTTATCTGCCAAGGGTCTTCTGGGGCCTGATTAGGGGTGGCAAAGCCGTGTTGAGCTGGAATGAGCTGGGAAAAAGAATCACATCCCACAGGGAATTTATCCCCTGGGCAGGCTCTGAGCTCCATCCCAGCTCCCCACGGCCAGGGSTGATGCCAGGGTTTGATGTCCACCCTAGGAAAGGACCATTCCTCCCTAATTTAGCAGGGATTGAGTGATTCCTGCTGGCAATTCCTGCCTTCCAGGAATGCTGGGCAGTGGGAGRTCCATGTTTTAAACCGCAGCTCCCTGCAGACCTCATGGAGCTGTATCCCCCCCCTGCCTGGGAGGTTTYTTTCCAACTCTCCTGTGCATCCAGAGGAGAATCAACTGCTTTGGTGTGTGTGGCCCTGCGTTTGCACATGGAAAAGCCAAGTAAATAGATGAGATTGCTGGGGAGACTTCAGAGAAAATCAGCCACAGCTTCTCCCACCTTCCCCTCCCTGGGGTTCCTGAGCATCCCCGAGTAGAGCTCGCAGGATTCTCTCCACCCACACTTTTTTCCCTTACTTTAAGCTCTTCCCACCCTCTCCCTGCAGTGTTTCACCCTCCTCCCTCCCCCCTGAACCCTGCTGCTTTCCCAAACTCCAGGTGCCCTCGCAGGGAGGGGGCTGTGAGGGGCCGGGGTGCTCCCCCAGCCCCGCGGGCTGGGAACGCTCCGGCTGTGACTCAGCGCGCTCGGCTCTTCAGGAACGGGATTTCAAGGGATTTCACACCCCAAACACAACCCCAGCTTTCTCTCGCTCAGCAGAAACGAGACATCAGGAAAAAAAAAAAAAAAAAAAAAAAAAAGCAGCACCGATTCTGGTTTTTCTTTGGTGTTTATAGAGCCAGGCTCAGCTTTGAAGGTACCAGGGAGATCCATGGAATTCATGGCAGTGATGGATATGGATCCACAAATAATATTTGTATTATCCCCATCATGCATTTTCTAAGCTCTTAATTTTGAAGCAAATGGTTGTGATGTTGCTGTCTCAGCTGCACTTTGTCCCCCCACAATTTTGCAGGCAGGGACACAACTCCCAGAGGGACAAAACTTCAGTGCCAGCAGCAGTTTTGAGGCGTGGGGTGAATCCATTTGGTTTAAAAGCTCCAATAAAATCCATACCTTTCATCTTTTTTTTTTCTTCCTTCTTTCTTTCCTGCTCATCCATCTTCACCCCCCCCACCCTCCCAGAGAATCATATTAAAAGGCAGTGATTTAAAAACCAGGAAAATTATGTAAAATTGTAAAATAGAACAAAAACCTCCAATAATTGAGGAACAGACCTGACTTGCACAGGGTTATTTTTTTAGAGGTTTTACTGAGACAGACATAATTACCAAGTGGCATCACGATGCTGATAGAGATATTTACTGCTGCACTGGAGATTTGCAGAGCTCCATTGACTTCCCTTTGTTTCTGGGAGAAGAAAAGGGATTTTTGGGGTTCTTTGGTGGAGGGAGGACGGGGAATGGGATGGAGCAGGACCCCCTGTGCTCCCTGTGCCTTCCCTTCCCAGCTCTGATCCCCAACCAGTGGCTTTTCCTACCCCACATCCCTCTTGGTACCAAATTCCCTGGATTTTGAACCATTTTTCCAGTGGACAACACGACTTTGGGATGCTCTCTGTGCCCCCTAGAGGGGCAGGTTGTGCACAGGTAATTCTTTAATCACCTTTTTAATTGTCCTTTCCCACTAGGAACCAACCTGGCTCCAGCTCCTTGCTTGTTCCCGCCCTGCCAGAGAGTGGCAAACTGGTTTTAAGTGGGCTAACACTCCCCTGAGTAAAATCCTCATTTTTTTTTTATCCTTTCACCACCAAGTTGATGCCATCACTTCCAAAAACATCAAGTGACAGCACCTGGCTGTGGATGGCAGGCGGGAGGTGCCTCATTTTGGTTTATATTTGACCCACAGAGGAAAACACAAAGGAAAAAAATCCATATATTTTTGTTTTCTTCCTGTAAGGCACCACACCCCCGGTTATTGACAGGGAAATTATACAGCAGAGTGATGTTTGTTTYTAAAAGAAGGGTGATTCACACTGCCACAGGAGCTGGAAAGGGTTAAACCCAAAATTACACCGGTCCTGGTGGAGAACCATAAACAGGAAGTTCTCCRGAAAAAAAATTTAAATTTAAACCTGGTGACTCAGGTTGGCTCCAGAGCTGCTCAGGGAGGGTCACAGGGGGTGCAGCCCTGGATTATTCCCGGTGGGTAATTACAGCCTTGGTTTGAAAACAACGGGAAAAGTGGGAAGAGCAAGGTTTGGAGTTTGGATAATCAGGGTTTTTTGCTTCGTCCTGCCCCTTCTTCCATTGCAAATTCCTTCTCCTGTTGCACACAGTTGGATTTTCCAGCAGGTTACACTGATAAAAATATTTCCTYGGGGTCAAGCTGTTGGATGGAGCAGTACTGGGGGCTTGGAAGTGGAGCTGGTGGGAAGCAAAAGGAAAACCAGCAGTGGGAAAAGCCAGACTGGGAGGCAGCAACACAGTCCCAAAATCCATGATTTTATCTCAAGTTTTGTGTAGCAGCATGAGAATTTGGGCTGGTCCAGTCCAAATTCTCAGGAGGGGACTCAGATATTTTCCCAGAAGCTCCTGGTGCAGATTTGGGATGGGAAATTGGAAGTGGAAGATTCCATTGGAATGGAATAGGATGAAGCTGAGCTGTAGGTGAAACATCTTTGGCAAAAACCACTTTAATGTCATTATGACCTCAATTTTTTCTATTTATTTAAAGCATCACAACCCAGAAAACATTGGGAGATTTTGGCTGAGATCCTTTAACCAAGCAGCACCTCTTTAACTTAATTAAATCCATTGACAACAGCAGCTGAATTCCTGGATTTTCATTATACTGATAGGTGAAAGAAATCCAATTATTTTCAGGCTGCCTGCGTGGTTGCTCCCAGCTGACCCAGCCACCCTTACATATGTTGTGTAATTTATTTAGAGTACTCTTCTCATTCAGGTAACCCAGATTTTCCTGGGAATTAGGGATTTTAAGAATGAAGGCTGTGCTGGCAGGTGAGCCTCTCCTCCAGCTGTTGGAGCAGAGGAATCCTTTGAAGCAGCTCTCAGCTCCAGACACCGGCTTGTTACTTTTTTTAATATCCTCTTTCTAAATATTTACAGGCTTTGTTTGGGATTTTTTTTTAGTATTATTTTATCCTCRCCGGCAGATTTGGTTTGAAACAGAGTGGGTTCTTCAGCTGCTTGTGGAGCATCCTTGCCTTGCTTTGGGGTGCAGGGAGGTTGTGTGGGGCTGACCTCAGGGGTGGCACTGGCTCTGGGACAATGCAAGGGACCCACAAGGACCATCCAGCCCTGCACAGYCACCCCAAAATCCCACCCTGTGCATCCCTGAGACTGTTGTCCAAACCCTCCTGGAGCTCTGGCAGCCTCGGGGCTGTGCCCATTCCCTGGAGAGCTGTCCCAGTGCTTATTCCAGCCTTTGGGGGAAGAATCTTTCCCTAAAATCCAACCTGGCTCTCCCTTGGTGCAGCTCCAGCCGTTCCCMGGGTCCTGTCACTGTCACAGAGCAGAGATCAGAGAGCTGCTCCTCTGCAATGCTGAGAAGTTTCCCCACAGTCTCTCCCAGCCTTTCCCTCTCTGGGGGGTGCACAGTGCCTGCAATGAGGGGCTGCCAGCCCGGGACAGCCCCTGCTGTCCCCCAAAGCCACCCCCAGCCCCGTGCCCAGCACCAGCGCTGCTCACACATTCCCTTCTCCTCTCTCTTTTCCAGGATCCCGTTCAAGATCGGGCAGCCCAAGAAACAGATTGTACCCAAGACAGTGAGTAAACCAGTTCCCCCTTTTTAGCTCCAGCCTTGGATCATGTGGCTGATGAGTCAAGCCAGCACTTTGACTCGTCCCATTTTGCAGCGTGTGGGAGGGAGCTGGAGCAGCAGAACCTGTTGCCGCGTGTGACCAGCGCTCGGCTCCTCGTGCGAGGAGCGAGGGGGAGCCCCATGCAGGCAGAATATTTTGGTTTGGGATCTGTTGAAATCTTAATTTTTAAAAAAAATTTTTTTTTTTTGGGAGGGGTGTGTGTGTGTGCGGGGTAGGGGAAAAGAGCTCTCTTGGTCTGGCACAGTTTTCCTCGGAGATGGCTGAACGGGTTTGCTTCCTTCCTTCCTTCCTTCCTTCTTTCAGCAATGGCTTGTTTGTTCATCCTTTCGGAGCAGATGGAGGAGGAGGAGTGGTTCAGATCGCTGAATATAACTGTTTCCAAAGAAAGGCTTATAAGCTGAGATGCTTAGTGCTCGGGCGTGAATTAATTTGTGCTGCACAGCATTTGCTTTAAAAGCAAATTAAAAAAGCATTTTGTATTCCCGTGGATTTGAGGCTCCTACCCCAAGTGCTGCTGCTTGCAGCTGGCTGTGGTATTTTCCCTTCTTAAGCAGCTCGGCTTTGCATTTGTCCCATGCCAAAAAAAAGCTGTGGAACCTCCCAGGAGCTGGCCCTGAAAACTCACCTGGACACCTGCTCTAAAAAGGGAGCCCTGAGAGGCAGCGTGGGGCAGAGCTTGTCCCTSTGGTGGCACTGGTGCCCTAATCCCCTGCACAGACTGACATCCCTGATCCTTCCTCTCCAGGACACCCAGCTAATTCCGCAGGATGCGTGGGCACCCGTGTTTGTGGGGCAGTTTCTCCTTGGGACATGARATTTTCCCTGGAGGCAGAGGGCTAATCCCACCACTCCCTTCAAGGCTTGATTGTCATGTTTTATTTTAAAGGATTTGGTGGTTGTCTGCTGCCGTGGAGCAGCAATTTTCTGTAACAGCTCCAAACTGTCAGTACAGAATTTAAGCCAGGCAAGCGACGAAGACGAGGACTGGTAAAATTCCTCCYTGGTTTTCCTGTGTTTTCGGCTGCCCTTTTCCAGGGGCTGGTGATCCACCAGCAAGGTGCTGCTGCCTGTGATCCCTCAGGTGAGGCAGCCCAGCCTTGYCCCTTCACACCTCTCCCAGCTCGTGTCAGGAGCCCCACATTCCTTGCTCTACAATATTTTGCCTTTGCCAGTGCTCCCAATGCCGATGTCCTTCCAGGCTGGGGCAAGAACCAACTGCTCTGCAGTTCTGGGTGTCTTGGCCAGCTCTGCTGGGCATCTCCAACCCACCCATTCTCACATSCCAGTTTAATCCATTCCATTTCCTTGCTGTTTCCCTCCCCTTTTAGAGGTTTTTCTCCCCTAAAATCAGCCGTCTCTGTGCTCAGGCTCCCTGCAGATGAGTGGTGGCACCTCTGAGATCTTCCCTTCCCCAGAGCTGCTGGAATGTGCTGTTCTGAAGCAGTTGGCAGCCTTTGCTTATATATACATGTGTGTGTATTAAATAGAACAGCTCAGAATATCCYGCAGGCAGAGGTTCATTCAGCACCCAGAGCCTTTCCAGGCCTTTTCCTTTTCCTTCCTTCCTTCCTCAGCTCCCTAGGAACAAGGAACAAGATTCAGTGTCAACAAAGTTGATTTCTAAAAGGCTTCCACTTGCCCTGGAATGATGATAATGATGATGATGYTGGTGGTGGTGTTGCTCTCCAGGCACCAGATACAGGGAAAGCAGAAAACAGGAAGCCCAAAACCTTGGAACTTCACACCCAGTGTAGAGTGCAGCTCTTCAAAGAAGAACAAACAGCAGGAAACCACGGATATCCCCCAGGATCAGGCATTCCATGTGCAGTGCTGTGCAAGGGATGAGGCTGCTTTGAGCTGCAGGCCCCCAAATTTACCTCCCAGTTGCAGGCTGAGCCASTCCATCTGTGCAGGCGTTGGGGAACAGCAGCAGCAGCCAAGGGCTGGGATGTTCCAGATGTTGGGCTGCAGGAAGTGGGAAGGTGTGGCATCTCCAGGGCTGCATCCCAAGCCCATCAGAAGGGAAGTGGTTGTGGGTAGAGGATCTCCCACTCACAGAGACCGGACCACAAAAGAGGAGGTGAGGGGGAAGGATAAAAAAAAAAACAGCATTTGTTAGGATGTAACTTCTTTGGCTGTCCATGAGGCCTGGGACTGGAATCAGGAGAGGGGGGTGGCTTTGCCGAGAGGCTCAGCGAGCCAGAGAGGCTTTTTTGTTGTCTCAGTGCTGGGGCTGGTGTCAGATCTAGGCCGGGAGTAGTCCTGAAAAGCAATTTGCCTGGGCTGCCGAGGAATTAGTCATGACTCCCTGTGCCCACTCGCCTGTGATCCTTTGGAGAAGGGCACGGTGTCAGCCACAGTTTAGCTCTTGAGGGAGAAGGAAACCCCGGTAGAAAATATCAGCTGGTGAACTGAGGTGATCTCCCCCTCCCCAGACATGGCTGTGCTTTGTTTCCACCTTAACCTGGGCAAATCCAATTCCAGACAGCCTAATCTCTCCCCTCCTCTTCCCTGAAAAGAGCAGCTGTCACCGGGCTCTGGGAGCCGGGTGGGAGGATCTAATGCTCCGAGAGGACCTGCTGTCAGCAGGGCCATGGGCCCACAGCCCAATTAAACTAATGCCCAGTGATAGGAGTTAAACCTGTTAGAATTATATCTCTCCATGTTTATTGCTCAGCCACGAAGCCTCTTAGGGCAGAGATGTTCTGCCCTCCCTCGGGACAGCTCTGCTCCCAGCAGAGGCTGCGCTGCCGTCGGAGCTGTCTCGTCTCCCCAGCTCTCCTGCAGCTGCAGCTGAAGTTCACCTGTGTCCCCCCAGGTTGTTCCCTGCCCTTCACTGGGTCTGGGATGATCCAAGCAGGCAGGAGCTGGGGAGCAGAGCCTGCCCTGCATCTCCCAGTGAGGTTTTATCCCACCTCCCTCCCTGCTTCCCTSGGCCCTGCTCTGGCCTGGGCTGACTCAGACCACTCGCCCTCCTCCTCCTCCTTGCTGGCCTGAGTCAGCTTGGCAGGGAGTGGAGACCTGAGCTGCCAAACCTCCTTTCCTTGACTCATCCCAGCAGCTCTGCCTTCCCCAGGGATGTCGGACGGAGGAGCTCCGTGAGCAGCAGGATTCCACTGCAGCCCCTTTCCATTGGGCTCCACCAGCCAGCTGGAAATCCCAAAACAGTGGAGTAAATGTCATGGGAATGCTGGGGTGAATTCAAGTGATGCCAGTTAAATAGTTTTGCTCATTTTCCTTCAATCTTTTCTGGCCAAGCTGGTCTCTGCAGTTGGGAGGTGCCTCCTTTTTCCCTTTGCCACTTTTCTGGGAAGCTTTCTTGCAGGATGGGGATGTGGAGATCTTGCTGGGTGGAGTCTGTGACATCRCAGATCCACCTGCACTCTGCAGCTCTGGCTCAGAATATTCACCCATGGGACTTACCTTGAAATTCTTGATGGGATGGCAGAAGCTCAGCAGAAAATCTTAGTTCTAATTTCTATGGGTTTCACCTTTTTTTTTGGAAAAGAGGAAGAAGGAAACACTTCCCTCCTTTTCCCAAGATCCACAAAGATGCTGAGACCACTGGAAGATGCAGAAATCAGCTCATCTTCCTCCTCCAGGAAAAAACATGAACCCCAGGGGGATAGGAAGGTTCCTCACAGTCCCTCATTTCCATCTCTTTGTAGTGTTGGCTTCAGTCTTGCTCCATTGCCTCATAACCAGGGTGGTGATGATGATCCTGCCCTTCAAGCAGGAGGGATCTGATCACAGGTGGGAGGCCCAGTGTTTGCAAACAAAAAAAAGAACTGGGTGAAGGAGAGAACGTTGTTTTATTTCAAAGCTTTCGAGCGCTCGTCGCTCTTGATGTAGATTTAAATAAAAACCCCGAGACGAGCGATTTTTGCATTACCCAGCCCCTGTGCCTGGAAGWAAAAAAYAAAAACSTTCAATACAGAAAGTGTGGTTTGATTTGGAGTTTTCAGAAAGAGGCTGCAGAGCAGTGGGATTATTTTAATAATARGGAAACTTCCCTTCAGGATATTGTAATTTTCTTGCCTGTACTTCTTGTTCTCGTTACTCTTAACGTGATAATCCTCTCCACAGCCTCTGTCGGCTGCGTGTGACCGTGGAGAGCTGCTGGGAGTGGGAATTACTGTGTGCTCTGCAAAATGTTCCCAGCTTGTCCTCCTTGCAGGGCTCTGCCTGTGACTCTGCTGGGTGGGAGCACGTGAGAGCAGCTTTTCCCTCTGTTTTTGTGGGATACCCAGGCTCCAGCCACGGCTGGGAGGCTCCCTGAGCTCGCAGACTGTGGGGACTGGGAGCCAGTTGCTGCCTGTGGGCGTGAAAAATAAGAGCAATCCTTGGGCAGCTGTCTCAGAGAGATGGGGCTGGGGATGTGAGTCAGGCTGGGCAGCTGAAGTGTGTCTGTGTGGAGTCACCTCGATCCCATGTGGATCCTGCTCCGGCACCTCCTGGGGCGGGGGCTTGGGGGAGCTCAGGAGGTCTGAGGGGTTCACAGCACCCAGAGGGTGGCAGGGTGGGGACGTTTTGTCTTTATAGAATGATTTCTTAAGTCCCAGAATGGTTTGGGTGGGAAGGGAGCYTTAAACTCATCTTGTTCCACCCCCTGCCATGTGCAGGGACACCTTCCACTATCCCAGGGTGCTCCAAGCTGGCCTTGGGCACTTCCAGGGATGCAGCAGCCACAGCTTCCCTAGGAATTCCATCCCAGCCCTTCCCCACCCTCACAGCCAGGAATTCCTTCCCKAAATCCCATCCATCCCTGCCCTCTGGCAGTGGGAGCCATTCCCTGTGTCCTGTSCCTCCATCCRTTGTCCCCAGTCCCTCTCCAGCTCTCCTGGAGCCCCTTCAGGCCCTGGAAGCTGCTCCATATCRYTTAAGGCARGATGCCTTTTGCTTATTGCACAGAAACGGGCAAATCTGACAGCAAAAAAGGGCCAGAAACCCTGAATATTTACAGGTATTCCACAGCCAAAGCTTTTGGAGGAATTGGTTGCTGAGCAGATRCTTCTAACCACAGAGAGGCAACAATAAGGGAACGACACCCCCAGCCTTTCAAAGGGGGGCACATTTTTGAGTCGTGCCCGACCCTGTGCGGTTTGCAACCAAAACAATTCACACCTAAGGCCTATTTATAGAGTGCAATAGTCCCTGGATATTTTAGCAGCCGGAACAGGCACGGGGATGGAGGGTGAGTTTTACTATGTGCTGGTTACCTGACCTGCAGGGCGCCAGCTGCCGCGGATTTCTGCGCTCCCCGAACGCCAGGCACAAGTCGTGTGAGCTGCCCCCACACTGCTCCGTGTCTGTTCTCTCCAGCACCCAATTTTAGCAGCACGAAAAGGGAGCTGGAGCTCCTGGGAGGGTTTTTTGGAGCAGAGGGATGGCGGGGGGAGAGAGCCCAGCTCGCATCCCCCGGATGGTGGGAGCGGATGGTGAGGACAGCTGGGAGCTGGGATGGGGCTGGAATGTGGCTGGGCACTGCCTGCCCTCAGATCAGGCTGGTGGAGTTCAAGTGCAGCCCAAAAAGATGTTTAAAGAAGGAGATTGTTAAGAAAATCTCCATCTTTAACCCTCAAGCTTTTAACAGCAATTCTCCTTGAAAAGCAAACATCCCCATTAAATTGTGGTGCTGCATCAAGCCTGGGATTGAAATCTCAGGGCCAGCAGGAAGAATTGGAACAAACCTTTGGATCCTTCTAGTCCTGGCTGCTCCCAGCACTCTGCATTTCCTTAATAGCACGGGAGCTTGACAACACGAGTGAACCCAGCGCTGATCCCATGACAACAAACGCGCACGGATTTACTCTTGGCTGGTCAATTGAAATCCATTTGCTTCTCTGGTTGACGAGGTGTGGAATGAATGTTTTAAGTGTGTTAAAACAGTCAGCATGGAAAGAAAGTTCCTTAAAATATCTCCTATCACTGGAGGTTTGCTGCCAGCTAGCAAGTAGGAGGGAGCAGGCTCTGAGGTAGCATCGGGAGAAGGCTGTGCTGGAGCTCAGAGCTCGGAGCACAGGGTTCCCCTCCCTTTTGGAGGTGTCACAGTCCACTGGGATTGTGCTCCAGGCCAAGAATCTCATGGGAGGGAGCTGTTGTAGGGGTAAGGAGTGTGTGGAGGGGGTGAATAATGCAGACATGGTGGTTTAGGGGGAATTTCACCATCCTGTTGAGGATGAGGAAGGAGGAAACAGCCAGACCCACGTCAGGATCCTTAACAGGGCTGGAGGAGCAGCAGCTCCCCTCAGTTTTTGGGAGAGAGCACGGGTTTGTCCCCCAGCACTGAGCCATGCTYGGTTGTGACCTCCCTGCTTTTCTAGCATTCCCATTTATTCCATCAGCTCCCAATCCATGTCCTGGAGCACGTCCTTGGCTCGAGCTGACATGTTTGGTGCTGGCTCCAAAAGAGTCTGGAGCTCCAAATCCTCAAGACTTCGTTCACTTTTGAGGCGTAACCCCCATTAAAGCTGCAGCTTGTGCTGGGCTCAGCTCAGCATTTCCCAGGGACAGCTTTCCCTGCACGCTCCAGGCTGCCCTGCAGTCCCCTGGAGCTGATTTCCATCTCTTCTTTCCACAGGTGGAGAGAGACTTTGAAAGGGAATATGGGAAGCTGCAGCAGTGAGTATCAACCACACTGGTCAGACAGGACTGGCTGCGTGCTTCCCTCCTCCCATTGCATCTTCCCAGGGAATTTTAGCCAGGGATGCTCTTCCCAGTGAGCAAATCCCTCACTGCCCTGTAATTTCCAATTCTTCAGGGTTTCTCTGAGTGTTCAAAGGTGTCCTCAGAAGTATTTGCAGTGGGGTTGCAGATTCTGGCAGCTTTAAAAAAAAAAAAAAAAAAGTGTAAATTTGCCAGAAAACTGCGGCCAACACCTCAGAGGACCAGGAGAGGCTTTGCCATCCTGCCTGTGTCACAGGAGCTCACACGGATCATCTGGAAGCATTTGGCTTTACCATTTGTGCTAAGTGTGAGAACTTTCAGGAAATATGCGAACTATGAATAAGAGATCACCAACTTGAAAAGGTTAAAAACCATCTGAAAACAACCCGAAAGGGTTGAGCTGCACTGAACTTCATCAAGCCTTGCCTGGATATTTTTAACTCCCACCAGAAGCCAGCATATTCAGCCCGTAAATGATTTGTTGCACGTATGATACACTTGGGTTTCTTTCTTTCCAAGATTCCGACTTTGCCTTCTTTCTCCCATCTTTCAGATTGGAAGATCAGACCAAAAAACTTCAGAAGGATATGAAGAAAAGCACAGATGCAGATTTGGGTAAGTGACTGGAGGATACATAGACTGTGAACTTGGCCACAGAGAGATGAAGTGACTTTTCTCGAGATCACATGAGTAATGTGTGACAAGTCTGGAAAACAAATCCAGAGCTCAGTCCCACTCAGTTTGCTTAGTTACAAGGCCATCTGCGAGAGGCAGCTCAGCCCAGGGAACACAGGGAGTGCTGCGGGCTCAGCCCCTCTCCTGAGCTCCATGGCCTTGGACAAGTCCCTTTCTTTTGTTTGCCACTGAAAAAACCCAGGAGTCATCGTTCCAGGTCTCAGGTTATCCAGCAGGAGCAGCTCCAGCTGAGCCTATTGTGCCAGCAGTGCTTTTTCACCTCCTTCAGTCCTCCTTTCCCCTCCCTCATCTCCCTCTCTGGAGCCCCAGGAAGGTGGGATGGGTCTGGGGGGCACAGCTGGCCACAGCTGGCCGTGTTTCCCGTGGGAAATGCTGACCTGGCAGCTCTCCTTTGGGAATAGCCCAGCTCATTCCCTCAGTGCCTGCTTCTTTTGGCTTCCCCTCGTGGCAGTGGGCGATGGAGGAAGCAATAAACAGCTCTGCCTGCACGTTTGGGGTGACATCTGCCCTTGCAGGTGTCCTGTGCCATGCCCCAGCTCCCTCCACATCCCTCTGGTTGGAATCTGCTGTGCCCAGAGAGGGATCCAGCAGAGGGGAGCTGGGAGCTGGATTTGTTGGATGCTGGTTASTGAACCTGCAGCAAAGAGCTGTTCCAAACCCAGATGGTTTTTCCCAGCGTGTGGTTTGGAGCAGTCCCTGCCTGGCCCCCACAGCTCCGGAGCCAAGGCAGAGGCASCAGCACAAACAGGTGTGGGCTGCACTGGGCCAGCACTCATCCCGTGGGA
>NDFG01000006.1:638770-644359 GCA_002167245.1 Sporophila hypoxantha | reverse complement strand
GAGATTGGGCAGCTGAAGAGGCCTGCCTGGGATATTTCTCGTGCACAGGAATTGTCTGTTCTGAGCTGAGCTTTTTGGGAAGAATGGAGACTGAGTCCACCGTCACTTCCAGGGAGTGGCTTTATAGAAGGATGAGACCAAATAGACCTGATTGGAGACGAGAAGGAGGGCAAAACTTGCCAGCCCACTGATTTGGAGGGCGTCAGGCGATGTTGGGAATTGGGCCACCTGCCAGGACTGAGTGATTCCACTATCATTTTCGTCCAGCCCTCCAGCAGCGTGTGTGCTAGCCTCTCCTACTCACACATTTAGCCTTTAATGAGAAATCAGATCATCCTGGCGTTGCGGCTATTTCGTGCCTGCAATGTAGACGAAAAGAAAGGGTCCTACCAATTCTGACTTGAAGATGACTCCATAAATTCACGCCCACTGCAAGGGAGGGAGGGGATCCTTAAAAGGGCAAAAAACTTACCAAAAAGGATCTGACAATGACCACGAAGTCCTCAGAAAGGGCAGATTTCACCCCTGGACAAACTGTCTGGGTGGCTGGTGCTCTTTCCCACCCCTCTGCCGTCGCTGGGAAGGTGGGAGGAGCATGGGAAAGCTGGACTGTGTTTGTGTCAGGCAGTATCCACACTCACACACACACAAATACAACATGGGTTGAGAGGCTGGAATCTGTGCTTGTGTCGAGGGCAGTATCCACACTCACACACACACACACAGCCTGTGAGGCTGGATCTGTGGTTTGTGTCAGGCATATCAACTCCACACCCACAAAATACACATGGGTTGAGAGCCCCTGGATCCGTGCTTGTGTCAGGCAATATCCACCACTCACAAAACCAAACAACACAGACACATTCTCACCACACACAAATACACATGGTGGAGAGCTGGATGCCGTGCTTGTGTCAGGCAATATCCACACCACAGAAACTCAAACACACGAACAACACTCACACACACACAATACACATGGGTGAGAGGCTGATCTGGTGTTTGTGTCAGGGCAATATCCACATCACGAAACAACAGACACACACTCATACAACACAGAAGTGAGGCCTGGATCTGTGTTTGTGTCAGGCAATATCCCACTCACACACACACCAAATACACATGGGTGAGAGGCCTGGATCTGTGCTTGTGTAAGGCAATATCCACCTCAACAGACACTCAAACACAAACACCACAGGCAAAGAGCCTGGGATCTGAGTTTGTGTCAGGCAATATTCACAACACACAAAGACATACACCAGACAAATATTACACACACACACACACACACACACAGCAGAGGTGAGGCTGGATCTGTGTTTGGTGTCAGGCAATAGCCAAACTCACACACACACACCACACACACACACGACACACAGTCACACACACGAGGTGAGAAGGCTGGATCTGAGTTTGTGTCAGGGCATATCCCACACAGCACAAACACACAGGTGTGAGGCTGGATTATGTTTGTTGTCATGGCAATATACCACTCACAACAATACAAACACACACACAATATTCCAACACGTCACACACACACAGAGGTGAGGCTTGGATCTGTGTTTGTGTCAGTCAATATCCACACTCACAACAACACACACTCATCACACCAGGAAGAGCTGGATCTGTGTTTTGTGTCAAGGCAATATTCACACACCACACATACACACAACAGACACAATATTCACACACACACACAGTTCACACACACACAACCATACACACGACACACACAGAGGTGAGCCTGGATCTATGTTTTGTGTCAGGCATTATTCAACACACACACATACACACACACAGGTGTGAGGCTGGATCGGTGTTTGTGTCAGGCAATAATTCAATACACACACACACACACACACACAACAATATTCACAGTCTCACACACACACACACACACACAAACACACACACACACAACAACAACACACACACACAGGTGAGAGGCATGGATCTATGTTTGTGTCAGGCCAATAATCCACACTCAACTACACACCAACACACTCAATCAGCTCACGACAGGAAGAGCCTGGATCTGTGTTTGTGTCAGGCAATATTCACACAGACAACATACACAAGACCAATATTTCACAACACCTACATACACACAGCACACATATTTCAACACACACACACAACACCATACACACACATAAATATTCCACACTACACACACACAAGACACACATACACAGAGGTGAGCCTTTGATCTGTGTTTGTGTCAGGCAAATTAATCACGCACACACACACACACACACACACAACAGAGTGAGGCTGGATCTGTGGTTGTGTCAGGCAATATTCACACACACCACCACACAATATTCACACACACACACAGGAAGAGCTGGATTTGTATTCTGTCAGGCAATATTCAACTCACGCACACAGAGGTTGAGAGGCTGGACCATGGAAGCCCGCGAATCTGCCTCCTCCCCACTGCCTGCCTGCCAGTGACCCAGTCCCAGCTGTGATCACTTGGAGAAGGGCACAACCGGTCGTCAGCCACTAGTTTAGCATCTAGGGAGAATTGGACAGAGCCGGCTCGGATGAGAGAATTGTGAGTCAAGGCTGGCGATAGTAAGGGCACTCGCCAAAGGGGATTGGGATCGATCACCTGTCGTCATCCACTTCCCCATTTCCTCCCAAGGACATGGCTGTTGCTTCTGTCTTCCCCACCTATAACTCAGCTCGATGGCAAGCTGATTGTGCCAACTCTCAGAAGCCCCCTTCTCCACCATCTCTCTCACCCCTTTCCTCTTCTCTGGAAAAAAGAGGCAGACTGTCACCACCAGTTTCAAGCCTTTAATGAGAATAGCATTCTATCCTGGCTCTGGCCAATGGCCTCAATTTGTGACTCTGCAATGTACAGAACGGAAAAAGAAAGTCCCCACAGCTCCTCTGGGACTTTGAAATGCTTTGGGCTCTGCGGCCATATACACAACGCCCACATGCAAGGAGGGAGGGGATCCTTAACAAAGAAAAAACTTACAAAAGGATCCCTGACAATGACCACGAGTCCTCAGAAAAGGCAGATTTTCCCCCCTGGGAAAACTGTCCTGGGTGCCTGGTGCTTTTCCCACCCCTCTGACCGTGCTGGGAAGGGTGGGAGATGCATGGCGAATAGCTGGATCTGTGTTTGTGTCAAGGCAGTATCCACACTCACACACACACAAATACAACATGGGGTGAGAGGGCTGGAATCTGTGTCTTGTGTCAGGGCATATCCACACTCACAACCAACATCAGCACACAACCAAAGGTGTAGGCTGGATCTGTGCTTTTGTGTCAGGCAAGTATCCACACTCCACACCACACAACAACATACAATCATGGGTTAGAGCCCTGGGATCCGTGCTTGGTGTCAGGCAATATCCACACTCACAGACTAAACAAACACAACACATCCACACACACACATACACATGGGTGGAGAGCCTGGATGCTCGTGCTTGTGTCAGGCAATATCCACACTCACGCACTCAACACACACAACATACACACACACAAATGAGCCATGGGTGAAGAGGCTGGATCTGTGTGTTGTGTCAGGCAATATCCACACAACAACAGCCACACTCAATCACAGGCAAATGTAGCCTGACTCATGTTGTCAGCACATATCCACTCCACACACACATACACATGGGGATGAGGCCTGGATCTGTGCTTTGTGTCAAGGCAATATCCAACACTCACAAGACACTCAAAACACACACACGCACACAGGCAGAAGAGCATGGGATCTGATGTGTCAGGCCAATATCTCACACCACACACACGACAACACACACACATATCACCGAGACACACACGCAGAGGTGATCCTGGATCTGATGTTTGTGTCAGGCAATACCACAACACACCACACACACAACACACACACAAACAGTCACCAAGGGTTGAGAGGCGGATCTGTAGCTTTGCGTCATGGGCATATCCACACGCACAACACCGTTGACTACTAGTTTTCGACAATACATCAACACAAACACACACAATTCAAACAGTACACAGGTGTGAAGCTGGATCTGTGTTTGTGTCAGGCAATATCCACCACTCACACACACACACACATACTCACACCATGGGGAGGCTGGATCTGTGTTTTGGTCAGGCAATAATCACACACCACTCACAAGACACATCATTAACACACACACAATCACATGCACACACATCACACGAACCCGAGGTAAGCCTGATCTTGTTTGTGTCAGCAATATCACACAAGACACAGACACTACACACACACAGGTGTGAGGCTGGATCAGTTTTTGTGTCAGGCAATATTCACAGTACACTAACACACACACCAGTTCACAAACAACAGTAGTACCTATCTAGTGCTGTTCAGGCATCCACACACACACACACACAACACCCACACACACAACTCTACACACACACACAGGTGAGAGGCTGGATCTGTGGTTTGTGTCGGGCAATATTACCACACACATCAATCACACACTCAACACACTCATCACCACCAGGAAGAGCCTGGAATCTGTGTTTGTGTCCAGGCAATATCACACACAAATACACACAGACACAATATCAACACACTACAACACGACACCTACCAGCAAGCACCCTGGACCAATACACTTTTGTCAAGACAATATCAACATCACAGCAACAGCACAGACACACATACACAGAAGGTGAGGGCTGATCTGTGTTTGTGTCAGGCAAATGCACACCAACTACAGAAATTTCACCACAGCACACACACACACAATTATCACACTACACAACAACATCGAGGTGAGCGCTGGATCTGGGTTGTGTCAGGCAATTATTCACACACACACACTCACCACACACTCTCATTCACCACTACGACTCACACAGGAAGAGCCTGGATCTGTATTTCTGTCAGGCAATATTCACACACACACATAACACAACAGACACAATTATTCAAATACACACAAATGTCACACTCACACACACGAGACACACACAGAAGGTGAGCCTGGATCTGTGTTGTGTCAGGCAATATTCACACACACAACTCACACACACACGAACACACACACGTTCACACAGCGTGGAGGCTGGATCTTATTTTTGTGTCAGGGCAATAGTCCTCCTACACTCACACACGACACACGACACACACATTCACACACACACTCACATACCATTCGGACACACACACACACACAGCACACCACACACAACAGCTGTGAGGCTGGATCTGTACTTTGGTGTAGGCATATATTCACAACTCGGACAGGCACACACACAGAGGTGTGAGCCCGGTATCTGTGTTTTGGTGTCAGGCAATATTCACACGTCACACAGCACACATATTCACACACACACAACATGGAAGAGCCTGCGATTCTGTATTTGTTGTCAGGCAATATTCACACACACACACACACACTACACACACACATTCACAACACAGACACACATCACTCACACACACACAGAGGTCAGAGGCGGACCATGGAAACCCCCAAAATCTGCCTCCTTCCCAACTGCCCTGCCCTGTCAGTGACCCCGAAAATACAGATCCAGGCTCTTCCTGTGTGTGTGTGTGAATATTGTGTGTGTGTGTGTGAATATTGC
>NDFG01000006.1:628770-636270 GCA_002167245.1 Sporophila hypoxantha | reverse complement strand
AATTCCTGTGCACAGAAATATCCCAGGCAGGCTCTTCACTGCCCTWCCAGCAAACAGGGAATGGGCTGATAGCAGCACTCCCTGTSCCACAACTGGACATCACTCAGCCCCTTCCCCACCCTRTTTCCAGACAAAATAAGAAGCAGGAGGATGTTCTTTAACTGGAGGTAAAAGCTCTCCTTTGGAATAATTAGTTGGAGGTACATCTCACATGTTTAATGAGCAAAAGAGCAGTGCAGACCCCCCTGAAGGCCACCCTGAGGGCCAGGAGATCCTTTCTCCTCCTCCTCTTCCTCCTTCTCCTCCTTGTCCTTCTCCTTCTCTCTCCTGCCCTGGCACTCTCAGACCCCACTTTTTCAGCTCTCTCCAGGTGATCCCACTGATGCAGAGGAAATTCCTGCCCCAAATTCCCCCTGAACATGCCCAAACTTCCCCCTCAATTCCCAACCTCCCAGCGTGACCCTGCCACTCCCTCCCTCCAGTTCCCTTCCAATCCTTTCCTGTCAAGGAAGATTTCATTTTTCTTCCAGCCAAAGGAGTTCTGCTGTTCTCAACTCCGTCCTGTTCTGGCACAAATCCCTGCTCAGATGTGGTCACACATATGGATTCTATCCCATCTGTTTCAAGGTTTAAATGCCCAAAGCCTTCATGTTTGGATAATAGATGGATACAGTGGCTTTGTTATCCCAGAGTGAGAGGCTCATTCTGCACTGAGCTCCCCAGCTCTGCAGCTTCTGAGCTCTCTCTGTTATAATTGTGTGTAACCTTTCAATCAGAATGTTTAACCCCTTGATTTATGATCTTAAGCCCCATTATTGGGATGATTTTAACTTTTAATATCTAAGGGAGTCTTTCCAAAGCTCCTCCAAAGCACAGCTCAAGCATCTGGCTTTGTGATCTCCAACTGGAATAGCTTCCAGCACTGAGGAAAAAGAACATTTTTCTTTAGTACCTCTGGCCTTTTTTTTTTTAGTCTATTTTATCTCTGTTTATATTTATGCTTTCCTTTTTATTAGACTTTTTTTTCCATTCTGTACCTTCCCTGATTTCTTGCTCATTTGTGTAGTGCTTCTGTCATTGAATTTTCCCTTTGCAGACCAAGTGTTTGGATAAAGAGGGATGTGGCTGATGGAAAACAAGTGGAATGCTCAGTCAGAGCATGACCTGGTGCTTCTGGATTTCTTGGTGGCACTCCCAGGGCCTGTAGGAACTTCATATTCCCCCTGGCTCCTTCTCCACAGGCAAAAAAATTCTGCTTATTGAGGGGGAAATACTTAACTTGTGTCCCTGCTCTTTGTGTTTGGAGAGGGAAAGAGAAACCTTCGTCTCCCAGTCCTGTCAGTCTGGTCCTTTCCCACTAAATCCACTTCAAATACATGAGGTTTTTTTTGTAAAGCCATTTGAAAGACTTAATGGACTGTGATTTTTCTCGTTGTGGAAGAGCTGTAGTGAGGCTGAGAGTGACACTTAATAGTCTGTCGAGAGAAGATGTATAAAAACCCCCATCTCTGTTTTTTTTTAAGAGAACAGTGCTTTTGTTAGTCTGGGATTATTTCTGGCAGCATCACAAGCCTCACATTGGAGTGCTTCAGACTTAACTTATATAAAAACACTTCTCTGGGTGTTTACATGAATGAATTGGTGCCTTTTCCTTGCTTTTCTCTCAGCCTGCACCGAGCACATCCCTGCCAGCTTGTGCTGACCCCCTCCTGGCTGGCTCAGCTCCCTGATTTTTGCCCTCCTGGCAGTGGGAAATGTGACCCTGTCTGGTTTCTTTTCCATCAGCCATGTCCAAGTCTGCAGTGAAGATCTCCTCAGACCTGCTGTCCAACCCCCTGTGTGAGCAGGAGCCCTCGTTCCTCGAGATGGTCACGGCCTTCGACACGGCCATGAAGAGGATGGACTCCTTCAACCAGGAGAAGGTGGATTGGCTTTGGCTGGAAAATGGGAGTGCTGGGAGTGTCCTGGAGGCATGGAATTGTGGGATTGTCCTGGAATCATGGGATGGTTGGGGTTGGGGGGGATTTGAACCCATCCCATTCCACTGCCTGCCATGGCAGGGACATCTCCCACTGTCCCAGGTGGCTCCAAGCTGGCCTTGGACATTTCCAGGGATGGAGCAGCCACAGCTCCTCTGGGAATTCCATCCCAGCCTCTCCCCACCCTCCCAGGGAAGGATTTCCTCCCAAAATCTCATCTAAGGATGGAGCAGCCACAGCTTCTCTGGGAATTCCATCCCAGCCTCTCCCCACCTTCCCAGGGAAGGATTTCCTCCCAAAATCCCATCTAAGCATGGAGCAGCCACAGCTCCTCTGGGAATTCCATCCCAGCTTCTCCCCACCCTCCCAGGGAAGGATTTCCTCCCAAAATCCCATCTAAGGATGGAGCAGCCACAGCTTCTCTGGGAATTCCATCCCAGCCTCTCCCCACCCTCCCAGGGAAGGATTTCCTCCCAAAATCCCATCTAAGGATGGAGCAGCCACAGCTTCTCTGGGAATTCCATCCCAACCTCTCCCCACCCTCCCAGGGAAGGATTTCCTCCTAAAATCCCATCTAAGGATGGAGCAGCCACAGCTTCTCTGGGAATTCCATCCCAGCCTCTCCCAGGGAAGGATTTCCTCCCAAAATCCCATCTAAGGATGGAGCAGCCACAGCTCCTCTGGGAATTCCATCCCAGCCTCTCCCCACTCTCCCAGGGAAGGATTTCCTCCTAAAATCCCATCTAAGGATGGAGCAGCCACAGCTTCTCTGGGAATTCCATCCCAGCCTCTCCCCACCCTCCCAGGGAAGGATTTCCTCCCAAAACCCCATCTCTCCCTGCCCTCTGGCAGTGGGAAGCCATTCCCTGTGTCCTGTCACTCCCTGCCATGTCCAGAATCCTTGTGTCTCACCTCTTTCCCTTTTTATCATCATCCCCAAGACTTTTCCCACAGGAGTTTCTCTAATCTCCCTCTTCAGGCTGGGATTTCAGCTCCCATGGGAGAAATTCCCTCTCTTTTGGTTAAAGGACATTGTGGTTGTGCTCAGAGTCCCTCCCCACCCCATGGTGGAATCCCTACAAACCCATCCTTGTGCAAATGGGATTTTCCAACAATCCTGACGTGCAATCCTCCCTTTTTTGCTTTCCACAGGTGAATCAGATCCAAAAGACAGTCATAGAGCCTTTGAAAAAGTGAGTACCAACCATCATCTCCTGGGGTTTGTCCTCATCTGGAGCTTTAGGGATGTGGGTCCTGGAGAGAGGCTGGAAATCAGCCTTAGAGGGACAATCCTGCCCTGGTCCTGCTGYCCKCACTGCTTTTGGTACCTTAATTAATAATAATTTTAACCTTTTTTGCCACTTGGATCCACTGCTGCCTTCACCTGTAGCTTAAAGAACTCCTGAGATGTAAAATCATGGAGCATCCTGGGCTGGAAGGGACCCTCAAAAGATGAATAATTCAATTTTCTCTGTTTATGTGTTGGTTTTTACCTCCAGCAAAGGAACAAAACCACCTGGAGATCATCCAGGGGGCTCAGAAATTGGCTGGTTGAACAAAAGTTTCTTTCATTTAGAAATTTTCCTAAATAAAAAAGGAGAAAGTGGAAATTCCTGAATGTTTATAAATAATATTTATAAATAATATTTCCATGCAGAGAAGGAGGAGAGACTGCAGAGCCTTRGTAGCCAGAGAGGTTGGAAATGAGGGGAAAATGCCCAAATCCACAGTTCTGTCACATCTAGCCTGCAAAATTTCCACTTTTTCCAGGGTCACAGGCTGTACCCCCAAACCTTTCAGGATAATTCAGTTCTCTCCCAAATATCCCCTTAAATCCCAAGATTTGCTGTTTTGTTACAGGAACAGAGCCAGCGAGCAAAAATAAAATGAAATTACTTTAATATGACAGTAAGTGTTGCAAATTGCTGAATAACAARTTCAGTTTAGGTTTGACACACACAGGGGTTGTCGTGGTTTAGTTGGTTTAGGTTTTTTTTTCCCCTGAAGTTGTTGTTTCTGCCCAAATCTGAAAGTAAAATCTCATGGATCACTTAACACCTGAGGTTACAGCATGTTCCTGTCTGGGGGATGTTTGGTGACTCAAGTTTTACCTTGGTCCTCTATCCACAACCAGAAATTCCTGCTTATTTAAGGGAAAAAAATAAGAAGAAAGAAAGAAAAAGGAAAAAAAAAATCCCACCCTTTTGCTGTGGAATTGTGTTGCTTATTATCTAGATTGTCCTCATGAAAGATACATTAACTTTTTCTTCCAGCATTCTGTTAAAATTGGAAGAACTTGTGTTTCTGAGATATTCTGGGTTTTTTTTTTTTCCCTCAGCTTGTGTTAGTTGGTGAAATGAAAGACAAATCCCTTTCCCTGCAGACCTGCCTTGGGTTTGAAATCCTGGGGTGGTGAATTCAGGACAATCAWTCCATTTCCATGTGCCCATGGGAGATGCTCCAAGGGCTGGAACCATGACCAAAACCTCTCCAGTTTTGGGAGCAGGAGCAGGAACATGCTCCAAGGCAAAGGGATCTCCTGGTCACCATGTCAGGGTGACAAGGACATTCCCATGGCCAAAACCTCTGCAATTTTGGAATAGGAACATGCTTCAAGTCAAAGGGATGTCCTGGTCACCATGCCAAGGTGACCAGGACATTCCCATGCCAAAACCTCTCCAATTCTGAGAACAGGAACCTGCTCCAAAGCAAAGGGGTCTCCCTGGTCACCATATCAGGGTGACAAGGACATTCCCATGGCCAAAACCTCTGCAATTTTGGAAGAGGAATCTGCTCCAAGTTAAAGGGATGTCCTGGTCACCATGCCAGGCTGGCCAGGACATTCCCATGGCCAAACTCTCCAGTTTTGGGAACAGGAACCTGCTCCAAAGCAAAGGGATGTCCTGGTCACCATGCCAGCTGGCCAGGACATTCCCATGGCCAAAACCTTTTCAGTTCTTGGAGATGTCCTGGTCACCCTGACATGGTGACCAGGACATTCCCATGGCCAAAACCTTTCCAATTTTGAGATGTTCTGGTCAAAGGGATGTCCTGGTCAACATGGTCAGGAACCTGCTCCAAGTCAAAGGGGTAGTGCCATGTCAGGGTGACCAGGACATTCCCATGCCAAACCTTTCTAGTTTTGGGAACAGGAACATGCTCCAAGGCAAAGGGATCTCCTGGTCACCATGTCAGGGTGACAGGACATTCCTGTGCCAAAACCTTTCCTGTTTTTGGGGAAGAGGAACGTGCTCCAAGTCAAAGAGATCTCCTGGTCACCATGTCAGGGTGACCAAGGACATTCCCCATGGCAAAACATCTCCAGTTTTGGATGTCCTGGTCACCATGCCAGGAGCCTGCTCCAAGGAAAGGGCTGGTGCCATTGCCAGGCTGACCAGGACATTCCCATGGCCAAAACCTCTCCAATTTTGAGAACAGGAACCTGCTCCAAAAGCCAAAGGATGTCCTGGTCACCATGCAGGCTGGCCAGGAACATTCCCATGGCCAAAACCTCTCCAGTTTTGGGATGTCCTGGTCACCATGCCAGGAACCTGCTCCAAAGCAAAATGATGACCTGGTCACCATGCCAGGCTGGCTAGGACATTCTCATGCCAAAAACTTTTCAGTTCTGGGAGCATGTCGCGGTCACCCTGACATGGGACCAGGACATTCCCCATGGCCAAAACCTTTCCAGTTTTGAGATGTCCTGGTCAAAGGGATGTCCTGGTCAACATGGTTCAGGGAAACCTGGCTCCAGTCCAAAAGGGGGTCTAGTGCCATGTCAGGGTGACCAGGACATTCCATGGCCAAACCTTTCCAGTTTTGGGAAACAGGAACATGCTCCAAGGCAAAGGGATGTCTGAGTCACATGTCAGGCGTGACCAGGACATTCCCCAGGCCAACCTTTCTAGTTTTGGCGAATAGGAACAATGCTCCACAGGCAATAGGGATGTCCTGGTCACCATTCCATGGCTGCCAGACACATTCCCATGGCAAAACCTCTCCCAAGTTTTGGGATGTCCTGGTCACCATGCCAAGGAACCTGCTCAAGGCAAAGGGGATGGTGGCCATGCCAGGCTGGCCAGGACATTCTATGGCCAAAACCTCTCCAATTTGAGAACAGGAAACCTGCTCAAAGCAAGGGGTTCTCCTGTCACCATGTCAGGGTGACAAGGACAATTTCCCCAAATTGGCGCAAAAAACCTTTCCAGATTTTGAGATGTCCCTGGTCAAATGGGATGTTCCTGGTCACCATGCCAGGAACTTGCTCCAGGGGCAAAGGGAATGTGCCATGCCAGGCTGGGCCAGGACATTCCCATGGCCAAAATACCTCCTCCAGTTTTGAGAACCAGGAACTGCTCCAAAGCAGGGAATGTCCAATGGTCCCATGCCAGGCTGGCTTAGGACATTCTCAATGGCCAAAACCTTTTCAGTCTGGAGTGTCCTGGTCACCATGCCAGGCTGGCTAGACATTCCCATGGCCAAACCTTTCCAATTTTGAGATGTCCTGGTCACAACGGGATGTCTTGGTCACATGGTCAGGAACCTGCTCCAAGTCAAAAGGGGTAGTGCCATGCCCAGGTTATGACCAGGACATTCCCATGGCCAAAACCTTTCTAGTATTTGGGAACAGAACATGCTCCAAGGGCAAAGGGATCTCCTGGGTCACCATGTCAGGGGTGAGCAAGGACTTTCCCAATGGCCAAAACCTCTGCATTTTGGGAAAGAGGAATCTGCTCCAAGTTAAAGGGATGTCCTGGTTACATGCCAGGCTGGCCAGAACGTTCCCATGGCCGAAAACTCTCAGTTTTGGGAACAGGAACACTGCCTCCATGTCAAAGGGATCTCCTGGTACCATGTCAGGTGACAGGGACATTCCTGTGGCCAACCTTTCTCAGTTTTGGGATGTCCCTGATCAAAGGGATTGTCTGGTCACTCATGCCAAGGTGACCAGGAACATTCCCATAGCCCAAACCTCTCCAATTTTGAACAGGAACCTGCTCAAGGCAAAGGGATATCCTGCGTCACCATGCCATGAAACCTGCTCCATTTGCTATGGAGCGGACATTCCAGTGTTGACCAGGGACATTCCCATGGCCAAAACCTCTCAGTGTTTGGGAACAGGAACCGGCTCCAAGGTCAAAGGGGTGGTGACATGCTAGGTAACCAACCTCTGGCCAGGACATTCCCCAATCTCAATTTTGTGTGCAGAGAGAAGAGGCTCCAGGGAGACCTCAGAGTCCTAAAGGGGCTCCAGGAGAGCTGGAGGGAGTCTTGGGAACAGGGATAGAGGGACAGGACACAGGGAATGGTCCCACTGCCAGAACGAGGGCAAGGGTTAGATGGGATTTTGGAAGGAATTGTTCCCCTGTAGAATTGGGAGGGCTGTGGATGGATTTCCTGAGGATGCCTCAATTTCTGTGAAGTGTCTGAGGTGAGTTTGGAGCAACCTGGGACAGTGGGAAAGGTGGGAAGGGGGTGGGAGTTCGGGTGATTCCTCAGATTCCCCTTCCACCCAGCA
>NDFG01000006.1:564153-616486 GCA_002167245.1 Sporophila hypoxantha | reverse complement strand
TCTAGAGCTTGCGCCCCTTACTTTCCGGTCATGTGTAATGGATCGCGGGGTTTACGCGTTCTCCTTCGCGCTTATGTAAGGAACCACCGCAGTACACTGCACAATTCAACCCCCCTGCACTACGGGACCCATCTCTCAGGGAGCAGAGCATCTCTAGTGGCTTCGGGGCTACTGGCACGCAATCCTTCGCCTGGGCCAGTGCCTTGTCTCAATGCTCTGCTGCCAAACATTATTGGAGGCGAACAATACAATTTTTTTCCCTGTGGCCGCCTCATGTGGCGATGGGCTAAATATGTCCTCGGTACCCGCGTTGGAGACCTTTCGCAGTCTTCTTCGAGATAGGGAGGCGATGTGGCTCTCACTACGATTCCTAGGCTGCTCCTGCTGCCACTCACTCCAAACGACTCTCAGGGAAGTTTGGAAACTGCTACAATCAGTTGAGGGCAGCCTCTATTGGTATTTAAGGAATTGTTATTTTGTGTTTTTCTATTTTGGTTTTCTCCTAGGTGCAGATTCTTTCTAAGGGCTGTTGCTTTGAGGATCCCCGGGTCCCTAGGGGAGGACAGGGACGTGGCCTTACGAGTTCTACAAGCCTTTTTCCACCCTCGCTCCTCTCACGCTGGGGTAAGGGGCTTCCCTGGTTCAATATCAGGCACCTAGGCATATTCTGCTCAGCTTGAAAGGCCGCCCTCCATGTCCTCGCCTCCTGGACACTGGGTCCCTTCTCACCAAAATTCGCGGGGCATACCGCCAGATAGGATTCTGGTGGTGTCAGTTCTTGGGCTCTACATCTAGCGAGATATGGTTGCCGTTTCTCACAGCCTCTGAACCGGGTCCCATACATCTACAGGCTGAGGAACCAGGAGCTCAAGGCTGCAGTGTGGACACTGATGACTGGATGCTCTTTAAGTTAGGACAAATTAATATCTGGCCGGTGTCGCAAGTCTTTCTTGCAAAATCATTTCGTAATAAATATGTGATCTTATGACATATATCTTCAATTTGGTTTTCTCAAATTGGGCTAATTCTTTTTCTGGTTGTTTTTTTTATGTGTTAATATTGTCCTCAAATGTAAATGTATTGTTTTGTTTGCCATTTCTGTTCTTTTGTTTCTTTCCTCCTTCCCCCTGTGGCCCACCAGGGGCGGGTGTGTCAAATTGAGCTCTTGGTGGCCTTTTTGAGAGTGTAAATAAAGCCCATCTCAGGCAGTACAGAGTTTTCTGCAGAGATGACACCTTTTTGTTGTCTTCTCCTGCCGAGATTTGCGAGCGAAAGCAGCATTGTGTGCTCCTGTTGTGCAGAGCTGGGGGCCATGATCAGCGGCTGGCCAAGAACAAGCTTGTGTCGGGCAAGGGACAGGTTTCGATTGGGCAGCAGCGAGAAATTGGTGTTTGCCAGGTGGGAGACTGTTCGCTTGCAGGTGTGCGACTGCCCGCTGCCTGGTTGGCCTGGTGTTGCTGCAGGGCCTGGAGTGCTCTCGGGAGCCACCTTTTGACTTGGGAAGGGCAAGGCCCACTTTGGTTGTTGGTGGCAGTGTGCGGGCCGCTGCAGCAAGGGAATTCATGGGCAGGAACCATTTGGGCTACTTTGGACTTGGGGCGGAGGGGCGCTGTTCACTGTCCGGTGGCGAGCGCCCAAGGCCCCTGGGGCCTCCTTGGCTGGCCCTCTAGCGGGGCAACAGGCTTTCTCTCAACGAAAAACCACCGGCCCAGTGGCGCATGGCTCACCAGAGAAGAAACCTTCTCCCCTGCACAGTCAGTCCCCGATTTCCGGAATAGTGACGTTTGGGCGACAGCTGGGGGGGGCAAATTACTTAGGGCCCCAGGAGGAAAGGCGGCTTTGCATGGGGTCTCACGCAAGGGCCCTGGGGCCAAAGACTGTGGAGGGGATGCAGGGACAGCAAGTCAATGGGCCCTGCTGTGAGAGACCAGGCATTTCTTCGCAGTGGGTCGCTGTCGCGATTCAGCCCTAAAGAGTGTCGAGGGGTAGCCCAGAAGTCGTTTCCTCTGTTATTGGGGCCAGCTATGGGGACATAACAGTACGCACTTGCGCCTCTAACCCTTGGTACAGAATTCACCCCTCTGCAGCCCTGGCCCTCCCTACTGGGGGTCCCGACAGCTCACTATGGTCCTTTCTCCTAGGAAATTGGAGAGAGTTGGCTCAAGGAAATGTCAGTGGATTTTGGTGCATTCCGCTCTTGAGCCATTCTTGTTGCCAATTGGCAGGGTGCCACGCGCTATTCTCTGTGTCTGGCAACTTCAGACTACGGAGCAACTGGACTCAGCGCAGTCCCTGGCCTCTGTTTTGCATATGCAACACAAGCAGGGGGAGCACTTGTCCCTATTGCTCGTTTGTCCTCCTGGGCGGGATGCAATCTCTTGGGAGTGGGCGCGCACGTAGGGCACTCACAGGTGACTCAGGTCCCGGGAATTCTAGCTTCTCATAGGGCGTCCTAAATCGAAGGTGATTGGAGCGAGGGGAGAACATCTAAGCAGCGCGCACAATAGTCCCATCGCAGCTATAGTTGCCATAGGGCCATCCGGTTGTCCAGGGCAGCTTCCCAGAAAAAGTGTTGGGTGTTTTGGCCTCAGATATCAGCTGCCGGCCCAACAGTTCTCTCTGCGGGCACCTTACGTGCCACTGGAGGGTGCACCTACGCGACTGCGTGGTTAGCTCTAGAGACAGCTTCGCCCGGCGGTGCCCCGTTTGGAGCGGAGGCATCACATAATGTTCGCCCACGCATTCAAATAAACGCTGCCATACTCACCAGCATTCTACGCTTTCGGCAGTTGAGCCTTTGATCTGTTCTTTCTCGCACTACCCATTCTCTTCTGCTTGTATGCAAAGTGTCTTCCGCTTGAGGTAGTATCGCCTTCCGGAACACTTTCCCGGTTCTATTACAAGGGCACCAGCAACAGGAGTTCTGGCTGTTTTCACACTCCGCCTCCTCGCTCTGAATCATGGCAGCAAACTACTGCTGCTCAGAAGTCGTGGTTCATCTAGCCATGGCTGTATTCCTTCTCTATCTTGCGATCTGTTTTCACAGGTTCTACTTCATTGCAGTGTCTCAAACACACGCTTCATGGTGTCCTCTGAATAAATAGGGATAGATGCATCGTGGTTTGGTTCACTTACGCCAGAGTCGAGAGGGTCATTGATGACTCACCTGACGCCTCACAGACTCTGCGAGCCTTTCGAGCTATCTCCTGTTAGTGAATTTGTGTGGTATACGCTCTGTCTCAATGTCTAGAATGTTTAAGCACGCTCGCTTTGTATGTGTTTATGACTTTACGTCGCGCCATTAGACTTGCATTTTAACTTAGTCTTTAATTGATCTCAGAGATACTTTCCAGAAATTGTGCTCATCCACACGCGCACCAAGCGCAAGCACTCTGGCTTTGGTGATCTCGCAAGAGCTGAGAGATAATGTATTCGCGGGCACTGAGCGTAAGATAGGAAAGTCATGTTTTCTTCTCTGTGAGCCGTCCGCGCGTTTTCTTTTTTTCAGGTCTGACTTTTCTATCTTCGCTGTTGTATATCCTTTATTCGCTCTTCTTCTGGTCTCTTATTATGTATCATCGTAGCCTCCTCATTGAAGGTTTGGGCGGCCAGCTCTATGGTCACATCCTCTCTACGTGCTTCCTCTATGGTAGCCTTCTTTCATTTTCTGGTCTATTCTTTTCCTCTTCCCACGCAATTGGTGGATAACGGTGTCCGTGGGATCTCTATTTCTTGCTCACTCTGCCTGGTGGGTTGTGGTAAGTATGTTGGCCCCACTTGGATTGTGTGCGGTGTCACTATGTGCACGGAAATGGTTCTAGTGCACCCTTCCTCCTTTCTTTGCTCAGGCAATCAAGTGTCTCTGGTATGGTGAATGATCTCGTAGGATGGGTGGCGCATAGTATATCGGTGAAAACACAGTGGGAGTATGGCTCTCAGTCAGAGCATATGATCGGCAGCGTGTTGTGTTTCTTGGATGCGTTTCTCGACATAATTTCCCGCAGCGCTGCCTAAGCTAGGGACTGAGGCATACTATCCCCTGGCTCCTTTCTCCACAGAGCAAAAAAAATTCGAGCTTAGTTGCAGTGTGCGGACATATATCGGTAAGGCTCTGTGATCCCCTCGCTTTGTTGGTCGTTTGGAGAGTTGGGATAAGGAGACAACCTCTCGATGTCCCCATGCTTCCTTGTCAGTCTTGGTCCTTGCTCGCTTATCTAAATCCCTTCATTTATTATACATGGTTTGTTTTTGTAAGCCTATCACTTGAACCGATTCGAACCTCTAAATGGGACTGTGAATTGTTCTTACTCGTTGTTGGAAGAGCCTCGTAGTGAGGCTGGAGGGACACTATACTGAGATCACGGTGTCTTCGAGAGTAGATTGATGTACTCACACAGAGATAGTCCCTCTCTTCTCTCGGAATCCATCTCTTGTTTTTATTTCTCTTGTTGTGAGAGATAGATAGAACGATGCATATACCGTAGTGTTAGCTCTACTGGGGAGCCACGGGTTGTCGTTGCCAGCGGCCGGTTCGCAAGGTCCACAAGGGCGGACGCACAGCAGTTGAGGGATCTGTTGGAGACATGCTTGGAAACACAAGGTAAGAATTTGATATATCTGGCATGCATCACAAGCGCCTCACATGAGTGCTCTGCATGTACTTAACTTATATAAAAACATCCTTCTCTGTGTAGCATGAATCGAACGAAGAGTCTGTGCCTCTTTCCATAGTTTATAGCTATCTCTCTCCTCCATTGCCTCTGCACCCGAGAGACACATCGCTGCCGAGGTGGTGTGTCGCTGACGCCTCGCTGGCGGGCGTCAGCTCCAGCTGGTCTTTGCCCTGCCATTGGCAGATGGAAATGTTGCCTGGTATCGTGCTCTTGTAAGGCGTTGATGGCACGAATACATGGCATACGATGGACAGGTGATCCTCGCGAGTGAGAAGTATCTTTCCTCGCAGACTGCGTCTCGTCTCCAGAGCACGGCCCTAGTGTGACAGCGCACGGCCGTCATTCGCTGCTCCCGAGCATGTCACCGGCTCTTTCGACACGGCATGTTAAGGAGGATGGGTCAGCCGGAAAGAGAGGAGCCTTCATTCAACTCCAGGGAGGAAAGGTGGAGTGAAATTGGCTTTTGGCCTGGCAAACATAGACAGAGTGCTGGAGTGTTCCCTGGAACTTGCACATAGTGTTGTAGGCTCTGGCATATTTGATGGATTGAGCCCTTGTGGGCTTAGGGGCAGGATTTGAACCCATACTATTCTTTCAACTCCTGCACCATGGAGGACATCTCATAGGTGCTCATTGGGGAGACGTTTTCGCTTGGAGATGCTCAGGTGAACTCAGTCAGGTTGTGCAGACTTCTGAAGCTGGCTTAGGACATTTAACAGGGATATGTTCGATTGTTCTAAGATTCTACGAGAGAGGTGACGCTGAAGGGAGGCTTGGGCGGAGTCGGGAGGACGCTCTACGCGCTCTCGGGGAGATTCATCCCACAGCCCTCTCCCACACCTCTCAGTTTTGGAGAGAGAGATTATCGCGTCCATAAACAAGAGGATAAGCGTCGGGAGGTGGAGCCGTGCTCGCGTCCAGCGCGAGTGACTGGTTGTGCGGGGCGGGTGGCTCCGCCCGCAGAGCGTGATTCACTTAAGAGATGCGAGGCAGTGCATACAGTCCTTCTTCGCGGGAATTCCTATGCTGCTCTTGCCTTCGCGCAGCACTGCACCGCATGTTGAAGGATATCTCTCCTCCCAAATTCCCAATCAATAAGGATTTGTTGACGCCAGCACACGCTTCTTCTGGAAATTTCTGCATCAGTGCCTCCCAGCATAAGGCAGCGAAGCAGAGTAATTTTCGCGTATGTCACTACATGGTCCAAAGCCTTTTTCTTGGCAATCCGTGCGGGAATCTCGCTCCCTTCACTGCCTATCTTAAGTCTGCTGTGGATGCTGTATATCGCCCCTCTCTCGCAGCCTTCCCTGAAAAGTGACAGGGAACAACAGCGAGCTTCATTCCTCAAGACTCGCTTTCATGGCAGACCCTCTAACAGCCCCTGTGCTGCTTTACCTGCACTTGCCACCATTCCCACCAAATTTTTTGGGAGTCGGCTTTGATTTTCTTGGCTTTGCATTAAAAAAAGAGAAGTCTTGGGTTACCGAGGGTGGTGAGGGGATTTGGGAGTGAGATTTTGGCTGTCACAGCGCCCTCATTCCTGTGAGGAGGATGCTGTTGGGATTATTGTATGTACTCAGAATTAGGAATGTCTTCTTTCATGGGAGACTTGTCAAGCCCTGGAACGTCTGCCCAGGAGTCCACCATCCTGGAGAGCTCAGAAAAATGCATGGATGTGGCACTTTGTGGTAGTAGTGCTGGGTTGGGTGGTTGGACTGGGTTTCAAGGGCCCTTTTCCAGCCTTGTGGTTCCCATGATCTGTTACATAACCGCCACACTGCTCCAGGGTTCACAGGGACAGGAATTGTTCCCCTTGCTCCAAGTGTGAGGAATGGATGAGTGAAACTCCAGGCTTTCTTGTGAGGCTTCCCCTGCTCTGTCCCCATGTCCTGAAATTCTTGTGGCTGTATTCAGGCTCCATTTCCAAAGGGCTTTTTGGCTGCTGCTCCCTCCCATTTGATCCCAGTCCCTTTGCTGCTGGAGAGGATTGGTGGTGCTTCTCCAAATTAGGAATATAGGAAATCTTTTTTTTATGGTGAGAATTGTCAAGCCTGGCACAGTCTGGCCAGGAGTCAGCATCCCTGGAAGTGCTCAGAAAATGCATGGTATGGCTACTTGGTGGCTTAGATGTTGTGCTGGGTATCTGGTTGGGTTTTCCAGGGGCCTTTTCCAGCCTTGCTGGTTCCATGGCTCTGTTACAAACCCACACACTGCCTCAGGTTTTTTCTGTGCATCATCGCAGGGACAGGAATCGTTCCTTGCTCCAAGTGTGAGGAATGGATGAGTGGAAACATCCAGGATTTGCTTGTGAGGCTTGCCCTGCTCTTTCCCCATGCTCTGAAATTCTCTGTGGGGTTGGTTCAGCTCCATTTCCAAAGGGCCTCTCTTGGCTGCTGGCTCCCTCCCAGTTGATCCCAGTCCTTGCTGCCGGCAGGGTTGGTGGTGCTTCTCCAAAGGTTTGGAAAACTCCCCCTGATCCTTGGCGGGGTGTTGCTTGGCTGTGCCTGTGGATGGCAGCAGGCCTGCAGAGCTCTGCGTGGGCATGGCTCGCAGCAGGAGCATTCTTGTCAAGTAACGTGCATCGAGTGGTTGTGGAGACACTGGGGCCACGTGTGGGGATCCACGGAGAATCCTACAGTGAATCACTGGGCACTCTGGTAGGAAGTACTAGTTCTGCACGGTGCAGCATCGGTGCGACGTTTCCTCGTGTTCCGCTTTGCATCCCTCTTCGTGTCTTCAAGTAGTATATTTTGCTCCGAAGACAAGCTGCTTCATGTTCCATCAATTCTCGTTAAGGACTCACCATGAGATTTTTGATCAGTTAATGTCAGTGATTCATATTCCCATGACCTGGAGTAAGAGAGGTAATGTTACAATGGAATCGCTGTGGAAATCGTTCTGGGAACCGGAGAGGCTCCTGGGAGAGAGCACTGCTTCTCCTTGAAATCCCAGGGTCAGTTCAGGAGCTGCTGGCTCACGGGCATATTCAGGGATTTCTTGATTACTTCAGGAGCATCGAGGCATCTTTGCCTTCAATCCATGAGCGACCCGAGGGAAGGTAGTCCTTCCCTGCCTGAGTGATCTGGCCTGGAATGATAGAAACTGGCAGAGTGTTGGGAAGACTCAGTGGGCAAGGCGGAGCCTCTTGGGCACAGGGAAAGTCAGTGGGCACAGGGAGAAGTTTGTGAGCAGGGAGAGCTTGGTTGTGTCGGGCTATGGCAAGGGGAAGCTAGTGCGTCACAGGGAACGTCCTGGGAAGAGAAGGTCAGGGCACGAAGGGAGAGCCTTTGGCGACGACAGAGAGGAGCTCCTTGGGCATGGGAGAGCTACCGCTTGGTGTGTACAGGGAGAGCTCAGTGGGCACAGGGAGAGCTCAGCTGGAATAGGGAGAGTTCAGTGGGCACAGAGAGAGCTCAGTGGGCACAGAGAGAGCTCAGTGGGCACAGGGAGAGCTCGGTGGGCACAGGGAGAGCTCGGTGGGCACAGGGAGAGCATTTGGGCACAGAGAGCTCAGTGGGCACAGGGAGAGCTCAGTGGGCACAGGGAGAGCTTGGTGTGTACAGGGAGAGTTCAGTGGGCACAGAGAGGGCTCAGCTGGAGGAGGGAGAACTCAGTGGGCACAATTAGAGCTCAGTGGGCACAGGGAGGGCTCAGTGGGCACAAAGGAGCTCAGTGGGCACAGAGAGGGCTCAGTGGGCACAGGGAGAGCTCAGCTGGACTAGGAGAGCTCAGTGGGCACAGGGAAAACTTGGTGGGCACAGGGAGAGTTGGCTGGCCCAAGGTGAGCTCCTTGGGCACAGGGGGAGCTCAGTGGGCACAGGGAAGGCACAGCTGGAGCAGAGAGAGCTCAGTGGGCACAGGGGGAGCTCAGTGGGCACAGGGAGAGTTTGGAGGCACAGGGAGA
Organism: Sporophila hypoxantha; assembly: GCA_002167245.1. NCBI lineage: Eukaryota > Metazoa > Chordata > Aves > Passeriformes > Thraupidae > Sporophila > Sporophila hypoxantha. The sequence continues at coordinate 607,909 of NDFG01000006.1, read as the reverse complement.
GCTCCTTGGGCACAGGGAGAGCTTGGTGGGCACAGGGTGAGCTCGGTGGGCACAGGGTGAGCATTTGGGCACAGAGAGAGCTCAGTGGGCACAGGGAGAGCTCAGTGGGCACAGGGAAAACTTGGTGGGCACAGGGAGAGCTCAGTGGGCACAGGGAGAGCTCGGTGGGCACAGGGAAAACTTGGTGGGCACATGGAGAGCTTGGTTGGCCCAAGGAGAGCTCCTTGGGCACAGGGGAAGCTCAGTGGGCACAGGGAAGGCACAGCTGGAGCAGAGAGAGCTTGGTGGGCACAGGGAAAGCTTGGTGAGCACAGGAAGAACTCAGTGGGCACAGGGAGAGCTGAACTGGAGCAGGGAGAGCTTGATGGGCACAGGGTGAGCTCCTTGGGCATAGGGAGAGCTTGGTGGGCACAGAGAGGGCTCAGTGGGCACAGGGAGAGCTCAGCTGGACTAGGGAGAGTTTGGTGGGCACAGGGAGAGCTTGGCTGGCCCAAGGAGAGCTCCTTGGGCACAGGGGAAGCTCAGTGGGCACAGGGAGGGCACAGCTGGAGCAGGGAGAGCTCCTTGGGCACAGGGAGAGCTTGGTGTGTACAGGGAGAGCTCAGTGGGCACAGAGAGGGCTCAGTGGGCACAGGGAGAGCTCAGCTGGACTAGGGAGAGTTTGGTGGGCACAGGGAGAGCTTGGTGGGCACAGGGTGAGCATTTGGGCACAGAGAGAGCTCAGTGGGCAGAGGGAGAGTTCAGTGGGCACAGAGAGAGGGCTCAGCTGGAACAGGGAGAGCTCCTTGGGCACAGGGAGAGCTCAGTGGGCACATGGTGAGCTCAGTGGGCACAGGGAGAGCTCAGCCACAAATGACCCAGCCCTTGGCTGGTGGAGGACAGCCACACCGAGGGAACCTCCAATAGTGATGGGGTTGGCTTTGAACTAAAAAAGGAYAGATTTAAAGAGGATATTGGGAAGGGATTGTTCCCTGTGAGGATGGGGGTGGCACAGGTTGCCCAGAGAAGCTGGKAAACACTTCCTCATCTCTGTGAGTYCCCAAGGCCAGCCTGGACYGGGCTTGGAGCACCCTGGGARAGTGGCAAGTGCCCTGCCCATGGCAGGGGGTGGAACAGGGTGATTCAAGGTCTCTTCCCCCCCAGGGCAGMGTGGGATTCCAGGGTTCCCAGTGGCCAGGCTGGAGCTCAGGACAGGCAGAGCTGGGCACGGCTGCGGCTCCGGGGAGCTGGGCCCCCCTGCTCTGGGAAATGCAGCGTATAATCTATGCATTAAAGGCCTTGTGAGACAGGAGCTGCTGTGCCTACACAGTTCCAGCCTCTTCAGATCCAGCCCTGTAGATATTTTTTAAAGCTCTGCCTGAGTACAGTGTCCTTCCATTAGGGGCTGGGAAATTGCACCGAGTCGATACCGGGAATAAAAAAGGGGGYAAAAAAARTTAAAAAAAAATTTCCTCCCTTTTTAAAACCCAGKTTTAACTTCAAAGTGAATGGAAACTGCGTTGCTGATCGTCTTGTGAGCCCTCCCTGGCTGCTTTTTCCAAGGGGAAGGGTTGGCAGAGGAGCAGGGTTGGCAGTCAGAGTCCCGTGGCTCTGTTCAGGCAGGAGCCCTGGGAAGTGCCAGGGAAAGGGCAGGAAAGCACCACAAACAGCTGGGCTTGGGTGCCAGCACGAGCCTCYGTGGTTTGGGGACGTCTCAGGAAGGATTTTCCAAGATTTGCTGGATGTGGTGGCCATGCASAGCAGGGAAGGGAGGATTTCCCAGCCTCCAGCCTGGAATCTCTTCTGGCATTGCCATGCCTGCATCCCCACTGTGGAGGAGCAGCTCAGCTCATCCCCGTGGTCTTTATTCCCTACTTTAGGTTTTGTGTCCTTCCCAAACCTCCCCCAGCAGGGACAGAATATCAAATAAACCAGGAAAGCCTCTGGGTTGATGGGATCCTCCTTCCCATCATTAATAATTGGGAGAAATTCCTGCAGGAGCTGCAACCTCGAGCTGCTGGCATTGTGTGTGTGCCATGTTGGGAGAGGGCATCCCTGGCACAAAAACATCRCTGGAAGTGCCCCAGGCCAGGCTGGAGTGGGCTTGGAGCCTCCTGGGCCAGTGGAAGGTGTCTCTGCCCCAACTGGAGTGTCCTGAAGGTTCTTTCCAACCCAAACCATTCCCTGATCCTATGAACCCAAACCCTTGAGACCTCTCAACCTGGCCACCCCTTCCTCCATCCCTATTGCCCTGACCCTTCTCCTGGCAGATTTTTGGACTTTACAAAGAAGTAGGAGAGATTTTAGCAGCCCAGGAGCTGGTGAGGCCGTGCCTGGAGCCTGCTGCATCCAGGACATGGCTCCCATTTAAATATAATGGGATTGTGTGGGATGGTGCCCATAAAAAGCAATGTCAGGGCAGAGCATCTGATCCTCTCRGGGCAGCTGGAGCAGCTCCCTGATGACTTTTCCAGGTTGTTCCTCATCCCCAATCTGTTGCAACAGAGGGAGAATATCATGGGATATATAGTTTATATTTATATTTATATTTACATGGATTTGTTCTGTGCCAGCCTCGGYGGATGTGCAGGACCAGGCAGGATTGAAGGATCACATCCCCAGCTCAGCCTCTCACCCAGGGATGCTCCAAAACCTCCATTCCAAACTCTTGGAATACAAAAATTCCCACTTCTCCCTGCTCCTGGCATTTGCCCTTTGCAAAGTGAGGCTCAGGGATGAAAGTTTTCTCTCAGCACCCACCYGCCCAGCCCATCAGCACCCTCCAGGGCGAGCAGAAAATGGGATTTTAATAGGGCTGGAGTGGCAGGGAACACCCATGGTTCTGCCTGAACCCTGGATTTGGGTCACATCCAAAGCAAATGACACTTGTCAAGTGACATTTGTGTCTTTTCTTTTTGCTAATGGCCCCCCAAGTTGGATTTCTATTTCTATTTCTATTTTGGTTTTTTTTTCCATTTTAAGAGGTGGGAAAGCTGTTTGTTCTCTCATGGAAGTAAAATCCATCACCAGGCTGCTCAGAGAAAATTTTCACCACCAATCCCTGGCCTCAACCCCCCCAAAATCACCCTGGAATTTATGAATATTAAATTATTATCTCCAGAGGGAGCATCACCTTTTCGATCCCAACCCACAGCCCTGGTATCCCCTGGGAGAATTTGATTTCCTGGAATTAAGAGGCAGGAGCAACGTTCCAGTTCCTGCTTTTCCCTTTTCTGTCACATTCAAAAATATTCTCCATCAGATGTTCATGTTTCCTCAATTTGTAACACATTTTAATAATAGGAATCTTTCCCATCGCCTGGGTAAATTGTTGGATGCTGTGAATCCTTCTGGGGAGGGCTCAGGGCTCCTCTTCAGCTGGGTTTYTGACCCAAAAAGAGCAAAAATTTGCTGAAAAAAGAACAAAAAATTAATCAGAAAAAGCAAAAAAATTAACCAAAAAAGCACAAAAAAAAAAGACAAAAATAATACCCAAAAAGGAAAAAATTGTGTAAAAAATAATACAGTTAATATTTAATTATTAACTGTAAATTAACTGTATTAATTTAAAATTTAATCTGCAGTGAATATTTATTTTCCACTCATTGTTTATTTTTCCTGGACTTTTATTTCAACTTCTCTACCTCTCCTTTCCCTTTCCAACCAGGAACTGAGGAATCACAGGATTAATTAAGAATAATCAGAATTCTGGGATGGTTTGGCTTGGAAAAATCTCACCCAGTGTCACAGCAGGGAACRTCCTGCTYGACCAGGGTGCTCCACAATTRCCTTGGATGCTTCATCCACCCAAAATATCCCATCCCAAGCCTTTTCCATCTTTTTTTTTTCCAGGTTCAGCAGTGTCTTCCCGAGCCTGAACATGGCAGTGAAGCGCCGGGAGCAGACGCTCCAGGACTACAAACGCCTGCAGTCCAAGGTGGAAAAATATGAGGAAAAGGAAAGAACTGGCCCTGTCCTGGCCAAGCTGCACCAGGTACTGAGGTGTCCCCAGAGCCACAATCCCAGCAGCATTCCTGGGAAAACTCAGGAAAAGCTTTTCCCTCCTATCTGGCATCTGTGCCATGAATAGAACATTTTGGGAGGATGTCTTTTATCCGTGTAAAAATCACATTTTTGACAGCACAACGCTGGTTTTGAGTGCTGGGTGAAGGGAAGGAGCTGCTTTTCTAAGAGAAAATGGAATTTTTTCCAAGAGAAAATGGAATCAGAGCCCTGGGAGCTCTGGGGGAGCTCGGAGCCAGCGCTGAGGTCGAGGCACAGGGGGGTTCCCCCCGACCTCCGCGTCTGAGCGAGCAGCTGGATGGGAAAGGGAACAGATCAGAGCATTTCCCAGCTTTATGTTTGCCACCTGTTCCCAAAAAATTCGTCTTGGAAAATTGCAGTAATTGGTTAACAGGAAGTTTTGCCAGATTCTTTTTGCTCTCTCCCGAATTTTAGCGAAATRGTGATGAGTTTGTTGGTTTTGTGTTTTTTATTTTTTGAAATCAAATCTTCCCCAGCGTTTTTCCCCAAAATCTGTCGCTCCAGCAGCACGTGGCTTGATCCTCCCAGGAACAATTGACTCTCAGAGTCAAAGAAAATGTGTTTTTCTGATGAATTTCCCCCCAAAAATGAAGTTTTGTGTTAAATAACAGCCTGAACAAAAGACACCTCTGGTTTAACAGTAAGCAGCTTATTTTGCTCAGCCTCAGCGACTAAAGCTGGGGCTGGGAAAATGGGAATTCTTTTGTCCTGGTGATTAAGCAGGGTTTAGTTATTTCATATATTTTTCRTCTTAATGAACTTTTGATCTAATTCCCCCCCCCCCAAAAAAAATCTTAACCAAACACTGAGCTTAAACACCTGTGAGAGYGAGCCTTGAGCAATCCTGAACCTGGGGTYTCCAGAGGGTCTGGATTTGATGGSAAAAGGCCTCATCTCATCCAGTTATTTTTAATTTTTGAGTTGCAAATTTACATCCATTGTTTGCTCCAGGTTTTCTGCTCTTCTGCCCCCTGTGAAGTCCATCCTGGGAGTTTTCTCTGTGAGTTCCATCCCAGGAGCTTCTCCTGTGAGCCACATCCGGGAGTTTTCCCCCATGAACTCATCCCAGGAGCTTTTTTCCCATGAAATCCATCCTGGGACTTTCCTCCATGAACTCCATTCTTGGAATTTTTTCCCAGCCCAAGGAGTTTCCCCCAGGAACTCCATCGCAGGGAATTTCCCCATGAACTCCATCTCAGGAGTTTTTTCACCATGAAATCCATCCTGGGACTTTTCCCCATGAACTCCGTCCTGGGAGTTTTTCCCCATGAACTCCATCCTGAAGTTCCGACATCAGGGTTTTCCCCAGGAGTTTTCCCCCCATGAGTTCCATCCGGGAGGTTTCCCCTGACTCCATCCCAGGAGTTTTCCCCTGGTTCCATCCAGGAGTTTTCCCCCAGGACCTCCATCCCAGGAGTTTTTCACCTGCTCCATCCAGGAGTTTTCCCCAGACTCCATCCAGAGTTTTCACCTGGCTCATCCCAGGAGTTTCCTCCATGAGCTACATCCAGGAGTTTTCCCCTGGTTCCATCCAGAGTTTCCCCCCAGGAACTCCATTCCCAGGAGTTTTCACCTGGCTCCATCCCAGGAGTTTTCCCCTGGTTTCCACCCCATGAAGCTCCATCCTGGGAGTTTCAACGCTCCACCTCATGGCAAATGATGAATTTAAATCTTTGCTGGGATGATCCCAGGCCTTTCCAGCCTGGAACCCAGTCCATGCCATGCCCTGGCACGCTGTCCCTGTCCCCAGGGCCGGCGCCGCGGCCGGGCCGGGCTCTCCCGCTCCCCCCTCCCGTTGGAATGGCACCGGGATTAAGTGGCAGACTTGAACTGGTCTAATATTTCACAGCCCACCCCCTCCTGCCCTTTTCCACACCATCCCAGAGACATTTCCCGTTCTCCCCACGCTCTGTTTAAAGGAGCCAGTTGGATGCACTGAGCTGAAGGTCACGGTGACGGTGGGCGCAGGATCCTGGAGCGCCGCTCCTGGGAATCGCAGGGTGAGGGGACATGGATGTGCCCAGGGACGTTCTCCAGCCTGACTGAGCTCTGGGAATGGGTTTTGTCCGTGTTTTTCTGAAGGAGAGAGGCACAACCTCTCTGGGTATCCTGTGGCTTTCCAGGGTCAGAGCATYGCTCCATTGGATGGTCCCATCAGGATCCATCAACTGCTCACTTGGGCCCCAGAAGGTTCCACTGAATGGTCTCTTGAGTCCCACCAGGTTCTATTAACTGGTCAGCTTGGATTAACTGATTAACTTGGATCCCACCAGGGTCCATTGAATGGTCACTTGAGTCCCACCAGATTCCATTGAATGGTCTCTAGGATCCCACCAGGGTCCATTGAATGGTCACTTGAGTCTCACCAGATTCCATTGAATGGTCTGTAGGATCCCACCAGATTCCATTGAATGGTGTCTTGGATCCCACCAGGGTCCATTGAATGGTCTCTAGGATCCCACCAGYMTCCATTGAATGGTCTCTTGGATCCCACCAYGTCCCATTTGATGGTTACTTGAGTCCCACCAGATTCCATTGGATGGTCACTTGAGTCCCACCAGGGTCCACTGAATGGTCTTTTGGATCCCACCAGGGTCCATTGAATGGTCACTTGCATCCCACCAGGGTCCACTGAATGGTCTCTTGCATCCCACCAGGGTCCATTGAATGGTCTCTTGGATCCCACCAGGGTTCACTGAATGGTCCCATCATGATCCATTAACTGGTCACTTGGGTCCCATCAGGTTCCACTGAATGGCCAGTTGGGCCCCACCAGGATCAATTAACTGGTCATTTGAGTCCCATCAGGTTCCATTGAATGGTTCCTTGGATCCCACCAGGGTCCACTGGTTGGTCCCATCATGATCCATTAACTGGTCACTTGGGTCCCACCAGGTTCCATTGAATGGTCACTTGGGTCCCACCAGGTCCCACTGGATGGTCACTTGAGTTCCACCATTGAATGGTCTCGTGGATCCCACCAGGTTCCATTGGATCATCCCACGGGTCCCACCAGGCTGGTCACTGCTTGTCCCCACAGCCAAGCAAAGCACCCCATTGTCCTGGGSGGATCCTTGTCCCAGGAGTCTGACCCCCCCGTGTCCCTCCCCAGGCCCGGGAGGAGCTGCGCCCGGTGAAGGAGGACTTTGAAGCCAAGAACAAGCAGCTCCTGGAGGAGATGCCCAAATTCTACAGCAGCCGCATCGATTACTTCAAACCCAGCTTCGAGTCGCTGGTCCGGGCCCAGGTGAGACATTGTCCCTTCCTGGTACRTGTGTCATGTCCTGTCCCACATGCATTTTATCCACTGGAATTCCATGGCTTTATCCACCGGGCCTTCAGTTTGGAGTCCTGAGCTCAGGGCTTGATTAGGTTTGAGGTGTTTGGGCTCATCTTGTGGCTCCTGGTGAGTGGAGAAGAGGCTGCTGGGACATCTCCACACCAAAGATCTGCAGGAAGAGGTGCCCTGAATAACCACCAGCTTTCATTTCCATCCTCCAGCTTCCTTCAGGAACGTGCTGCCGCTCCTCCTCCTCCTCCCTTCTTTCCCTTGGGCTGCAGAGGGGCAGGTTGGGATCTCACCAAGCTTTGAGAACCTGCGGGCGGCTCCCGGGGCGCTCCGGCGCGGGCAGGAGGGCGGGACCGGGGCGGTGCCCGCTCCGTGGGCGTTTCCTGCGGCATTTTGGGGCCGGGAGCTGCCGCAGGGACCCAGGTGTGCCACGGGGGGGGGCCGCCGGGAGGTGCCGGGAGCACGTGTTCCATCTCACCTCCGACTTGGGGGGGCCTCTGCGCGGAGCTGCCAGCGAGTTGTCTGCAGGCTGATTCACCTAGCAGATGGTGCCGATGCTCCCTGCGCCGCAGGGTGGGTGCTGGGGATGCTGTTCCTGCTGTTCCTTAGCAATCGGGCGTGGGGCTCCCTGTTCCAGCCCGGAATAACCACAATTCCCGGAGCCACCGCAGAGTCCTGCTGGCCCTTTCCCCCTGTGGACCCCCTCTGTGGGTGAGACCTTGGAACCTGAATGTTCTCTGCCCTCTCCGGGGTTTGTGATCCGTGAGTTTCCTCAGCTTTGCCCCTCTGGCTTCTCGCTCCGTTTGTGTCCCGATTCCCAAGGAATTTGGGGTGAGAAGGACGTTGGGATAGGTGTGCTCTGAGCACCCATGGATGCAAGCAGGGAGCAGCAGGGTGTCACTGCTGGGGCTGTTTGTGACACTCTCCATCCATATCCCTCTTCTTCCTTGGGAATCCTCTGCTTTCTTTCCCGTCTCTCTGCCCTGCCTCTCTTCAGGTGAGGAATTTGTTGGGAAAACCGAGAGAAATCCCYTTTTTAACACCCAAAAAGGCAGCGTCACAACAAAGCTGATGCATCTCCCGTAGGCTGGACTTAAAGCTGGTCCCAGATGGATGCAGCTCCTCACATCCCTCCCTCCCTGCCAGCCTCCATGGGAGCTGCATCCCTCTTCCTTCCCAGCACCGGCTGCATCCTTCCAGCCCTGGGGAGGGATGCTGGGAGGAGAGCTTGGAATGTTTGTGCCCCCCTGGCTCAGGAGCTCTGCAAAGCATTTTCCCACTGAAGTGGCTGAAATAAAATGGGAAAGGGATGTGATTTGCCCYAGGTAATGAGTCAGTGGTGAGCCAGGAATAGCAGCCAGAGCCCTGAGTCAGCTCAGCACTGCTCACCTGCGGGCACCTGGCTGGGAAGGGCAGGCAGGAGCATCCCCATCCCAGCTGAGAGCTGGCATGGAAATACTGCCCAGCTCTCCCTGCCTCTGTGCCTCCCTGAGCTGATTAACACCTGGGGGGGTTGTGTTCCTCGATATAATTTCTATTTTCAGCCTTTTCTGCAGGTACCTCTTTAGGAGTGGCATGAGGCTGGAGGTGAATCCCACAAGGAAAGCTGCATGGGGTGGGACTGGGATCAGCTGGCCCCATGCAGGGTGCTGTGYCTTTGGGGTTGTTTCTCCCTGGGTCAAACCCACCATCCAAAGGCAAAACCATGTAATTCTCCTCATTTTTCAGCCCTGGAGGCAGCAAGACAAATTGTGTGACAGTGACACCATCCAGTGCCACGCTGAGCTGGGAAGGGACCGGCTGCCTCTGGGGGAAGGGGAAGGACCCTGCTCCCAAGCACCTCCATGGCTCTGCCCCAAGGAGACCCTCCCAAGGCTGTTCCCATGGCACAGCTGGCTGTGCTCCCGGGGCTGGGTGCCTCCTGACGCCGGGACATGTCCCGAGCTCGCAGGGCTGTAACATTCAACACCAAATTCTTCTCTCCACCCACGGGCCCGGGCCAAGCCAAGGGAGGCAAATATTTCCCTGGCTGGGGGCTTTGAAGTGGCCACATGGAGATGAAAGGGGGAGATTTTGGAGCTGTCYCTGGTGTGAGGCGTGAACAGCACTTCCTTCCCGCTTTGTGCTTTATTTTCCAGCTAGAAAACATGAGATTCCTTTGGATTGGAGTGGAATGGGGGGAAAGATGGGGCTGGCAGGCAGGGATGGTGCTGTGGGCTGGGGGAGCCCGGCCCTGGCAGCACCCCTGGGTTTGTTTTGGGTAGGGCTGCCCCAYACAAGCAGCCACGGGGCCATTGTGGCCAGGACCTATAGAAAATCCACGGAACACAGCGTCCCCAAACAGAATTAGTTCAAGACAGGTGGACTCGGGGCCGTTGGCTCGGGCTCAAAGGCGAGCTGGAGCTGGGATTTGATGGGATGGGGACACAGCATATGGCATCCATAGCTGGAAAAGTACTGGGCTGGCAGAGCAGGTAGGGCAGGGGGAGCTGGCTGCCCCCTGGCACTGTCACCACTTTGGGGTGCATCCCCTCCCTGGGAGGGTTTTCCCTCCTGTTTCAACAGGAGAAATCATGGGGGAGTCAATGCCAGTGGGATTTTGCTGATGAAGCTCAGGAGGCTTGGCTGGCAAGGGGGGGCAGAGTCTGGGTGGTGCCAACTGGTTCTGTACTGGTGCTGCCTGGGGAGAGGAGTGTCCCCAGGGACACCCACCCAGGCCCTGGGGACAACGGGGGTGTCCCCAAGGACCCCGGACCCACCAGGCCCTGGGGACACGGGTGTACCCAAGGACACCCACCAGGCCTGGGGACACGGGGCGTCCCCAAGGACACCCACCAGGCCCTGGGACACAGAGTGTCCCTGGGGGATGGGATCATGCTGTGGGATGTGGGTGAGGGGGAGCAGCACCGGAGTTCAATTTGCTCTGCTGTTCAGTGCAGTGTGGATGCTTGGTGGGACAGTCTGGGACAATCCTGCGCGGTCAGTTCCTGGAGGAAAATCCTGGGGACAATCCTGGGGTCATCATGCGGGACAATCTGGGGGGTCAGTTCACTGGGGACTAATTCTGGTCTCAATCCTGAGGAAATCCTGGGGGACAATCCTGAGGAAAATCCTAAGGCACAATCCTGGTCCTGGAGGAATCCTCAGGGATTTCTGGATCCTGGTGGGGGGACAATTTTGGACCCAATCCTGGGGGACAATTGTCCCCAAATCCTGGGGAACAATCCTGGAGGACAATCCTGTGACCAGTCCTGAGGGACAGATGTCCCCAAATCTTGGGGAACAACCCTGGGCACAATCCTGGGGGCAGCATCTGCCTCCAGGCCTGCCACCCCAACAAGATTCAGCTTTTTCCGTGCTGCAGTTGGCAGTGCCACTTGGCCATATGTGACTGAGCAGAGCCCAGCTGACTCCAGGCTGGGGACAAGGGACATMGAGGGCTGCTCCAGGGCTCTGGCACCCCCCTTGGCACCCCTGCCCCCCAGATCCCTGCTCACCCCTGGCATTGCTGAGGGATTTCGGGTGTTTTTGGCATCTCTTGCTGGCAGGGGGGTTCAGAGGATGTTGGGGGTGACCCAGCTGTGGGTTGTGCTTTGGGGGGCGTGCAGGGATTTTGGGGGGTCCCTGCCAGCTCAGCCCTGTGTGGGGTTCGTTAGTCACCGTGTAAATGAGCATTGCTGTGACTCAGCCACCCCGCTGCGTGGGGAGCCCCGGCCACGGAGCAGCCCCCGGGCCCCCAGCGTGGCCAGGCTGGCACGGGGGGTTCAGGCAGCCAGCGCTGCAGTGTGGGGCCCCACCAGACCCCCTCAGGCCTCCCAAAATCGGCATCGTTTTAAGCAGGATTAGGGGAGCTGGTCTCCATGGAGACTGTGCATGTCTCAGCACCGGTGCTGCTGGAGATGCTGGGGCCCTTGTGGGAAATGGGGACAACGCTGGCATTGCCCACCCTGGGGGGCTGCGTGCCCAAATCCCTCCCCGAGGGGTGTGGGGGGATACCCAGGACAGGATCCCACACCTGGCACTGCACCAGGGGTCCTGCAGTGCCAGGGGTCCCACGGGAGGCTCRGAGGGTCCTGTGCCACCCGGGGGTCCTACAATGCAAGGCATTCTGTGGTGCCCAGAGGTTTTGTGGTTCCGGGGGTCTCYCAGGCAGCTCTGAGCTTCCCGCAGCACCAGGAGTGCCCCAAGCGGCACTTGGGGCTCCCACAGGCAGGGCTGGGGGTCCCACGACACCAGGGGGGTCCCACAGCGCCGAGGGTCCCGCAGGCAGGGCTGGGAGCCCCCCTGTCCCCGCTGCAGCCACCCCGCTGCCATCTGCCTGCGCTGACCCACGGGCTCCCGCGCCGGCAAGCGCTGCTCTCGCTGCCGGAGATAATTGGCGGTGCTAATTAGCACGTTATTAACACACCCCTCCTCCTCCTCCTCCTCGCCGCGCTTCGCACGGGGCACGGCGCTGCCGGGCGTGCCCCCTCGCCCAGCCCAGCGAGCCCCTGGCCGTGCCCGCCGTGCCGCGGGCAGCGCGGGCCGGCAGCTCGTGCCGGTGGCACCGGTGACAAAGCAGGGGACGAGGCGGCCGCGGGAGGGTGGCGGTGCCGGTGGCAGCCCCGCACGCGCGGCTCCCAGATGGGAAGCGAGCGGAGAAGGGCAGCGTGTTATTAAAATGTGTTGAGTTGTAATAATCCGAGGGGGCGGCACGGCCACGTGGGCGGGAGCTATTTCAGACACCAACGCCGCGGAGAGGGGCTGCGAGGGCACCCACGGGGGGGTGGGCTGGGCTGGGGAGGAGACCCCCATTCCCCTCCCTCCCCAATCCCCCTTTTATCCAACAGGTTGTCTACTACACGGAGATGCACAAGATTTTTGGGGACCTGACGGCGCAGATCGACCGGCCCGGGCTGAGCGACGAGCAGCGCGAGCGCGAGAACGACGCCAAGCTCAGCGAGCTCCGCGCGCTCTCCATCGTGGCCGATGACTGAGGCCAGGCTGGGCATGGGGAGGGGATGGGCATGGGGATCCCCCCCTTTCAGCCCAGCTCCCCTCCCAGGGATGGACTTGTGAGGCTGGAGCTGCTCCCYTCACCCCACGGCTCCGCATCGTCCTCGTCAGTCCACGAATGAGTTTTGCCTTAAAGTTTGGGGTGTGGAGGAGCAGGAAGGGGAGCGARCCAAAAGATGGGGAGTGGGATGTGAGGTGCTGGATTTTGCCAGGTTTCAGCCTCCCTTGGTACCCCCAGAGCCCAGAAGGTGAGACCCCCCACTCCTTCCCCTCATTTTGTGCCTTAGTAGCCCAGWGGGCCCCTCAGGGGAGGGAAAATTCACTCAAATCCCATTTTTTGAGGTACAGGGAGAGGGTGATGCTTCTCATGGTGAGCATCCATCCCTCTTTTCCCAGGAATGCTCCAAAGAGCCTGTGCCCCAGAGCTGGGGGGGGGTGCAGGGTGGGGACAGGGGACCCCAGAGCAGGGACAGGTGGGGACATCCCTAAGGGAGACAACCCAGCCAGGAGCAAACCAGTGGCAAACTGGGGGGGCTTCAGCCCCTCCTCGGTGTGCGGGAAGGGCCACAGGGACTCCGTGGTGTGTCCCCAATAAAGTTTTCGGCAGCACGGCCGGGCCTGTGTCGGTGCCACCACCGGGGCCGTGTCAGTGCCACTGTCACCACCGGGGCCGTGTCACTGTCGGTGCCACCGCCGGGGCTGCGTCGCTGTCTCTGCCACCACTGGGGCCGTGTCGCTGCCACCACCGGGGCTGTGTTGGTGCCACTGTCACTGCCGGGGCCGTGCTGGTGTCAGTGCCGCTGTCACCACCGGGGCCGTGCCAGTGCCACCACCGGGGCCGTGTCAGTGCCACTGTCACCACCGGGGCCGTGTCACTGTCGGTGCCACCGCTGGGGCTGTGTCGGTGTGGCTGTCTCTGCTACCACCAGGGCTGTGTCGGTGCCGCTGTCACCACCGGGGCCGTGCCAGTGTCGATGTCGCTGCCACTGCCGGGGCCGTGTCCGTGCCACCGCCGGGGCCGTGCTGGTGTCGGTGCCACCGCTGGGGCCGGTGTCGTTGTCGGTGTCGCTGTCACCGCCGGGGCCGGTGTCGGTGTCGCTGTCACCGCCGGGGCCGTGCCGGTGTCGCTGTCACCGCCGGGCCGCTGTCGGTGTCGCTGTCACCGCCGGGCCGCTGTCGCCCTCTGCCGGCGCCCGGCCGCCACTGCAGGGGGACGCGGGGGCTCGGGGTGTCCCTGGAAGGGAAAAATGGGATCGAACATCGGCGCGGGAAGGAAACGGCCTCGAAGCTCCAGGAATGGAGATTTCCAGCACAACAGAGATAATTTGGGCCTTTAAGGATAAGGAGAGGCTGCCTGCTGTGTCCTGAGGTGAGCGGATGCTGCTTGGGATAAGGGGTTYGAAGCCCACCCTGGAGAGGTTCTGGTGGACATGACAAAGGTCCCTTCTCTGCCTTGGGGTGGCTCCTGCTGCTCCAGGTGAGGGCACACGGCTCCCAGCACCAGGGAAACCATCACATCTTCCTGCCAGGACCTGGCCTTGGCAAACCTGCCCGAGGCAGGGAACAGGGCTAAGGGATATCCTGGGAAACCCAGCAGAAAATGGGGATGGAGCCCCTAAAAACCAAACCTTCCCTTCCCAGCTGGAGCAAAGGGGATGGAGCAGAGCTGTAGGAATGCTGGTGGCTGTCCCCAGTGCAGGGACACAGCGAGGTCCCCTCAAGATCATCCCGTGCCAAGGCTCCTCCCCAGCTCCCAGCATGGAGAACTTCATCCCTCCCTCTCCCCTTGGCTGTTCCTTCCCAACCACATCACATGCCAGGCCAGGTTTAAGCAAAATAAACCCAGTTGCCACGGTTACCCAGAGCAGGGATGCTAAATATACAGAATATAGATATTTTTATATAAATTTAACAGCCACGCACCGAGCCCGTGAGCCCGAGCAAGGGACACACTCCCCCCARGGGATCTGAGCCCTGCAGACCTCAGGGGGGCTCCCAAATGGGCAAAGATCRCTCTGTGGCCTGGAGGTGTTGATTCCTCCCCAGATTCAAGCCCACCTGGYCTCACCTGAACCCACCTGGTGGCTTTGTGTGCATCACTGTCACCGTGTGTGGCACAGCCAGACCTCCCCAGCCCCCTCATGCCCTGCACCCCGCCTGTCCTGCACCCAGAGCATCCCCAAACCCCAGCTCTGGTGCGTGCCACCAGCTCCTCCTGCCCTSCCAGCGCTCAGCAGAGCCATGGCACCCATGGAAACTCAAAGCCAGGCGTTCCCAGGGATTCACTCTGCCTACTCTCCGCAGCGCTCGGGGAGGAGAATTCCATCTTTTGTAGTAGAGAGTGGATAARGAGCGGGTTTTGCGCCACCCACAAGATCCCAGCGTTAATAGGGAGAGCTGGCAGGAAGGGAAAACTCCCTCTATGATGAGGAATGTGCTCAGAATGTGGCTGAGGCAGCCCTGGGTGAGCAAGGGCACCTGGAGGGSTGAGGGTMAAGGGTTTCACCAGCACTCAGCCCTCCAGGGGCYGAGGGGAGGGAAGCAGCACCCCAGCAGGATCCTGAGGGGCACTGGGGCCATCCCAGCATGGGGAGCATTCCCTGCTGCCGAGCAAATCTTCCTCCCATCAGGAATTCCGGCTTAGCCCAGTGGTTGTCCCCCTTCCTCCCCAGATGCCCTCAGGACAGGTTTAGCAGGTGCCAGCCCACCACCAATCCCAAGGATTTTCCTCACACATAGGAGGAACTAACCCTCTCCAGGCCGGCCAACACCAGCACYCATCYGGATCCACACCTGGGTTTTCCTTGWCAGATGCTCYGGAGCTTCCTCTCGTTCCAGGTGATTCTGGGGTGGCACAGAGAGGCTCAGACCTCCTTCCTCCTCCTCACCCGGGCCCTGGAAGGAGAATCAGCATCCCCTGCACCAGCCTCAGCCATTTCCTTGGGATCAGCCGCGGGGTCCCAGTGCGGGGGAGGATGGAGGTGGCAGAGGGGCAGCGGGGAGGGGGTGCCCAGACCCCCCCCACACACACAGGGCACACCCAGCCGTGCCCTCCCCCCTCCCCGAGCCCCTCCCCATTGCTGCTCACCCCGGGGGGCTCAGGAGAGCAGGGGGGGCCGTGGGAAGGGATTTGGTGCTGGAAAGGGAGGGACAAGGATCAAACACGCCCCACCCCCAGCWGGGCTCCAGAAACCCTTCAGCACCCCCGGTGAGGCTGTGACCCAGCCGGGGGGCYCTGCCGGGACCCCCTGTGCCCCCATGAGCACGGGCACGGCGGGGACGAGCACTCACGGTTCCCGGGAAGGACGCGGGAGCTCCAGGGATGTGCCCGGGGCGGCGCTGAGGGAGCGGAGTCCCCGCTGGGAAGGAAACAGCCCCAAGTGACGGTAGGAAATCGGCAGGAAAGGGGGGAAAGGGAGGGAGAACGGGATACCTGATGGGAGAGCGCCTGGCCGCGGCTCGGGGCAGCATCTTCCTCACCTGCGGCACAGGCAGCATCTTCCTCCCCGTCCCGCGCAGAGCTGGCGACGCCAGGAGGGGCCAAAACAGCATCGAACCCCCTCCTGTACCCCCCAAACTGCGGAGCCCCCCGCGAGAAAGCCGCGCTGCTCCCGGGGAGCATCATCCCATCATCCCGCCCCGGCGGGGACCCCCGGCGCCCCCTCCCCACCAACCCCGCGGAGCGGCCGGAGGGGCCCGGAGGAGGCTCCGGGGGTCGGGCGAGCTTCACCCCCCTCCCAGGCAGCGGGACCCCTCCGGGGCTGAGCGGGGAGGGGGCTCGGGAGACCCGGGGAGGGGGCTCGGGGAGACCCGGGGAGGGGGCTCGGGAGACCCGGGGGAGGGGGCTCGGGATACCCGGGGAGGGGGCTCGGGGAGAGCCGGGGGAGGGGGCTCGGCAGCCGCTCGGGCCGGTCCGTGGGACAAAAGGGGCGGAAAAGCCGTCGGAAGTGATGCGGCAGTGACGCGCCCTCGCGTGACGTCACGCCGGGTTTAGGGGCGTGACGTCACGGCGCGACAGCAAGCACCTCGCTCAGAGCCGCCTCTTTGTGGGTGAAAGGACTTTATTGCGGAAAAAAAAAAAAGGTGAAGGGGTGCGCCAGGCTGGGGACCGGCCCCGGGCTGGCGTGACGTCATGGGGTGAGGTGTGACGRAGTTCCTCCATCCAGGTGTGGCGGTGGGAGCGGGACCCCCCCCGTCCTACCTGCAGCGGCCGCCGCGCAGGGAGCGGCGGGTCAGGCGGCGTTGGAGCAGCACTTCACCCGGCCCCAGTGCGAGCGGCTGTCCTTGCGGGACAGCGGGGATCAGCGGGCGGGGACACGGGGGACAGCGGGGGGATCAGGGGGGGATCAGGGGGACCAGGGGGGATCAGCGGGGGACAGGGGGGATCGGGGAGCAATCAAGCGGGGGGACGAGCGGGGCAGGGGATCAGCGGAGGACAGGGGGGACACGGGGGACGGGGATCCCCCGCCACTCCTGACCCCCCCAAGGCACCTTCACCCGGCCCCAGTGCGACGGCCGTCCCTGCCGGACAGGGATCAGCGGGGGACAGGGGGGGAGCGGGAGGGGGCATCAAGGGGGCGGGGCACAAGCTGGGGACAGGGGCTAGCGGACGGCCCGGGGCCCCGGCGACCCCTCCGACCCCCTCTGCCCGGCCGGCTACCCTTGTCGGTGCCGGGACAGCCGCGCCGCCCCTCGCGCGGGCTCCAAGCAGGCCTGGGCGAGCTGACGAGTGTCCCCAGAGCCGCGCCGGCCCGGGCTCGGCTGCTGCGAGGGGAGCAAAGCTGGTCAGAGCTTGGAGGGCATCGTGCTGCCATGCCACGTTGCTGCCCCCCCTCACCTGCGGTCGCTTCGCCCCATGGCTCTGCCCTGTGCATTCCCCGCCACCCCCAGTGCTGCACCTTGGCCCCAGGTCCCGTCATTCCCGACCCACCCCGCTCACCTTGGTGCCAGGTGTCTCCATTCCACCCGCTCACCTGGCACCAGTTGCTGCCATTCCACATGCCCACCAGCTGCTCACCTGGCACCAGGTGCTGCCATTCCCATCCCCCAGTGCTCAACCTGGCACCAGTCCGCTCATTTCAACCGCATCCCCTTGCTCACCTGGGCCCAGGTCCCGCCATCTCCTGAGCCCACCCCTGCCTCACCTGGGCACCGTGGCTGCCATTCCGGAGCCACCCCCCCCACTGGTGCCAGTCCCACCATCCCACCACCGCTCACCTGGCAACGCGTGATGCATTCCCTGCCACCCCCTTCGCTTCACCTGGCCCAGAGTCCCGCCAATTTCTCGAGCCCACCGCTACCCTGGTGCCAGGTGCTGCCATTCCTGAGCACCACCCACCTTCCCACCTGTGCCAGGTCCCCACCATTCCCACCCCCACTCACCTGGCCCCAGGTCCCGCCATTCCCGAGCCCACCCCGCTCACCTGGCACCGGTGCTGCCATTCCCGAGCCCACCCGCTCACCTGGCGCCTGGCTGTCGGAGCAGGAGCGCTGCCGGAACTCCTCACCCCTCCAGGTGCCCGAATCCCGCCTCGGCTGCTGCCGGCTGGGCTGGGGGCGAGCAGAGCGCAGGCAGGGTGTGAGCTGCGACCCGCACACCCCCTCCCCGCGCATCCCCCTGCTCCGCGCCCTCACCAGGGTGGCCGTGCGGGCTCCGGCCGCCTGCTGCCGGAGGGCGCGGTTGTCCTGCTGCAGCCGCGCCAGGCGCTCCAGCATCTGGCACACGTGCTCCAGGTAGCGCCGCTCCAGCATCTGGCACACGTGCTCCAGGTAGCGCAGCCCCTGCCCCGGCACCTCGGCCACGGCCCGGGGGTCCCGAGGAGGCCCCTCCGCCTCCGCCGCCTCGGGGTCCGCGGGGGGCTCGGCCGGGTCGGTGGCGCTGGGGCTGCGCCGGCTGAGCTGTCGCGGGCAGCGCTGCCTCCGGCTCCGCTGCGCTGCCTGCAGCAGCCTCCGGCTGGCCGAGCGGCTCCGGGGGGGCTGCTGCTCCTCTCCGGGGGGCTGCTCCTCTCCGGGGGGCTGCTCTGCCGGGAAAGCGTCCAGGGAGAAGCGGCTCTCGGAGCCCAGCGGGCTGCAGGGCGAGTGCTCGTTGCTGGCCATCTCCACGCCGGAATCCTCGGACTCGGATTTGAGGAGCCTCCCCGCGGCCGGGGGGCTGCTGGGGGGTCCCCGGGTGCTCATTCCCCGCCGGGGCTGCCGCGGGCTCTCCTGCAGCCGGCGGTACACGCTGGCGGAGGTGCGCACGATGCAGCTCTCGGCCGAATCCCAGGGACCATCTGCGGGGGAAGGGAGGATCGGGTGGGCTCAGCTGGGGGGTCCCCAGGCAGAAAACTGGGTGCCAGAGCAGCTCCAGCCGTGCCCAAGGCTGCTCTCGCCCCTGCCCAGCAGTTCACACACTCCTACAACCCCAGTGTGTTGTCCCTACTCCCTAAAAACACGGCCCTGGCCTCCACCATCCTCCTCRTCCTCCCAAGCTGAGCTGCTGAGGGGCACCCACGGCCCCCACCCTGACCTGGGCAGGGATTTTGAGCCYGGTTCTTCCTCGATCCCGCTCCAGCTCGGTGCCAGCAGCCCAGAACAGAGCAGAGCCGTGGGATCCCGGATCTGGGATGGCTCCAGGGCCACCAGCTTGTCCCCARGGGATGGGTGGCATCGCCAGCCCCAGCACCCCGCAGCTCCAGGTGGGATCGCGCTGCATCCTCGGCAATCTCGGCACTCCTGCCCAGCCCTCGCTCCATTCCCAGCCAGGGAGGGTCTCGGGGAGGTGACAGCGGAGCTCCGGCACCTCCTGCAGGCTGCCCACCCCCCAAAGCCCCGCTCGGGGGCTCGCCACCCCTCGCACGCACTCACAGCAGCTGAACCTCCTCTTCCAGACGGCGCGGGAGCCGCCCCACATCGCCGAGAGCCAGAGCCGGGCGCGTCCCAGCGCTGCCTTTTAAAGCCACCCCGGCCGGGCCCTGCATCCAGAGCGCCTCATTACCGGACCGGTTCCCAACTGGTTCCTCGCAGGGGTTGGGATGGGCGATACTGGCTGCGCCGGTGGTTAAGGAGTCCCTTCCCAGCCCAGCTGGGAAGGCAGAGGGTTTAGGCGCCGGCAGGCAGCCAGGTGCCGCCTGCGTCCCGCCGGATTCCAGAAAACTCACTCAGGGCTCCAGCGTGGGCTGAATTCACCGCTCGGGGGTCCCGATGCTCCCAAATTCCTGCTCCTCCCGCAGCCACAGCACTCACCGTGCATCCCTCGGGGGCCGGAGAGGCCGAGGGGAGCCGGGAAGCCGCGGGACAATCCGGCCGTTCAGTGGGGTTGGATCCCAGCCGTGCCGGGAGCGGCCCGTCCGCCCCAGCAGGATTGAATCCCAGGAATTCCGGGGGGCAGCCCCTCCACCGCCGCTCCCTGGCCTCTGCCAGCAGCCCGGTTCCCACACGCCGCAATTCCACAGGCTCCAGGAGCCCACGTGCCAGGGGGCACCYCCGCGGGGGTGTCACCGCAGCCCCACGGGCGTGGGGGGCACTGCCAGGGCGAGGAGGGGCGTGGGGGACCCCATCAGCTCCTCCCGCGTTGGCAGCTCCAGCTCAGCCCCTGGTACCTCCCAGACGCTGCTGGAGGGGTCCRGGCACAGCCAGAGCTGCGGGCCCTGGGTTTTGGGGACCCCCAATGCACATTTGGGGACAGGCACCAGCCTATCAGCCCGAACACGGGAAGGGAAAATCTGAATTCCCAGCGCAGCCGGTAGCCTGGGCCTCTCCCAGCAGGAGTGGGATGAAAACCAGAGCTCCAGGYACCCCRTTTAGCACAAATTGGGGGGTCCGGYGAGCCCCCAGGTCCTTCTCAAGCACACACAACACAACCTGGGGTTCCACAGAGCCCAGGCTCCCTCTCCAGCACAGACACCTCAAAGCGGAGATCCCTGAGGATCCCCTCCAGCACGATCCTCGCAGGCTGGAGACCCCCAGGGACCCCCCCCAGCCCGGCCAGACGCGGGGGGGGGCTCCACAGCCCCGGGGCCACCGACTCACCGGGGGCAGCGCGGAGCGGCCGCACCGCGAAGGCTCCGCGGCGGCGCAGCATCCTCGGGAGGCACCGGGAGCGAGGGGGAGGAACCGGGAACGGGCCGGGAGCACCGGGAACAGAGCGGAGAGCATGGGGCTGCTCCTGCGCTGCTTTATGGGGCAGGGCCGGGGGCGGCACAGCCCCGGGGCGGGGCGGGGGTGCGGGGCCGCCCCCTGCCCGGGCAGCCCCTCTGCCCCCAGCCTCAACTGCGCTATCCCAGGAGGGCTCAAAGCGTTTATTCCTCTTTTTCCTGTGTGGAGAGGGCGGGAGAAGGGCAGGACCATCATCTTCATCATAATCATCATCATCCTCCTCCCTCCCTGGGTGTCATAGAGCCYTGGAATGGTTGCGTGGGGACCTTAAAGCCCATCCAGTGCCATGGGGCACCTTCCATTGTCCCAGGCTGCTCCCAGCCCGTTCCCAGCCCCTTCCACCCCGGCCTTGGGCACTGCCAGGGGGCCAGGGGCAGCCCCAGCTGCTCCGGGATGATTAATTGGGAATTCGGTGGTGAGATGGTTAATTGGGAATTCGATGGTGGGATGGTTAATTGGGAATTCGATATTGGGATGGTTAATTGGGAATGCGATGGTGAGATGGTTAATTGGGAATTCGGTGGTGAGATGGTTAATTTGGAATGCGATGGTGAGATGGTTAATTGGGAATTCGGTGGTGAGATGGTTAATTGGGAATGCGATGGTGAGATGGTTAATTGGGAATTCGATATTGGGATGATTAATTGGGAATGCCGATTGTGGGATGGGTAATTGGGAATTCGATATTGGGATGGTTAATTGGGAATGCGATATTGGGATGATTAATTGGGAATTCGGTGGTAAGATGATTAATTGGGAATGCGATGGTGAGAGCTCCATGAACGAGCCCGGGGTGCACGGGGGGCCGTGGCGCACCCCAAACAGAGCCCGTGAGACCCCAGGCAGGAGGGGAGGGGCGGCCCTGGCTGTCCCTGCTGCAGAGGGACAGGGGAAGGGACAGGGGAAGGGACAGGGGAAGGGACAGGTCTCTCCCAGGCCGCTGATAACAGCGAATCTCAGATAACAGCGAATCCCAGATAACAGCAAAGCCATCTCCGTGCGGGCGGGCACGGAGGGCGGGGAGCGGCGATAAGAGCACCTGGAGCAGGACAAAGGCCTCGACCAATGGCCCCCAATAAACCCGGACACCTCCCAGGGACGCAGGGAGGGGCCAGCCAGCCCCGAGGGCAGCCCTGACCTTCTGGGAGCAGGACAGGGAGCGGCACCGGAGCACCTGGAGCCGCAACCCGGGTACGGGCAGCAGGGCTGGGGGGTCTGGGGGGTCCCTGTCTGCACCCCGGGTCTGGGGCTGAACCCCCTTCCCCCTGCCCTGGGGTCCCGGCACAGAGCAGACACGGCCGTGGAGCAAATATATATTATATTTGACAAGAATCTGGTTTAATTCCTCGGAGAAGCCGTTTGCAGTCAGTGCACAAGCGGTGCCAGCCCCTCTCGGTACCCGAGGGCTCCAAGCGAGCCCGCCCCGACGTCCCCAGGCTGAGAACTCACCCAGCTCATCGCACACACCCACAAAGGGGCGGAGATGGGCGGCGCCATCGCATCCCCCCAGATCCCATCCATGCCCAGCCCGGGGGTCCCGGGGGACGCTGGGGTGACCGCGGGGCCGGGGCTCAGGAGCGGGGGGACACGGGCGGGGACACGGGSCGGGGCAGGGGCCCCCCCGGCGGGCCCTGGTAGCGCAGGCGGGCGTGTTTCTCGCAGAACAGCTCGTCCCCCGCCCAGAAGTGGCCGCGCATCTTCAGGCTGAGGCCGCAGTCGGCGCAGGTGTAGCAGGKCGGGTGCCGGTAGCGGCCGTCCCGGATCCGCACCGCCTGTGTCCTGCGGGGGTGGGGACCGGCGGTCAGCCCAGCCACCCTCTGTGTCCCCAGCGTCCCCTCCCAGCCGGGGRCAGCCCCATCGGGGCCCTGGGGCGATGGCTGGGATGGATCCTGCCCTGGGACCCCCCTGGCCCCACTCACACCCCAGGACCGCCCCATTTTCGGCCTGAAGGAGCAATGGTGAGGATGGATCCTGCTCTGGGATCACTCACACCCCCATTTTCACCCTGAAGGGACAATGGCAGGGATGGATCCTGCCCTGACCCCACACACACCCAAAGACCGCTCCCATTTTCACCCTGAAGGAGCGATGGCGAGGATGGATCCTACCCTGGGATCACTCACACCCCCATTTTCACCCTGAAGGAGCAATGGCGTAGATGGATCTTGCCCTGACCCCACTCACACCCCAGGACCGCTCCCATTTTCACCCTGAAGGAGCAATGGCTGGGATAGATCCTGCCCTGGGACCGCCCTGACCCCACTCACACCCCAGGACTGCCCCATTTTCGCCCTCAAGGAACAATGGCGTGGATGGATCCTGCCCTGACCCCACTCACACCCCAGGACTTCTCCCATTTTCACCCTGAAGGAGCCATGGCTGGGATGGATCCTGCCCTGGGACCACCCTGGCCTCACTCACACCCCAGGACCGGCCCCATTTTCACCCTGAAGGAACAATGGCAAGGATGGATCCTGCCCTGGGCCCCCAGCCCCATTCCCACCCCACAATCAGCCCCATTTTAGCCCCTCCGGCGGTGACAGCAGGGGTGGATCCTGCCCCAGCCACACCCCGGATTATTTTATCCCTGCCGGGAGCAATGTCAGGCACAGATCCTGCCCCGCTCCTGCGAGCAGCCAGGAGGGCTGGCAGGGACAGACGCAGCCCCGGGACCCCCCGGCCCCCAGCCCCACTCACGCGATGCTGCTGCCGCATTTCTCACAGACGTGCAGCTTCTGCACCGCGGCCACGGGCCGGCGGGCCCCGGCCGAGAGCCGGCTGGGCAAGGGCGCTGCGGGACCTCCTGAGGGGACACGAGGCCATCAGAGCGCTGCCACCGCCYTGCCAGACCTGCCCCCGCCCTCCGTGCCCCCCTCACCTCCTTCCTCATCCTCCAGCGCCTCCTGGAGCAGGCGGAAGGTGCTGGATTGCCGCGGGGCCGCCCGCAGCTCCCGGTTCTCCTGCAGCATCTTGTAGACCTCCGAGTCCTGCTCCAAGCGCCTCATGGCCGGCTCCGAGCCCTGGCTGGGGAGGGGGGGCAGCCCGAGGGGAGATTTTGGGGGGGTTCCCAGCGCTCGGGTTCCGGGATCCACCCGGCTGCTCCCCACAGCCCGTCCGCCACCTGCTCCCTCCGCCCCGGGAGCTGCCCCAGCCTGCCCGGCCCTCCCACGACCCCACCTGCCTGCAGGTGAGTTAACCCTTTCCACGGGGTGACAAACCCGCGTGGGGACGCGGGGCTGGGGGCTCCCCTGCCCGGGGGTGCCCCCCCCGAGCCCCCAGCCCGCTCCGTACCTGAGGCAGGCGCTGGCGGAGGGGGAGGAGAGGCGCCTCTCCCTGGGGGCTGCCCAGGGGGTTTGGGGGGCTCCGAGCTCCGGGGAGCGGGGCCGGGGCGGGGGGGGCAGGACGGGCCCCTGGGAGCTGCTCTGGCGGCTCAGGCGTCGCTCCTGGAGGGGGAGAAGGGAGGGATGTCCTGGGGGGGCACACAGAGCCTCCCTGTCCCCCCAGGGACACCCAGCCCAGCCCCAGGGCTTTCCCCAAGCCCAGATCTCCACAGGGATGCTCCGCGGGGCTGCTGCTTCTCCTTCCCACCCAGGATGGGATCCCCCCAGAGGGGCCAGGGCAGCGCCCCCAGCCCATAACCCAGAGCCTGCGCCCGTCTCCTCCCCTCATCTGCTCCTGCTTAGCGGGGCCGGGAAGCGGAGCCTCCCCGGCTAAGTGGAAGCCGATGTTCCCCYRGTTCCCSATGTTCCCGATGTTCCCGGGAGCAGCTGCCACGCAGATGGGAACGAATCCCCCGGGGTGGGCACAGGGACCCCCTGGTTGGACCCGCGGGGAGCGAGAGGGGCAGCGCCGAGGCTTGGTGGGGTCACGAGAGGGATGAGCTAAAATTGGGCACGGCAGGAGCCGGGCCTTGGCCTCATCCCGGGCGGTTCCAGCGCCAGGATGCGAGGCAGAGTGGGATGGACCCAAGGGCAGCCATCCCCTCACCGCCCCTGGGGCACAGCGGCTTGGGTGGGGGCTCCGGGCACGGCACCCTCGTGTCCCCAACCCTGTGGGCCCTGTGGGACAGGGAGGGACCCCTCGGAGCCGGCAGCAAAGCAAACAAGGAGCCGGGGAGGGAGGAAGGAGGGAGCGGGCGGCCGGAGGAGCCAAGGGGCGGCCGGGGCTGCGGCCAAAGGCAGCTGGGAAGGGCCGCGCTCGGGGCCGCGGCGCTTCCCAATTTGGGCTTGAAAAACAAGAAAAAGAGAAAGCGGGGAGGGAGGKAAGGAGGGAGACGCCAGCGGCTGCCCGCAGGGAGGATGGGGCGGCCGCGGGCACCCTGGCACCGAGCTCGGGGCTGGAGAGCATTCCCAGGCACCCCCGCGCGGGCTCTCGGGCCCGCTCCCGGCGCACCCCGATCCGCTCCCGGGTGTCCCACGGCGGCGGGCCGCGCCGGTCCCTGCCGGCCAACACCCGGTCCCCCGGGCTGCGCAGCGGGGCTGCGCCTTCCCAAACTGGTTGGCCTCCCCAGCTGGCGCCGCTCCAAGAGGAGCAAAACATCCCGGCAGGTGCGGCGGTGCCCGCGGGCCGGGGGCGCTGCCAGCGCGGCGGGAGGGAACACCCGCGACAGCCACGCAGACGGGGACACGGGGACAGCGGGGCCGGGCAGGGACGTGGCCGTGGGGGCAGAGGAGTGGTCTGGGGGCTCAGGGTGGGCTGTTTTGGGCTCAAAGGAGGGTGGTTTAGGGGCTCAAAATTAGGTGATTTGGAGGCTCAAGGAGGAAGTTTAGCATCGTTAAGGGGCAAGGTTTGGTGGTTCAAAGCAGGGAGGTTTGGAGGCTTAAAATGGGGGTTCACAGGGGGATGGTTTTCGGGTTCAAAGGGTTTTGGTGCACAGATGCTCCCCCAGCATCCCTGCAGCCCCCCCAGCTCCTGCTCACCTGGCGGAGGCCGGGACAGGRGAACTCCTGCTCCAAGGGCTGTGAGCTGGGGGACAGAACGGAGCCATCAGGGGGGTCCCMGGCCCTCCCCAGCCCCCTCCTCACCCCCAGCCCCACACACAGCCCYTGCAGCCTTACCTGGCACRGAGGGATGCCAGGCTGGGGTCGAGGGTCCTCAGGGCYCTTTGGCTCTCACTCGGCATCTGCAGCGTGTCCTGGGGAGGGGAGGGTGACACCAGCAGCTGCCACCAGCCCTGGCTGCGGGGCCGGGGTGGGCGGGGGCTGCRCGGGGCTCACCTGGAACCGCGTGGCCAGCCCGTCCAGCGAGGTGTCCCCGTTGGTGTGGCTGGGACATGGCACCGGGGACCTGAGGGCCAAGGGAGAGCAGCAGGGGCTGGGATCTGCCCCAGGAGCCCCAAACCGCTGGGCACAGCTCGGTGACCCTTCCCTGCAGCCCCGGGAGCCGCAGAGCAGCAGCTGGGTCCCAACTGGGAGCAGTCGGCCCCAGGTAAGGGCTGCCAGCGCTGCTTGGCCTCGTTAGCAGCCGACTCTTTAATTAGAGAGCCGGGACAGGCTCCCGCGGGGATGGCACCGCCCCAGGAGTCACCGAGGGAGGGGAGCAAGTGACACACGCGCGGTTGGGGACCCCCAGACAGCGCTGGTACCCAGGGCTGCCCCAGCACCCACCTCTGCACCTCCAGCCGCAGCTGCCCCGGGCTCTGCTTGATCTTGTTCTGCGCCTCCACGTTGAGCATCTCCGCCGTGCTCTCCCCGTTGATGGTGACAATGACATCCCCCGGCCGGAGGTCACCCGCGGCCGCCTTSCCGTGCTCCGTCACCTGCGCGGAGAAGGGGACATGGGACAGTGCCGGTGACCCCCCCGTGCAGGGCAGCATCCCCCGAACCCCGCCCTGCTGCGATGGGATGCTCCCCACTCTGGAATCGCCAGGGCCCTGCCAGAACAGCACCAGCCCCTCTGCCAGGAGGGGAGCAACACCCGGGAATTTGGGAACAGCACACGGGAATTTGGGAGCAACAGCCGGGAATTTGGGACCAACAGCCGGGAATTTGGGACCAACACCCGGGAATTCGGCCCAGCCCAGCCCAGGGGCCGCGGTTCCCTCCCCCCCGCCGCCGGGGCCGTTCCCACGGAGCGGGATCCCCCAAGGACGGCAAACAGGATCCGCTCCCCGGGCCAGCCCGGCCCGCCCCGAGCCCCCACGGCTCTCCCCGGGCCGGGGGACACGGCGGGGCTCCTACCTTGGAGACGGTGATGGGCTTCCCGAAATCTCTGCCCCCGGAGATGCGGAAGCCCCACGGGGCCGGGCCGGGCAGTGTCACTGTCACTGTCGCTGTCACCGGCATGGCTCTGGAGCGAGGTGTCAGCGATCCCGGCCGCCGAGGGGATGAGGCAGAGGGAACCCCCTCCTCCTACCCACAGASCACACAGCGAGGGCCTCCCTGTGCCCGCTGCACCCCGAGGGTCCCCAGCGCCCGCAGCGCTTTCCTTCCGGGGAGGGGACCCAGCTCCTCGCAGGGTGTCGGCAGCCACCGCCGCTTCCTCTTGTCCCCCGGGGCTGGCGGCTRCCTCCCGGGCCCGGGGGGTCCCAGGCACCCGGCGGTGCAGCTGAGACAGCCAAGGTCGTTCCCAGGAGCRGGAGCAAGGCAGGAAATTGGTGAAGCCTTGGCAGCAAGGCCGGCGCTGTGGCCTGGCAGAGCCGAGCCTGTGGGGRTTGGAGGGGAGGATGTGGCAGCGAGGGACGGGTTCTGCTGCTCCACAGCAGCGCCCGYCACCCAGCGAGGACCAGCAGCTCCAGTCCTTCATCCCACAGCAAATCCACACCGGGAGAGGACGCTGAGGATCCCGCGGGGGTGGCGCAGGGTCCCCGTGGCACCGCGGTGAGCGGCGCAGCCCTTGGCTCCGATGGGATGGGTGGGACTGGGCAGCCGCATCCCCTAAATCSCCACCAGACCCCATCCCTGTCATCCCGGCACAGCCTGGGGGAGCTGGGCAGCCCATCTGGAACCGGGCACCCCGGCCGGCACCGGGCACCCCGGCCGCAGCCGCCGGGAATGTTAAAAATCCCAAGAGCACAAAGAGGGGCTTGAGAGGCTGCCCGGAAGAATTTCCTGGGCTGGGCTTCCAGCGCCGGGAGGAAACCCCAAACCCCAAACCCCCTCCCCATGGCCAGCCCCGCTCAGCATCCCTGGGCAGCCCGGGGACCCCCACAGGCGGCTGGGCACCCACCCCAGACCCCCCGATAGCCCTGAACCTCTTCTCCGGACCCTGCACCCCTTCTTTAGACACTGCACCCCACCTCTCCCTTATGCTCCCCTTCTCCACCCCTGCTCCCTTCTCCACCCCTGCACCTCTTCTCCGTCCCTGCACCTCCCCTTGGCGTCCTGCTCCCCTTTCTCCATCCCTGTCCCCAGCTCTGCCCGCGCTCCCCCTCTCCACCCTCTGCTCCCCTCCTCGGCCCCGCTCCCCACCTGTGTCCCCGCTCCCTCCGGGCTCTGTCCCCGCCGCACAGCGATGTCTTTGTGCCCGCCGTGTCTGGCMGTGCCGCCTGGCACCCGCGGGGCGAGCGGCGGGGCCGGGCGATGCCAGGAGGCGCGGGGACCCGGGGCCGCAGGGACTTGGCACTCCAGGATCCGGGGACACAGTGGGGACACGGCGGGGACTCGGGGACACAGCGGCGGGACCTGCCCGCCCATCCCTCTCCACCCCCGGGCACCGGCACCCCCGAGGGACGCACGGACCCCCCCGCGCCCCCGCGCACTCACCGGGGCGGCCGAGCCGGGCGGCCCCGCGGGGCTGCGGAGCCGAGCGCGGCCCCGGGACGGCGCCGCCTCCTCGGGAGGAACCGGGCCGGGCCGAGCTGCGGGCACGGCCCCCCCCGACGGGGCGCACGGCGGCGCTGGGCCCGCCCCGGGCCCGCCCGTGGGCGTGGGGGGATCCCCGCGGCCCCACGCAGCGCCCTCGGCGCTCCCCGCCCACGGCTCCGGTGGGACGGGTCCCGGGAGCGGCTCCTCCCCAATCCCGGCACTCTCAGAGTCGGGCCGAGCTGAGCTTTAATGACGGAAAAGAAGCGAAGGCGACTCCCGGACACGGACCCACGTGGCGGGGCACGGCCGTCATGGTCAGGCCCGGCACCGGGCAGAGCCCGGGGCGACCCCCGGGGCGGCGGCACCGGGCGGCGGAGAGGAGGGGGCGGGTTAAGGCACCGGGCCGGGGGAGACACCCCGCGCTGGGGGATCCGTCCCTGTTAGAAGCAGCCCCATAGGGGCGGGAGGGAGCTGGAGGCGCTTCATCCCCGTGGGGGGACACGGKGGGGACYCGGCGGGACACGGGGAAGCCCCCGGGGTCCCCACGGCCGCGGGTCACACCGGCGCCACGTAATTGCCGGGGAAAGTGCCGAATTTCTGCGTCCTCCTGGACACTCCTGCGGGTATAAAGACGCGGAGAGGCGGTGAGGGGTGAGGGTGGCACCTCGTCCTCATCCCTGTCCCCAGGGCGGTGGCCACGCACCCACGAACCAGCCGTCGTCGCACTGRTGCATGACATCCACCCTGTCCCCTTCCAGCAGCTCCAGCTCGTCGGCGTTTTGGGGCCGGTACTGGTAGAGCGCCCGGTACCTGCGAGACAAAGCTTGGGCAGAGCCCACCCCACACCCACGGGGGGGTCCCTGGTGGGGGCACCGCGCCCGGGGCCGCTCCTGGCCCTGCTTACGGGGTCCAGCGGATCTCGGAGCCGTTGTAGGACGGGGCGGGCTCGGGCCGGGCGCTGCTTTGTGCCGCCGGGGGCTGTGGGGGGACACGGCGGGGTCAGGGCGGCACCCGCAGCCCCAGCGGTGCCGGGGCACGGTGCCAGGGCGGGGGGCACTCACCTGCTCGGGGCTCCAGGCAGGACGCCGGGGCTCCGCAGGGTGTGGGGGGCTGGCAGAGGCCACCAAGGGACCGGGGGTGCCAGCGTGGGGCAGCTTTGGGGAGGGTGGGAAGGTGGCACCGAGGTGGCGAGGAGAGGACGGGCGCCCGCCCGACAGCCCGGGACCCCGCTGGGCTTGCCGGGGGGATCCCGCGGGAGCCTGGGGGATGCGGGGGCCGGGCGAGCGCTGCAGGGACGGGGATCCGGCCGCGGGCCGGGGGCTGGCGGCGCCGGGAGAGGAGGGGATGTCCTCGGCCGTGGCTTTGACCCGCGGCTCCTTCAGCACCTGCACGTAGGTGGCGGGGAAGATGCCCTGGCGGCTGGTGCCCGAGATCCGCCCCTCGTACCAGRTCTCGTTCACCCGCCGCACCAGGCAGATCCGCTCGCCCTGCCGCGGGAGCAGAGGGCGGGTCAGCATGGGATGGCCCGGGATGGCCCGGAACGGCCCGGGGTGGCACAGCACGGCCCGGGGTGGCACAGCACGGAGAGGCATGGAACAGCATGGGATGGCACAGCATGGAACGGCCCGGGATGGCACAGCACAGAGAGGCATGGAACGGCCCGGGATGGCCCGGAACAGCCCGGGATGGCACAGCACAGAGAGGCATGGAACGGCCCGGGATGGCACAGCACGGAGAGGCACAGGACGGCCCAGGATGGCCCGGAACAGCCCGGGATGGCACAGCACGGAACAGCCCGGGATGGCACAGCACGGAACGACCCGGGATGGCACAGCATGGAACAGCCCGGGACGGCACAGCACAGAGAGGCACGGAACAGCCCGGGATGGCACAGCACGGCCCGGGATGGCACAGCACGGCCCGGGATGGCACAGCACGAAGAGGCACGGAACAGCCCGGGGTGGCACAGCACAGAGAGGCACGGAACAGCCCGGAACGGCACAGCACGGCCCGGGATGGCACAGCACAGAGGGGCACGGAACAGCCCGGAACGGCACAGCACGGAGCCGCGGTACCTTGCGGAAGGAGAGCTCCACGTGCAGATCCCCTCGGAAGTTGTAGAGCGCCAGCGCCTCGCCGTATTCCAGCACGTGGAGCGTGGGYGCCTTGATGGGCTTGGGCACCTCGGTGGGGGGCAGGATCTGGGGGGCACACGCGGGTGAGGGGCAGTGCCAGCGCCCCCGGCCCCGCTGCCCCCTCGTGCCCGCGCTCACCTCCACGTAGTTGGAGGGGAAGATGCCCACGCGGCCGTGGTGCTCCCCCTCCAGCCAGTTCCTGTCCACCTCCTTGTGGATGTAGACGATGTCCCCCTTCTGCAGCGTCAGCTCCCTGCACGGGACARTGTCACACCTGCCCGCGGGTCCGTCCCCTCCCCGGCTCGGCTGGCAGGGCCACCCCACGTGCCAGGGCTCCCCCTGTCCCCCTCTGTCACCCGAGGGGACCCCAGGGGTGASCCCGGCGCTTACTTGGGAGACTCAGCTTGGAAGTTGAACTTGAGGCGAGCAGCTTTCATCTGGGGAGGGAGAGGAAGGGTTACAGGAGACACCCCCGGTGCCAGGCACCCCAAATCCCACCTGGCACGGGACCAGCCCAGCCTCACCTTCTTCTCCTCCCTCTTGACGGCCTCCACGGGCTCCCCCAGGTCCGGCAAGCTGGGGAGGGTCCCTGGCCTGAGGGTGTCTGTAAAGAGCGGGGTGTCAGCAGCCGGGGGGCTTGGGGTGCCCCTGGCAGGGCCTGGGGGGCTCAGGGGGTTCAGGGGGGGCTCAGGGGGGGCTCACCTCTGCCAGGGCTGCGGTCACTGGGCAGCCCCAGCCCACCCCGCTCCATGCTGGGGGTGGCAGGGGGGCTCCACAGCCGCTGGGGTGACAGGGGGCTCCTGAGGGGTGACAGCGGCTCAGGGCAGGGCCATGAACCCTCCCTGCTCTGCCCCTGCTGCCCTTGGGGAGGGACAGGGGGGCGGCAGGACCCCTGTGACCCACAGGGCAGGATATTGGGGTCCTGTGCATTGCATGGACCGGGAGCCCTGGGTCTCATGGGCCAGCACATCAGGAGCCCTCAGGATCCTCTATCCCATGGACCAAYACCCCTGGGTTCCACAGACCAGGAATTCGGGGTCCTCCAGGATTCCAGAATTCCATCAACCAGGATATTGGGGTCCCCCAGAAGCAGAACCCCGGGATCCCACGGCCCAAAACCACCGGGTACCCCAATGTGAGGGCGCTGGGGTCCCCCAGAACCAGGACCCCCGGCTCTGCTCTCTCCAGCGCTCCCGGGGCTCRTCCCGGAGGCAGCCAAGCGGGACAGGTCCGAAGTTTTCCGGAGCAGGAAGCGCCGGGGAGGGCTAATGAATAACCCCGCTCCGGGGGGCGCTTAAAGAGCCCAAATGCGCCCCCCGAGCCGGAGGAGGGGTTGGGGAGGGGGAGAACCACCCCCCCTGTGCGCCCCTGGGGGTTACGGTGGGTCCTACAAGAGGAGGCGCTCGTTGGTTTGTTGGTTCGTTTGTTTGTTGGTTTGTTTGTTTGTTTGTTGGTTGGTTTGTTTGTTTGTTTTCCTGCCGCTGCCGGGGCACAGAGGGGTCTGTGGGGACACCCCGGCGTGCCCACCCCATCCCGGCGTGCCCACCCCATCCCGGGGTGCCCACCCCATCCCGGCGTGCCCACCCCATCCCGGGGTGCCCACCCTATCCCGGGGGGCTCCGGCAGTGCTGTCCCCTCCCTGTGCCCGTGGGGACACAGCGGTGCGAATCCAAACGCCGTCACCTCCCCTGGGACGGAGCCAAAGGCCGGGACACGGCGTCCCAGCACGGGGGAAAGGCTCAGCCCCGCTCCGGCCCCGTCCCACCCTGCGGGCAGCCGGCCCGGCGCCGCTCCCACCCGTGCCGGGCTCGGGGGGAACCCGTGAGGATCCCGTGGGGATCCCGTGGGCTCCCACGCCGCGGGACGCTGCAGGGACAGCCCGAGCGGGTCCCGTCCCGTCCCTCGCCTCCAGTGGGCTCCGGGCAGGGGGATTTGGGGCTGCGGGGGGTGGGAGCGGCCGCGGAACTCACCGAGCAGCCGGGGAGGCCGGAGCAGGGGAGCGAGCGGTGGGAGCAGCCGCCGGGCTCTGCCGGGAGGAGCGGGAGGGGGTGGGAGAGAAAAATTAATCATCCAGGAGGCCGAGTCTCGGCGGGAAGCGAAGGAGTCCAGCTCGGCTGCGCCAATAAAGKGCCGGACGGACGGACGGACGGGCGGGCTGGGTCCTAAAGCCCCACGGCCGCGGCTSCAGGCTGCTGAGCAGCCGTGCGTGGGTCCAGATGTGCGTGGAGCCAGCCAGGCAGGCACGGGGTTGTGCGCACATCCAGATGTGCAGGCAGCTCGCTGTGCATTCACCCGGCCGTGCAGGCATCCAGATGTGCAGGGCTCCAGCCGTGCACATTCCAATTCCTCCAGCTGTGCACACGTCAAGCGTGCACACCACATAGATGTACACACTCCAGTTGTGCAACCCCATCAGGTTGTGCACACATCCAGCCGTGCACACACATAGATGTACACACATCCATCCAGCTGTGCACAACATCCAGCCGTGCACCACATCCATCCAGTTGTGCACACATGCAGCTGTGCACAACCCCAGATGTACACACATCCAGTTGTTCACACATCCAGCTGTGCACACATCCAGTTGTGCACACACCCAGCTGTGCACACCTCCATCCAGCTGTGCACACATCCAGCTGTTGCGCACATCCAGCTGTGCACACACATCCAGCTGTGCACATCCAGCCACACATGCACCCAGATGTACACGCACCATCCGAGCATCTAATCCAGATGTGCGTCCCACCACGTGCATGCCCAAGCCTGGCACAAATGCTGAGCCCACAGCTGGATGTGCCCACAGCTGGATGTGCCCACAGCTGGATGTGCCCACAGCTGGATGCCCTGGGGGCACCAAGGGGCAGCAGGAGGGCCCGGGGGTACCTGGCGGGGGGCCCGGCGCGTCTCCATGTCCCTCATGTCCTTGTCCAGCTCCTCGCTGAGCTGCTCCAGCTCCTGCTCCAGCAGCACCTGCAGGGGCCGGTCGGGGCTGTGGCGGGCCAGGCTGGCACTGCCCGCGGGCACCGSGACCCCGCTGCCACCCCCAGCACCTCACCTCGATGGACTGAGCCCGCTTCGGCCGCGCTGCCGCCGGGCTCTGAAAGGGCAGGGGGCGGTCAGGGGTGTGCCCACCGCGGGCCCACCCCCTCCCTCCCCGGGTGCCAGGACGGCCTACCTGCTCCCGCGGACAGAACTCCCCTGGTTCGTAGTCAAAAATGCTGCCAGGCTCGGCGGTGGCACCGGTGGCACCCCAGCGGGTCCTGTGGAGGACGGGGGGGGTTCAGCCAGCGCAGCCCCCACGCCGTGGGCACCCCCGTCCCTGTGCCAGGCTCACCAGTCCYTCCCGTTGGGCATTCCGGGGGGCTCAGCCGGGGCCGAGCCCCTCCTGCGCGGCTTGGGGGGCGATGGAGGCGCCGTGGTGGGGCAGGAATGGGTGTCCCAGTCGGGCTCTGAGGATGGGGGAGGTGAGCGGGAGCCGAGCCGAGCCGGGCCGAGCCGAGCCGAGCCGAGCTGAGCCGAGCCGTGCCCGCTCCGCGCCGCAGCCGCGCAGCCGGGCTCACCTGGCAGCTTGCGGTGGATCTGCCGGAACATGCTGCGGTACCAGTCCCGGGGGCTGTCCACGCTCTGCGGGGACACGTTGGGGTGGTGAGGGGGTGACAGCGAGGTGACACCCCCGCTCTGCGCCCCCACTCACCGAGCGCGAGGCCAGCGGCATCCCCGTCTCGTCCACGGGCCCGATGCCATCGTACTTCACCCAGCGCCTCTCCCGCCGCTTGCTGTCCTTGGTCCAGGTCGCCGACCAGCCCGGGGGCCGTGGGCAGGCGGGGGCGGCCCTGGGGCTGGGGCTGGGCTGGGCGGGCACCTGGGGGCCGGGGGCTTTGGCCTCCTTGGCTGGCCAGGTCTGGTACCACTCATTCACTGCAGACAAGGTGGGCACGGCTCAGGTGGGCACAGCCCGGGGCAGCCCCCCGGGTGTCCCCAGGATGCTCAGCGCTCTCTGTACCTGAGCTCTTGGGAGCTCCCTGGCTGCTCTGGGCGGTGCCGCGGCTCTCCGGCTCGTGGAAGTGGAAGTTGAGGGTGTTGGAGCCGCGGTGGCGGATGACGGGCACCTGTGGCACAGGCAGGGGCTGGCACAAAGSACTGGGGGGTGCAGCCCCCCCGAATCCCCCAGCATGGGCCAGCCCCACTCACCCGTGTCACCGCGTGCTGCGGGGACACCTGCGGAGCCGGGAGGAGGCGGGGAACGTCCTGCACAGCCAGGGCCGGGCTGGTGTCGGGGGGCAGGAGCCGGCCCGCCATGGCCGGGGGGGGCGGGATGGTGCCCGGGGGCTGCRCGTGCCCTGAGGGAAAAGCAGCCGTGCCCATGGTGCCCCTGTTTCCTGGGCATCCCCAGGCTTTGCCAGAGAGATGGAGGCTCGGAGGAGCCCCAGTCCCACGGCTGGGAGCGSCCCCTGTTKCTCAGAGGCACAGGGGACACCGTGTGTGGGGTGACAACCGCGGTGGCAGCGTCCCCAGCTCAGGGGAAGKGGCTGTTCCTGCTCAGAACCAGCCCTGGCACGGGTCCCCACCTCCTTCTCCGTGCGGCTCCAGACCACCCGCCCCTCTCRGTGCCCCGGCTCGGCAGGGATGGACGCAGCCCGCCGGGATAACACGCCCGGAGCGGCTCGGGGCGAGCCTGCGCCGCCTTCCCATGCCCGGCATCCCGGCGCGCTGCCCTCCCGCCCGGGCACGCGGCGGCAGCAGCGTCGCCCGCCCGGGAGCGCTGCCAGGGCKGGGAACACGACAGGGCAGAAATATTTCCCCGCCCTGCAGCGCAAACAGGGAGGGAGAGGGGACGGAGGGCCGAGGAGCCGGGAACGCGGGGCCGAGCTGTGACTCACCGAGAACCGGCCGGGGGGCGGCTGGGGGGGGACGGGACCCCCGGAGCCCCTCCCGACACCGGGATGGCTCCGGAGGCCGGCGCAGCCGCGGGGTCTTTGGGGCACACCCGTGCCCGGGCTCGTCCCTCACGTCTCCGTCCCCACCCCGGCACCGGCGCTCGCAGGTGCCAGACCCCGCCTCAAACGGGGCGTCCTGGGGGGTGCCAGGGGTGCCAGCCCCACACGGTGCCCTCTGTGGGTGTGGGACCCCCAAATCGGGACCCCCTGTTTCCCACAGCGCTGGAGGCTCGGCAGCCCCGAAGTTGTAATTAATGTTAATCACCCCCGTGGGGAAACTGAGGACCAGGGAAGGATGTGCCCCGGGYCACAGAAAGTGGGGTGCAGGTTCCCATCCCCGCAGGGCACCCCAAAAACATCCACGCCATTCCCAGCGCAGCCCCGCACGGAGCTCGCTGGGCCCCATCCTTCTCCTCCTTCGGAGTGTCCCCCAAAACKTGTAACCTGTCCCCGGGGGTCCCCCCCAGCCAGCTCTTACCTCCTGGGCGGTGCCAGCGGCGCCCCCCGGGAAGCTCCGGGGTTTTGGGGAGCCCCGGGCCGAGCGGGACGGAGCTGCGAGCGGCACGGAGGAAAAATCCACGGCACGAACCTTGCCGGGAGAAGGAGCGGGGGGGCCCTCAGCGCATGGAACTCCAGGAGAGCCCCCCAGGAGCATCCCCCGGGAGGCTCGGGAGGCTCCGTCCCGGCCGGCGCTGGGTCCCCGTGTGCCCCGGCCCCCCCACCCCGGGGTGCGCTGCCCCCCCTGCGCTCCCCGCTCTGSAGCGGGGCCGGCCCATTCAGAGTTTCCAGTGACATTTCCAGGGATGGGATCCAGGGAACGGAGCCAAGAGGCTGAACTCATCCCACGCCCCGCGCACGCGTTCCCGCGCACCCGGCCCCCGCTTACGAAACGGGGCGAGCCCGGCGCCGCCGCCCCCCGGCGCGATGGAGACGGGGACTCGGGGGGGTTCGGAAAGGATGGGAGGGAATTCGCGGGTGGAGGTCGGGGCTGAGAGGAGGAGCGGGGTCTGTGCTGCTGTGCGCCTCCGAGCGCCGGGGTGGGGCACGGGGAGAGCAGAGCCCCATCGCCACTGCCGGCCGCTTTCCCACGGGTGACCTCCGTCCCTCCGTCCCTTCCATCCCTCCTCCATCCCCTCCGTTTCTTCCCTCCACCCCTCCCATCCTCCACTCCCCTCCATCCCCTCCATCCCTCCCCTCCACCTCCCCCATCCTCCTCCGTCCCCTCCATCCCCTCCATCCCCTCCATCCCCTCCATCCCTCCATCCTCCCCCGCCTCCGTCCCCCTACCATTCCCCTCCATCCCCTCCGTCCCCTCCATCCCCTCCATCCCCTCCGTCCCCTCCATCCCCTCCGTCCCCTCAATCCCCTTCATCCCCTCCTTCCCATCCATCCCTCCATCCCTCCGTCCCCTCCATCCCCTCCATCCCCTCCGTCCCCTCCATCCCTCCATCCCCTCCGTCCCTTCCATCCCTCCATCTCCTGCATTCCTCCATCCCCTCCATCCTTTCAATCTCTCCATCCCCCAGGGATTTGGGCACTGGGGACCCCCATGTACGCCCCCCGTGTCCCACCTCACCCCCTCCAGCGTCACCAGCTCCCCATCCGATGGAGAAGGGGATTTAGGGGGATTTTTGGGAGACGGTGAGGAGGGGAATGCTGAGAGGTGAGGGCCGAAGTGGGGAGTGGGATCTGTGCTCCTGGGAGTGGGATCTGTGCTCCTGTGCCCACCCAAGCCCTGGTGTGGGGCACAGTCAGAGCAGAGCCCCCATCCCCACTGCCCCCTCCATCCCCTCCATCCGCCCATCCCTGAGGAATCCGGGCAGGTCCCCCCCGGGACACCCCCGTGTCCTGCTCTGTGGGTGCCCCGTGTCCCCCCGCACCCACCACTCACCCGCCGGCCGCTTCCTGCTCCCCTAAACTGCTGACACCCCCAAAACGGGGCTGCCCCAGCCCTTCCTCATCCCGTGAGCTCCCACGTGAGCTCCCGGGGCGATGGTGGCTTCGCTGCCACCCCTCGGTCCCCACCAAGCCACCGCCTCCTGCTGCTGGGGACGATGGCAGGAGCCCCGGCTGGCTGCGATCCTGCGCCCGGGGGACACGGGGGACACGGGGGACACAGGGGACACAGGGGACACAGGGGACACAGGGGACAGGGTGTCCTCCCCCCCGCCCCAGTGCCGTAGGAATGAGGCAGCTCCTTGCTGCCAGCTGGGGACACCGTGGCGAGGACACAGCCTGGGGACAGACAGGAGCTGATCCTGCTGGCAGATCCCGGGGMGACGAGGGCAGGGATGGCAGCGCGGCCGGGGGGGGTTAAACCCAGCGAGGGGACCCCCGAGCCCACCCCTGCTGCCAAGGGGTGACAAATCCCCTCCATCCCACCAAGTGACACCTCTCGAGGTCGCAGGCGATGCCAGGAGCCGCCCCCTTTCCCCCCAGCCCCCCTCGGGGTGCCCAAAGCCCCCCTCACCTCCTGCTCCGCACGCAGCGCCCCCGTGCCCGGCCAGGAGCCTCCAGCGCCGGCCCTGCCTCGGTCCCTCCCTCCCCGCGGCTCCCAGCACCAGCCTCCGCTCACAGATAAATATTTAACGCGCAGCCCGGGCCGGGATTAACAAAGGGCGAGTGTTTCCTGTTTGCTCAGCGGCGATGCCAGCCGGGAACGCGCGGCCGGGCCCGGGGATGCTCCCAGGGATGCTCCCCTGGGCAGGGATGAGCCGGGAGCCCCCGGTGCCCAGCGCGGGGTTTGGGAGCGGGGCCGGGGCTTGGGGGCTCCCCGGTTTGGGTGGGAACACCCAGGAAAAGGGTGGGAGAGCCGGAGCGTCCTGGCCAGGGCGTGCCCTGGYTGCATCCGGAGCGGGAATGCTGCGGGGAGGAGCAGGTGGGAAACGGGGAGCACGTGGTGAGTGAGCTCGAGGTGACGCTGAATTCCCGAAGGAATTGGGATGATTGATTGGGATAACGCCCTGGAGTCCTCCAGAGCTCATCCTGAATATTCAGCTGCCCCTTGGGAAGAGAGCATTGATCCCAGGTGTGGAAGGCAGAGTGGGAGCCACAGCAGCTTCCTGGGAATGATGCAGGAGATGGGGATCCCTGGGCAGGACCCAGAGAACTTTGGGGTTTGGATCCACCCGGTGCCAAGCACAGGATCTGCCAGTGGTGCTGGGGCTTGGGGGCTCCCCAGTTTGGGTGGGAACACCCAGGAAAAGGGTGGGAGAGCCGGAGCGTCCTGGCCAGGGCGTGCCCTGGGTGCATCCGGAGCGGGAATGCTGTGGGGAGGAGCAGGTGGGAAACGGGGAGCACGTGGTGAGCTGAGCCCAAAGGAATTCCTGCTGCCATTGGGATGATGGCCTGGAGTCCTCCAGAGCTCATCCTGAATATTCAGCTGCCCCTTGGGAAGAGGGGACAGATCCCAGGTGTGGAAGGCAGAGTGGGAGCCACAGCAGCTTCCTGGGYATGATGCAGGAGYYGGATCCCTGGGCAGGACCCYMYGAACTTTGGGGTTTGGATCCACCCAGATGGATCCCGACCRCAGGGCTGCTCCCTGAATCCTCTCTGTGGAGGGAACATCCCCAGAAGGGACAAGGAAGGAGCTGGGGTGGAACAAGAGCTGGCACATCCRGTCCTGTCCCTGCTGGCACGGCGTTATTTACCCAGGGAAGGACGAGGAGCAGGAGCTGAGAGCTCTCCAAATCTCAAATGCAGCTGGGAGCCACACTCTGTGTGTGCTGGGGGCTGGGAGACGCCCTGGAGAGCCTCTAAAACCCCCCAAATCCTCCCTTCTAGCAGCACATGAACCCCTCAGCCACCCAAAAAATCACAGTGGAGCACAGTGACTGTGTCAATTTTTAACTTTTTTTTTTCTTTTTTTTTTCCTCCTTAAAGATGATCCGATTTACATCGAGACAGTTCTAACAAATTCATTCCTTGTTTCACAAAAAAAAAAAAAAAAGAAATTATATAAATAATTTCTGCCAATAAATAACATTTTCACCATTTTTTTTCTCCTTTCACAGAACTAAAAAAAAAAAAAAAAAAAAAAAAAAAGCAAGAAATAAAAATAAAAATTAAAAAGGAGGCAGTCTCCAGGCAACGGGCGTATGATCCTTCAGCATCGAGAACCCTAAAATCACCATCACTGCAACCCTGGAGGGCTTCAGGTCCTCCCTGGCCGAGGTTTGGTGGGATCTGCATCCCTGCCAGCTSCCCTGGCCAGGTGGGATCTGTGCCAGAGGCAGCCAGAGGGGTTCTCCCAATCCCAAAAAAGAAAATTAAGCTTGAACTCAACCCACCACCCGCCCCATTGCCGACTCCCCTCCTTGGACATGCACCTTGCTAGAACATGCAAAAAAACCCAGGCTGCGGGGAGGTGGGGGCTTTCCCTGGATTTGGGGGCTCCCTCGGGCCGGGGGGGCTCCCCTCAATCCCGGTTGTCCAAGCTCCAGGTGGCAGCCGGGGAGGGGAAGGGACGGGCGGGAGCTCGGAGAGGAGGGGTCAGAGACAAGCCCAGCTCCGAGGCGCTGGATTTGGGGGGAAAAGGAGGAAAAGGGGGAATTTGGGGGCGTTTCTGGATTGGTTTTTTTTTGGTTTGCCGTGGTGGGAATCGGGGCAGGGAATTCTGCTCCCAAGTTGTCCCCAAAAGAGGGGAGGAGGGATCTCGGCTGGGGGCGGTGGCGGGGGAAGCCCGGCACGGAGAGGGGGCGTTAATTAACTGAGGGGGTAATTAGCACCCAGAGCCCCATCGCTGCTCCTCACCCCCTCGGGAAGTGCTTCAAAGGGAAGAGGGGACCTGGCAGTGTGACAGCCACACGTGTGGGTGCCACAGGGGCAACTTCCAGCCCTTGGCCACCGTCTCCAGGATGGGACAGAACAGCTCCAGCAGCCCCAGGGATGAGGGGGGACAAAAATCCCACCCCTTGGCCACCTTCTCCAGGGCCAGGACAATGAACATCCAGCCCTTTTCCAGGGCTGGGACACTGGGAAGCTGCACTTCCACCAGCCCCAAGAATCAGAGCCCCCAGACCATGAAGCACAAYGTCCAAAAGGATTTTGAGGAGGGGGAATTGGTGATGCCAGAGCAGGAGAAGAGGGTGGGGGGACAAACTGCCAGCAAAGCAAATCCCCCTGTGTGATGGGCAGGGCCCTGCTGACCCCCCCGCGCTGGGAACAGGGGGGTGCCAGGCTCGGGGTCCCGCAATTCCCATCCCAAATATCCCGACTAAAACCTGGCTTGCTTGGGTGAGATCCCAGCCTGGGTCAGCACAACACGCCCGAACATGCACGGGCAGCCCCGGGCACGCTCCGTGTGCCCGGGTACCACACACGGGCTCACCGCTCACAGGAGGCCCTGAAAGGACAAAGAAATACTCACAGACAAAAGGCAATTTGGCCCCACTCCTCGGACTGGGGGGAGAGAAGCTCGCTCCAAACATCTCGCAAAGCGGTGGGCGTGGAAAAAAAAAGGGATCAAAGGGGAAAAAAAAAACAACCAAAAAAAGAAAAAAGAAAAAAAAAAAGAGGGGAAAGTG
Organism: Sporophila hypoxantha; assembly: GCA_002167245.1. Classification (NCBI taxonomy): domain Eukaryota; kingdom Metazoa; phylum Chordata; class Aves; order Passeriformes; family Thraupidae; genus Sporophila; species Sporophila hypoxantha. The sequence goes on along the minus strand of NDFG01000006.1, from coordinate 567,121 downwards.
GAGGCATGTGACTGAAAAGTGTGGAAACCCAGCGGTCTGCTCACAGAATCCTAAACAGCCTCGTGGGATTAGGTGACGTCTGATCCTAAGACAATTTGAAAGCTTCCTGGGAAGTTGCTGTTTTCCTCTGGCGCTGGAACCGCCGAGGGAAGACGGCAAGGTCCAGGGAAAGCCMTGGCAAAGATCCCCTGGGAGAGGCTCAGCCCTGCCTGCAGAGAGCATGGGAGAAGGGGGACAGGGAAAGCTGGAGGGGGGTGCTCCAGGAGCTGCTGCCTCAGCTGCAGGCAATGGCCATGGCTGGGAAGGGAAGGGACCAGCGGGAATCCATAAAAAACCCCTGCACGCTCCATTGGAGAATCTATTTGTTTTTCTCTTTTGCTCTGTCACCATAGAATTCCACATAAACCTGCACAGCTAACAGGGAACTGACCAACAGGAACCCAACAAAATCCTGCACAGCTCACAGAGAACTGACCAACGGGAATCCCATAAAATCCTGCACAGGCTCATGTGGGAATGTCACCAACAGGAATCCCATAAATTCCACAGCTCACAGGGAAGTGACCAAAGGCAACTGATCAAAACCTTCACAGGTCACAGGGAAGTGACCAATGGGAATCCCATAAAACCTTCAAGGTCAGGAACTGACAAACAGGAATCCCACAAAACCCAGCAAGCTAACAGGGAACTACCAACAGGAACCTATAAAACCTGCACAGCTCATGGTGGAGTCACCAACAGGAAATCCCATAAAACTTCACAGCTCACAGGGAAAGTCACCAATGGAATCACAAAACCTTCCACGGTCACAGGGAATGACCAATCAGGAATCCAATTAAACCCTGCACAGCTGCATGTGGGAAGTCTACAATAGGAATCCACAAAAACCCTTTTCCAGTACAGGGAAGCGACCAAAGGGATCCCAAAACCTTCCCCACACTTCCAGTCTAAGCGACAGAATGCTCAGAGTGACAGAATGCTCAGAGTGACAGAAAGCTCAGCTCCCACTCCAAAACCCCTGACCACACGCAGGGGGTGTCCCCTGGGAACCCCCAGGATCCCTGTCCAGAACACCCTGCCAAAATTCCTGCCAGARCCACTCGGTTCTGCCTTCCAAGCCCTCCCTGCTCCCCAATCCAMGGGCTGCCCTGTCACCAGCACCCAGCCACATCTCCCCAAACCAGCAGTGCCCCACCCATCTTATCCCAAACTTTTATCAGCAACCCCCTGCTCCAGCTGCTGGGAAAGGCTGAGCTGCCCATGGCTCCTCTGGAACAGCCAAGGGTGGCTGATGCCCAAAGCCACACACCCTGGGGGGACAGGGAGGTGACACTGGGGGGGACCACCCTGTCCCCAGCACCCCAAACTGCTCAGCAAGGACTGATTGCAGAGCTGGGAGCAGGGAATGTGCTGTGGGCTGAGCAGCRTGTGCTGGTGGGGGAATGGGGGAGCTGCAGCCTGCAGGGTGRAAATCACCCCCTTGTCCTTTAAAACCCAGGCCCTGCAGCTTTCCCAAGGATCATCAGACAGCACAGATAATTCCTCTGCTCTGAATCAGAGYGATTCCCAAGGGAATTRTGCTGCACAAACTGGCTGCTCCAAGAGGAAGAGCCACAACAAGGGGCAGCACTTCCCCCCACCTRCTCCCTATTTTCCTTTGGGATAAAGCTGAAATCCTGAAGGAAAAGGTGCTGTGATTGGTGTTAACAACCCTGGAGCTACCCCTGGCTGTCACCTTGGAAAAGAGGGATGGATCCCAGCAATCTGCCTTCCAGGGAATTGGTTGCTAAAGCAGCAGCTGCAGGTAGGCAAGAGGTGGAAGAAAACAACAGGAAAAATCTGGGAAGAAAACAGGTGTGTAAAGGAAAACCAACCCAACCGTATCCTGAAGGGAAGAACCTGCTTTGGAAAGCTCAGGCTAACTCCAAATTGTGCCAAAGCCAACGACCCAAGTTGCCTGGTTTGACTGATTTTTGTTTTTTAATCCAACACCCCCCGACAGAGGTTTGGCCTCTCGGGGAGGGCAGCTGGACAGCACAACACTCCCGGGATGCTCTAGCAGTTGGATTGGTTTCTAACTCAAAAAAAAAAAAAAAAAAAAAGGACATTTTTATATATATTGAACATAAATTAAAAAAAAATTACAAAATGGTCGCTTTCTTACAGAACGGATGCGGACTGGATTTATGGACGTGCCTCCAGGTGAAGTCGGTTTCTCCCCCTGCCCCCACCCCACCCCGATAATAAATAAATAAAATTCATGAAGTTTTGGATCCTCTGGCGTTACTGGGGTTTCTTGCCCGTGCCGTTCTTGTCCGCAGAGTTCGAGGTTACCAAGTTCACGGGGCCGTCCGAGTGCAGGGAATCCTTGCGCGGCGGCATGCGCTCGTTGATGCGGTCCAGCCCCCGCGCCTCCTCGAAGCTGCGGATCTTGTGCTGCGGGGAGAAGCCGCGGATGGCTGCGGAGGGAAAGGGAGCACAGGGGGCACATGTCAGCAGCAGGATCGGGTTTACCCCCAGAGGAACCCTCCAGCACACGCCAGACACCAACGGGGACAAGTGGAGGGGACAGAAAGCACCGGGCTGGGTTTGGGAATTCTTTGGGGAGGTTTTGATGTTGCCAGCGCGTGTTCGGGAGCAGCTGGAGGCAAGGTTTAGGATTTGCTTAAAGAGAACCTCCTTTTAGAGAGCAGAGCAAATCCTAAACCTCCTAAAAAAGAAGACCTCCTCCTAGGGAGCAGAAGCAAATCCTAACCTGTCTAAAAAGAAAGAGGCACTTATTAGGGAGCAGAGCAAATCCTAACCTCCCTAAAAAGAAGCATACTCTAGGGAGCAGAGAAAATCTAAACCTCTTTAAAAAAAGAGCTTCTCTTAGGAGCAGAGCAAATCCTAAACCTCTTAGGAGCAGAGCAAATCCAAACTCCCTAAAAAGAAGAACCTCTCTTAGGGAGGAGAGCAAGATCCTAAA
>NDFG01000006.1:540687-564128 GCA_002167245.1 Sporophila hypoxantha | reverse complement strand
GACAGCAAGCATTGTCTTGTTTATCAAGTTCCTCCTATTCTAATTAAGAATAGGGGAGTTTGGTTATATTGGAAAGAAATGTTTCTGTAGGGTGTGGATGGAATTTCCAGAAAAGCTGTGGTGCCCCCATCCCTGGAAGTGTCCATGCGTTTGAACCTGGATAATGTAAACTGGATTGATTATTAATCTCCCAACCCCCAAAACCATTCCATGCTTCCATGAAAAGCTCTTAGAGAGCAGAGAGAAATTCCCTAACCTCTTATGGGACAAACAAATCGATAAACCTCTAAAGAGAACCTCCTTTTAGAGAGCAGAGCAAATCCTATAAACCCTCCTAAAATAAGAAGACCTCTCCTAGGAGGCAGCAGAGCAAATCCTAACCTGTCTAAAGAAGAAAGAGGGCATCTTTTAGGAGCAGAGCAAATCCTAACTCGCCTAAAAAGAAACAAACTCTAGGGAGCAGAAAAAGCTCTAAACCTCTTTTAAAAAAATGAGCTTCCTCTAGGAGCAGAAGCAAATCCCTAAACCTCTTAGGAGCAGAGCAAATCCAAACCTCCCTAAAAGGAAGAACCTCTCTTAGGGAGGAGAAGCAAATCCTTTAAACTCCCTAAAAAGAGAACTGTCTCTGTTAGAACAGAGCAAACCCTAGATCTCTCTAAAAAAAGAGAACCCCCTCATAGGGAACAAAGCAAATCCTAAACCTCCCCCAAAACTGAAACCTCTCTTCTTAGGGAGCAGAACAAATCCTAAAAACCTCCCCAAAAAGAAGAACTCTCCTAGGGAGCAAAGCAAATCCTAAACCTTTTAGGAGCAGAGAAAATCCCTAAACTCCCTAAAGAGAAAGAACCTCCTTTTATGGAAGCAAGCAAAGCCTAAACCTCCCCAAAAAGAACCAAGCTTTAGGGAGCAGAGAAAATCCTAAACCTCCCTTATAAAGGACCAACTCTTAGAACAGAGCAAATCCTAAACCTCTAGGGAGCAGAGTCAAGTCCTAAACCTCCCTTAAAAAGAAAGAACCTTCTCTTAGGAGCCAGAGCAAATCCTAAACCTGTCTACAAAAGAAGAACCTCCTCTTAGGGAACAGAGCAAACCCTAGATCTCTCTAAAAAGAGAACCCCCTCTTAGAGCAGAGCAAATCCTAAAACCTCCCTAAAAAGAACCTTCTTTTAGGCAGCAGAGAAAATCCTAAACCTCTCTTAAAGAAAAGAACCTCCTCTTAAAAGAGCAGAGCACATCCTAAAACTTTAGGAGCAAAGCAAATCCTAAACCTCTTTAGGAAGCAGAGAAAATCCTTAAACCTCCCTTAAAAATCCAACTCTTAGAACAGAGCAAATCCTAAACCCTTAGGAGCAGGAGCCAATCCTGAAACCTCCCTAAAAGAGCCTGCTCTTAGGAGCAGAAGCAAAACCTCAAACCTCCCCCAAAAAAAGAAGAAAACCTCCTCCTAGGAGCAGAGCAAATCCTAAACCTCCTATAAAAAGAACCGTCTCTATAGGAGCAGAGCAAAATCCTAAACCTTTTAGGGAAGCAGAGAAAATCTAAACCTGCCCTAAAGAGTAATAACCTCCCTTTATGGAGCAGGCAAATACCTAAACCTCCCCAAAAAAACCAGCTGTTAGGAGCAGAGAAAAATCCTAAACCTCTCTTAAAAGAACCAACTTCTTAGGCGAGCAGAGCAAGTCCTAAACCTCCCCTAAAATGAAGAAGAACCTTCCTCTTAGGAGCAGAAGCAAAATCCTAAACCTGTCTAAAAAAGAAAAGAACAAAAAAAAACCTTTTTTTTTTTTTTCCTCTTAGGGAACAGAGCAAACCCTAGAATCGCTCTAAAAAAGAAAATCTCTCTTAGGGAGCAGAGAAATCCTAAACCTCATCTTAAGTAAAAAACCTCTTAGGACTAAAGGACAACTCCTAAACGCTCTCCAATAAAAGAACCTCAGAACCTCCATTCAGGAGCAGAAGCAAATCTAGACCTCTCAAAACAGACCCTCTTCTTAGGGAGAAAAGCAAATCCTAAACCTCCCTAAAAGAACTCTCTTAGGAGACGAAAGCAAGAATCCTAAAGCTCCCTAAAAAGATCTCTGCTCTTAGGGAGCAGAGAAATCCTAAACCCCTTAAAAGCCTTCTCTTATAGGAGCAGAGGGAAATCCTAAACTCCCTAAAAAAAAGAACCTCCAAGAACCTCCTCTTAGGTAACAGAGCAAATCGCTAAACCTCCCCCCCAAAAAAAACCCTCCTTTTAGAGCAATTTAGGGAGGTTTAGGATTTGTTTTGCTCCATAAGAGGTTTAGGATTTTCTCTGCTCRCTAAGAGCTTTTCATGGAAGCATGGAATGGTTTGGGTTGGGAGATTAAAATCATCCAGTTACATTATCCCAGGTTCAACCATGGACACTTCCAGGGATGYGGCAGCCACAGCTTTTCTGGAAATTCCATCCCACCACCCTTACAAGAAASAATTTCTTTCCAATATACCAAACTTCCCCCTATTTTAATAGAATAGGAGGAACTTGATAAACCAGACAAGTGCTTGCTGTCCCCAGAGAGTGAAATCTCAGGAAAATTTCAAAGCTGAAAAACACGACACTAAAAAATAACAATTAAAAAGKAAATAAAAACTAAAAAAAAAGGCAAAACCCAGAACAACAGAACAAAGACACCACCACAAGGCTCTGAACTCCGACACAAACCACACACTGCAACACCAGGAGAGGGAACAGCTAGTCCTTGGATCACAAAGGCAAAATTCTTGCATGACCAGGAGACACACGGGCAGATTTGGGAGGGATGAATCCCACGGAGGAATTTCATGTCCCTGTTCCATCACCGCGGGGACGAGCACGTCACCCTCGCCCTGATGACACGGACCAAATGTGAAACTCCTTTGTGCTASGGAGAATTTAAGGAAAAGGAGCCCGTGCCAAATCTTTTACAAGGACTTGGCTGGCTCACAAACAACTTCCCTTGGTAAGCAAAGCCTCTGTAGAGCTGCGTGGCCCCGCTCGGCATCGAGGAAAAATCCTCATGGATCTGTCATTCCTACACCCTACAGGCAGAGAATTGCCTCTCCACCTTGGCCTACCTGTGGGGAAGGCAGGGATTACACCAGCACCACAAAATCCTATTTTCTAAGGGTTTTGATGGTGCTGGCAGATTGCAGGACCTCAACCCCAAGGTCTCAAGCTGCCGCAGCAGGAACCGCTTTGGCTACTCCAAATAAAGGTGTCCCACTAAGGAATAAACTGTTCAAGCTGAAACAGCCTTGAACCAAAACCCTGGGTATTTTTTCCTTCCCAGCAGGGCCTCGTCCTCCCCCACTTCTGGTGATGCAAGAGTAAAAAGCTTCCGTTAAGGGCTGGTAAAGCTCTTTAAAATGAGCGCACGCACACACGGAGATGATTTGAGTCTCTCGCCGGGTTCTAGCCATACCTTCCCGTGCCTCTACCGCTTCTACTGTGGCTGCAATACAGAAGAACAGTGGCATGCAGAAATGAAGACAGGGAAAAAAATAAAAAAATAAAAACAAAAAACCAAAACAAAACAAAAAACAGAAAAAAAAAAAAAAAGGAACAAAAACAGAGTGACAGTGAGTGATCCGACATCATGGCTGCGACGCAGAGCCCACGGCCCCCCAGCCCCGGTGGTGCCAAACGAGTGGTGAGAGGGGAGAAAAAGGTGACAGGAGGTGGAGAAGAAGGGGGGAAGGGGAKCCCCGAGGGCTCAGGGGGAGTCTCCTTTCCTCTGGATTGATCTGATGGAAGAACAGAGGAGCAGAGAGTGGGGGCTTCCTGCTGTGTGCACTGGACAGGGACAAGCTCGGACTAAGCTCTGCTCCCAGCTGGGCYGCTCCAGGCCACCTTTGGATGATCACTTATGTGGAATTCACCCTCCACCACACAGAAGGGATCCCAGGGGATGTTGTGGAGCAGTGGGAAGGAGAGGGGCAGCCTGTTTTCCAGGGAAGGACAAGCAGCAGGTACTGGGCTGCTCTGCTCCCGGTGCCTTGAGTTGTAACAGAAAYTCAGGCTCCAAATCCAGTTTGGTTCAGCTCCACCTCCTGCAAGTGTTACCAAGCAACAAGGCACCACAGAGCTGAGCAATGTCCCCCTTCCTAAATCTGCTGCAGCAACATCCAAGGTTTGGTAGGCCCTGCCTCAACATCTGGAAGGACGCCCTTCCCTTGAGCAGATTCTCTGGATTTTAGCCTCAAAACTGCAGCTTTTTTCACTTTGGACACAATACAGAGGCCACGTGGTCCTTGGGAGGCCACGGAGGAAGGATGGAGCTGTGGCTGCACAGCTCTGCCCCAGATTCCGTGACTTTGTTCAGTTGATTTTGCCAAGCCCTGCTGTGAAAGGCTGGGGAGAGGCTCAGGAGGGCAGGGCCCCCCTCACTGCAGCCCTGTTTCCCTTTTTTGAGGTGCYCAGGCACCCCAAAAGGGAGGGAGCCCCCCTCCTCCTCACCCAGCAGACGGGGCTCCCATAAATTCACTGGGAGTGTGAAGGGATGTGCAAAACGGGAAAGGTGGGAGGATGGGGAAAAGGGGGAGGAAAGGGGGTCAGGACAGGGAAAGGGGTAAGGGAGAAGGGGAAGGACAGGGAAAGGGGGAGGAAAGGGGTCAGGACAGGAAAAAGCGTGGGAGAGGAAGGAGGACAGGAAAGGGAGTGTGGGGAGGAAGGGAAAGACAGGCAAAGGAGACAGGGAAACGGGGAAGGACAGGGAGAGTGGGAGAAGGGGGAAGGATGGGGAAAGGAGGGTGGGAGAAGGAGAAGGACAGGGAAAAGAGAATGGGAGAAGGGAAAGGACAGGGAAAGGGGGGTGGGAGAAGGGGGAAGGACAGGGAAAGGACAGGGAAAGGGGGCTGGGAGAAGGGGAAGGACAGGAAAAAGAGAGTGGAAGAAGGGGAAGGACAGGAAAAGGAGGGTGGGAAAAGGGGAAGGACAGGGAAAAGAGAATGGGAGAAGGGAAAGGACAGGGAAAGGAGGGTGGGAAAAGGGGAAGGACAGAGAAAGGGGGGAGGGAAAGAGGGGTGGGAGAAGGAAGAAGGACAGGGAAAGGGGGGTGGGAGAAGGAAGAAGGACAGGGAAAGGGGGTGAGGAGGGCAGGAGAAGCCGGGAGATGCCGAGGGCAGCGGGGGCAGCCTGCAGGCGGCGGGCGGGGCYGGTAAGGCAGCAGCAAAGGCCCAGCTTGTTTGTTCTGTCCTGGGGAGAGGCTTATTTTGGGGGAGGGGAGATCCCTGGTACCCCTGAGAGAAGCCCCTGAGAGGGGAAGGTGCTGGAGAACACCACAGCATGACCCTGTGCTGTCGGGACACAGGGACAGAGCTGCTGCAGCAGCCACCTTCCCACTCAGGCTCTGTTCCCAGAACTGGGGCAACGGGGCTGTGATGGTTTCTATAAAAAAAGGGAAAAAATATCCATCCTCTTCTGTGGGCAGAGAAATCCATGAGCTTGGGAGTGCTGCTGCATCCTCCTTGGGAGCAGGCAGTGACATTTCCACGTTTCTGACTCGTGAACTCTTTAATCCAGGCAAACCCCAGCCCCGGCCCGGGGAGAGCTGCAGGAAATCCCCGGTGCCCATGGAAGGGGGAAGCTGGGGAGGTGCCAGGCTTCAAAGGCCATGGCAGGGGAGGATTAACACACTGGATTACAGGATTCCCCCTGGGCTAGCTCATTCCCRGAGCACCAGCCAACCTCCTTGCCCTGGGAGGGGAAGGATCAGATCCTTTGCTCCSTGCTGCTCCCTGAGCTGCTGAGGGAGGCAGCAAATRTGAGAAGAAACCTCCATAACTACCTCAAAACCCGAGAGGAGACTTTTCTGAACCATCCAGCCCTGGAGGAACCTCGTTCCTTTGGCTGGACCTTCCTCCTGTTTGGGATTCATGACTTGACAGGGGCAGATTGGGAAGGGTCTGGTGGAACGAAGAACAAACAAGCAGCTGTGTCACTGTCACATTCACACAGAGGCAGTGTCACTGTCACATTCACACAGAGGCTGTCACACAGCAGCAGCACAGCGAGGTGAGGCAGAGGATATGCACCATGCAGCGTTAGAAGGGAAATAAAGGAGAAAAACTTGTTGCAGAAACAAACAATTAAGCACTAAACATGCTTTAGGCAGGGTGCTGTGGGTTTTCTTCCTCGAGGGTACACGGGGACAYCTTGGCATCTCTCCACACCCCCACCTACACCTCTGCTTACTCCTGCTTGGCAATCCTTCCTCCCCACGGGCCTGAACCCTGGCTGGGGTCCCCTGGCACCCTCCAGGCCGCCCGTGGCAGCTGCTCCAGGGGGTTTGGGGCAGGGGGATGCAGGGCTCAGGGATACTCACCGGTCTGCAGGGTCTGCCTCCCCCCCGAGAGCACTCCCAGGGGCAGGGTACCTGTGGGGGTCAGGCCTTTGAGGGTCAGCACGCTCTCACTCTCCTCCCTGCAGGGAACAGCAGCAGTTACACACTGAGCTACACACTGTGGTGGGTGTTGTGGGATCATGGATCATGAGAATCATGYAGATCATTAGGGCTGGAAAAGACTTCTAAGGTCACCCAGCAGCACCACTARCCACATCCCCAGGTGCCACATCCACGCATCTGCTCAACCTCTCAGGGATGGGGACTCCARCARAGRCCTGGACAGCCCATTCCAGTACTTGGCAACCCRTTCCATGCAGAAATTTRCCCTAATATCCAACCTGAATCWCCCCTYCTGCAGTTTGAGGTTGTTTCCTCRCCTCTGTCACTTGTTCTTTGGGAGAAAAGACCAACCCCTACCTGGCTACAACTTTCTTTCAGGAAAATGTGTCCTGTCAGGAAAAACCACCTGTTCTATGAAGTTTTCCCCTGTTTTTCCTAACCAGTGTTCCCCCATCACTCAGTCCCCAAATTAAACTCAGTCCCCAAATGAAGCACAGTCCCCAAATTAAACTCAGTCCTCATATTACACCCAGTACCCAAATGAAGCCCAGTCTCCGAATTAAGCCCAGTTCCTGAATTAAGCCCAGTCCTCAATTTAAGCCCAGTCCCCAAATTAAATCCAGTCCCAAAATTTAGCCCAGTCCCCAAATTAAACTTAATCCCCAATATAAGCCCAGTCCCCAAACTACACCTAAGTCCCCAAATTAAGCCCAACCCCCTATTAAAACCCAGTCCCCAAACTAAGCCCGTCCCGAATTCTTAGCCAGTCCCGAATCTAGCCCAGATCCTAACACTAAGATGAGTTCCAAATTAAAACTCAGTCCCCAAACTAAGCCAGTCCCCAGTATATAGCCCAGTCCCCATAATTAAGCTCAGGACCCAATTAAGCCCAGACCCCAAACTAAGCCCAATCCACAGTTTTAAGCCAGTCCCCAAATTAAGCTCAGACCCCTATTATTTAGGAGTCCAGACCCCAAACTAGAGCCTTCAATCCACAGTTTAGCCCAGTCCCAAACTATGTCCAATCCCTGAAATTAAGCTCACAGCCTCCAACTAAGTTCCAATGAAACTCAAGCCGCCCAACCTAAGCCGCTCCCGCAGTCCCAGATTAAGCCCAGACCCAAAATTAAATTCAGTCCTCCAACTTAAGCCTAGTCCCCAGTAAGCCAGTCCCCCAAATTAGCTCAGACCCCATTTAAACCGCCGACCAAACTAAGCCCCAGTCCCAATTAAGCCCAGAACCCAAACTAGCCCAGTCCCCAGTTTAAACCAGTCCCCAGTTAAGCCCAGTGCCCAGCCCATCCTCACCGAAGGACTGAGAAGACCCGTGCCATCTTCCCAATGGCTCTGATCTTATTCCTGATGATCTCCTTGCGCACCGTTGTCCCACCTTAGGGAGAGAAAAGAGCAGAGAGCAGCGCGTTGGAGGCTTCCTGCTCTGCAGGGAAGGTCAGGATGAAGCACCTGCCTGACTCCAGGAAAAGAAATCATGGTTTATACAGAGTCACAGCTACACCGGAGAGAGAACGGTGCTGGAAGGATGGCATCAGGATGGCATCAGGATGGCATCAGGATGGCACCAGGATGGCGGTGAGGAGGGCAACACCAACGAGATGGCACACGGAACTCGAGAGGGCTAAAGAGAGTAGAACCACCACAGGACACGGACTCGGGGAGGTGTGGCTGGCAGGTCACCAGCTGGGCCCACACTGCACAGGATGTGACACAAATGACTCAGCCATGAGGACACGGTTTGCAAGGCAGAGCACGGAGGGGCTGACGGCTGATGGGCACCGCTGGGCTCGCCCGCAGCGGCACACAAGCATCAGCTTTGGCATCCAAGGAGCACAGGGAAGGGCTGGCRCGAGCCTGGCAGCTCTGCTCTGACCCCACACGGACACAACAGGACAAGGGGGAGCTCCCCTTCTGCTCTACGGACCCAACAGGAGAGAGAAACAAAAAAAAAGCACGGAGGGAGCTGAAACCAAAGGGAAAATTCAGGTGGAAAGAGGGAACAAATCCATCTCCTCTCAGCTGAGATTCCTCACATGGCCCAGTACACATCAGGACAGGGAAGCCAAACCCAGGGCTAACATGCACCATGGCTCAGCCATGCACTACGTGGCTGCATTCAGAATCAGGTAGAAACGTGACCCCCGTTTCTCAGAGTTCCTGGAGGAACGCAGAAGGGTTAAAAAACACATGGAGCTTATGTTAAAACTGAAAGGGGATGAAGAGACTGCCCCACTAGTCAGCTCTGGAAATCCACTTCAAGGATCTGGTGGCACAGGCAGTGATAATTAAGCTCGTAGCAAATTCTAGCTGGGTACCTTTCGGATAGCTTGAAATGTAGTGATCTTCAGGGAGAGGAGACACCAAGAAACAAGTAGATGAAGACAGAGATAGAAGAAACAAATTTAATTTTCATGGGAGGGAGGAAAGAAAAAAACCAAAAAACCAAAAAACAAAACGGAAATGCAATGGGATAAGCGGGTTAGAGTTTCCACCTGGGGCTGAGGCAGCTCAGGCCCCACTTCTTGCTGCCCCCCTCAGCTTCCTCAGGTCACCACCTCARTCCTGAGTCCCCCCAAAATCCACACTGCTCATCAGCTCAACCACTGTTTTGTCCCCTGCATGCACTGCTTAAAACCAGGGTCAAACCCAGCATTTTTGGGGAGGGGGGCGACATGAGAAGCCACTTTACAGAGGAGTTCACTGCAACAGATGAGAGAAGATTGGGTGGATATTTTGGTGCAGAAAATTTTGAATTGGGGGAAAAAATAACCAGCAGCCTGTGTAAGGAGCAGGAAACCATTCCCAGAGTAGCTGGCAAGAAGTGTCTGTCGCAGTGAATGTCATTTAATTTCTCTGTGACTGAACAGCAAAGGAGAAAAAAAAACCCCAAACATTCCCTACCCAAAACTGTAAAGGCTGTGCAAAAAGCAACTGGAGACCCTGGCTGGGCATCCAGCTATAAATCAAGTGCTGCTCAGGCATGAAAGACCTTGCCCAGCCTTTCCCCCCGCTGCTCTCTGGTGCCAGCAGGGATATTTTACCTTCCAAGGTCTCGTCGCCATCCGAAATCAGCTCGTCGTCGGAGCAGATGTTGAGGATGTTCACGAGCATCTCGGTGACTGCAAGAGGCACAGACAGAGAGGTCAGAGAGGCCTGGGCATGCAGAGGGATTTGGAGGACCAGGGAAGGATTTCAAGGTCGTCTGTCCCCTGCAAGTGGGAGCCTAAAGACACTTTGAGGCGCAGCCTGCTGGTACCCGCGGCGGCGCCGGAGCAGACGACACACATTGCATCTTCTGCCAAGGAGGTGGATGCAGGCCAAGCACATCACAGAGGAACCAGACGTGGGGAAGGAGGTGCCAACATTCCTGCAGAACAGCCTGAGCTCCCTCAAGGTCCCCCCTCCCCATCCTCACCCATGCCACAGACACCTGGCTTTGAGAAGGGCCAAATCTGGGGACGGGGGGATTCGACCTTTGGTGCCTCAAAGCCAAAAAACCCTTTGGAAGTGGTGAGGGTGAAGCTGCACCCCGAACATATGAGACTGGGGTGGAATTGAATCTCATCAGGAGAGGTAAAAATCCTTTTGGTGAAAAGCTGAGGCAAAGTCTTGGTCATATTTTAAGCTGCCTCGCCTTCTTCAGAACGAAATAAGCCTTGGATTGAAGTGAATGCTTCCTTTTTGGTGGGCCAGGAGCCAACAGGAATTTAAAATTCCTCTGCTGCAAACCGACAGAAACATCTCCAAATTCTGAGGTGGGGCTACAGCACCCAAGAGCAGCCCCACCAGCAATGCAGGAAGAGCAAGAAAGGAGTGTTTTATTGGRGAAAGCTTTTTCAAACAGCTATCAACAGCTGGTTTTGCACGAATTTAACCCAGTAACGAAGATCTCCTCGAGCCTGAGCTGCTCTCCTGTGCTGCCTGGAGCTGCAACACTCTCCCAGCACTGTGGGACAGGTTTGTGACACTCAGGATATGAGGAGCAGTCACTGGGAGTTTGGAACAGAACCCCAAATCTCTCTTACCCTTTTCCCCTACGAAAGGCAAAGACCATGTGAAGACATCCATGAAGTTTGGAAGCCAGTAGGGGTGAGGGGAACAGTTGAACTGCCTGATGTTCATGACGTTGTTTTCATATTTCAGTACAGCAGCTGGGGGAGAAAAGGCAAYGAGAATAAATGTCCATGGGCACTTTCCACCTACAYAATCCTGGATTTGAAGGATCTTWAYGAGCAGCCAGTACCACCCRTGCCATGGGCAGGGACACCTTRCACTATCCCAGGGTGCTCCAGGCCCCCTCAGCCTGGCCTTGGGCACTTCCAGGCATCCAGGGGCAGTCACAGATTCCCTGGGAATTCCATCCCAGCCCRTCCCCACCCTCACAGCCAGGAATTCRTTCCCAAGATCCCATCCATCCCTGCCCTCTGGCAGTGGGAGCCATTCCCTGTGTCCTGTCCCTCCATCCTTTGTCCCAAGTCCCTSTCCAGCTCTCCTGGAGCCCCTCTAGGCTCTGGCAGGGGTTCTTAAAGTCTCCCTGGAGCCTCTTCCTCTTTCACACCCAGCTCTCCCAGCCTGGCTCCCTCTGGAAGTTTTACCAGTGTTGTAAAAACTTCATTATTAACACCCTGTTACACTCGTGTAGCATCAAGCTACCAACTTTCCAAAATGAGAAGGTTTAAGCCATAATATTTTGGTTTACTCAGGTTGGTTGTCAGCTTAGAACAGTGAAACTCAAACAGAGCCAAGATCCAAAYTGAGGGGTGAAAACCRCACAGCTGGAGAAAATTCCCCCATGATCCCCATGGTTTAGGGGCAGAGGGAAGTGGAAAACTTTCCTACACTATCAGCTCCTGTGGGATGGCAGCATCCATCAAAAGGGCTCCATTCTCCTGTGGCTGGGAATGAAAGCTTTATTCCAGGCCTTATGACTCCAGAGTTAATTGCCACAGTAACACATTAAGTCAACCACTTCAGCTCAGCACACAAAGCTCTCTTTCATTCCAGGCACAAGAATGTGACTGGAGGAGAGGGTTTGTATCAAAAATAGTGTGGTTTTTGTATCAAAACCAGTGTGGTGGCAGCTGGAGAAGGGCAGGGATTGCCCCTCTGTGCTGGGTACTGGGAAAGTGCCTCGAGGGCTGTGTCCAGTTCTGGTGCCCTCACTGAGACCTGGAGGGGCTGGAGTGAATCCAGGGAAGGGAACAGAGCTGGGAAGGGCCTGGAGCACCAGGAGAGGCTGAGGGAGCTGGGCAGGGGCTGGAGCCCCAGGAGAGGCTGAGGGAGCTGGGAAGGGGCTCAGCCTGGAGCAAAGGAGGCTCAGGGGGCCCTTGTGGCTCTGCACAGCTCCTGCCAGGAGGGGACAGCCGAGGGGATTTGGGATCTTATCCCAGGGAACAGGGACAGGAGCAGAGGGAACAGCCTCAGGCCGGGCCAGGGCAGCTCAGGGTGGGCACAGCAGGAATTTCCCCATGGAAAGGGGGCTCAGGCCTTGGCACTGCCCAGGGAGGGTTGGAGTGCCCATCCCTGGAGGTGTCCCAGGAATAGCTGGAAGTGACACTCAGTGACAAGGTGGGGATTGGGCAGAGGTTGGACTCAATGGCTTGGAGCTCTTTTCCKATTAAATTATCCTGTGATTTTGGGAGGGCAGAGTGGGAGAGGGATTTCCTGACTTTTATAAGAGCAGCAGTGCCCTAGCCTTACCCTTGTTGTTATAGACATCTAAGTAATTTGGTGCAGAGAAGATTGTGATTAACGAGGGAAAGCCCGTGGTCTGGCTCTTCCTGTACATTCGGTACCTGCAAAACAGGGCACGAGTTAAACCTGGCTTAGCACCGCCCAAACCCCGCCCAGCCCCGGGGCTGCAGCACTCACCCAGCGTCCTGGGCTTCGTGAGCTCGGATTACGGATAACAAACTATTGTTCTGCAAAAATTCACACACTGCAGGATAACTGCAAAACAAAAAGGGAGGAGAACTCAGCTGTGAGCAAAGGAGAGCWCAGAGCTCGGGTGGTCTTGGTTTCTGGGAGCAGCCACTTGCAGAAAACATCCAGTTTCTGTCCAGCACCAAAGATGTTTTATTCCAAAATTATTCAAATTCTATATTTTTATTTAAAAATTAATTGCAAAGGGTTCTGTTAAACCCCTCCTCTAAGTGGACTGTCAGCACAAATCCTTCTTTTTTAGCAAGAAAAGAATATTTCCTAGAAATTCAGGTGCTGCAAATCACTCATAGGGCCAGTCCAAAGAAGCATCTCTGCTGCTTGAGATCCCAATTCTATAAAGTAATTTATCCAAAGACAGCTCAATATTCACAGAATCCCAGAATAATGAGGTTGGAAGAGACCTCTAAGATCATCAAGTCCAACCTGTGCCCTGACACCTCAACCAGACTATAGCACCCAGTGCCATGTCCAGTCTTTTGTTAAACACATCCAGAGATGGTGATTCTGCCACCTCCCTGGGAAGAGCATTCCAGTACTTTATTATTCTTTTGGTGAAAAATTTTTTCCTAATATCCAACCTATACCTTCCCTGGTGTAGCAAATACTTACCCAAAATCAGCTCAATATCCAAAGACAGCTCAATATTTAAACTTATCCAAAGACACCTCAATATCCAAAGACAGCTCAGTATTTAAACTTAGCCAAAGACACCTCAATATCCAAAGACAGCTCAGTATTTAAACTTAGCCAAAGACAGCTCAATATTCAAATTTTTTCAAAGACAGCTCAATATCCAAAGACAGCTCAATACTCAAACTTATCCAAAGACAGCTCAATACTCAAAGAAGCAAAAAACAAACAAGAATTTGTGCATCAGAGCCAAGTGAGGAGAATTTCACGTAGACTGCAAAGCCCCACAGAGTGGCCTGAGCAGTGATTTTGGTGTGAGAGGAGAGAAATGCCCCCTGAACCAGCCCTCACCTGTAGAAATAGGAGCAGCCTCGGACAGTGTTGTGGGCAAAGTGCTCCAGGGTTTTCTCGTTGCCGTAATCCTCCGAAGGATCCGACCACAGCAGGTCACACATCGGACCAAAGGCTGGAGGCTCCTTGAACCTGTCTAACTGGAGAGGGGACACAACATCAGCAGGACTCCTGTTAGCTGGGGTTTGTGTACATGTCCCAGATTGCCAAGCAAGTTGTGTTCTATTCACCATCTGTATGGCAGCTGTCTTCTGTTAAATGAGCAGTTTTCCTTATCTCTTCCACACCCACTCCTCCCTCTGGGGGACATCTGCTGATAAGAGGCCATTGAATGTCACTGCATGGCTGATAAGAACTACAAGTACTATCGGAGATGCTGAGCCCAGAGGGAGGAGCAAGCATTCTACTGGATATAATTGAGATTCTGGAACACCAGCAAGCATTCCTACCTGGATATAATCTGGAGATTCTGGAACACCAGCCAAGCATCCTGCCTGGATATAATCTGGAGATTTCTGGAACACCAGCCAAGCATTCCTGCCTGGATATAATTGGAGATCAGAACACCAGCCAAGCATTCCTGCCTGGATAGAATCTGGAGTTCTGGAACACCAGCCAAGCATTCCTGCCTGGATATAATCTGGAGATTCTGGAACACCAGCCAAGCATTCCTGCCTGGATATAATCTGGAGATTCTGGAACACCAGCCAAGCATTCCTGCCTGGATATAATCTGGAGATTCTGGAACCCCAGCACGGCTTCTCCACTGGATTTCCAGAGGAACAGCAGCTGCTCTTCCCCTGGATGCTCAGAGGCAGACTCCACCCTTCTCCAGGATCCCTGCTCCAGCAGAACCACCCCTGACACTGCAGGAGGGCTGAGCCACAATTCCAATGGGACTGCTGCCAGCGCCTGACCCAGGTGGCAGGTTGTGCTCTGACTCTTGGCAGTGTTGCTTTAGTTCACTGCATTGTTTATTTTATCCTTTTATTTTCTTCCCTCTTAAAGAACTGTTATTTCCTGCTCCCATATTTGTTGCCTGAGAGCCCCTTAATTTAAAATTTATAGCAATTTGGAGGGAGGGGGTTTTACATTTTCCATTTCAGGGGAGGCTCCTGCCTTCCTTAGCAGACACCTGGCTTTCCAAACCAAGACAGTACAAATCACCAACGGGACAGCACTGCTGGGGACAGCATCTCAAGCTGTTGTATTTTCCAGCATCAGTCTCATTACATGGTTATGACACTGGGAAGACTTTATCAGCTCACATTTTAGGCAGCAGACAAAGAACCTAATGTTACAACTCACTTTAGAAGATTTTTGACCAATCACACAAAGAAAAAGCACATTGACAGTAGTTCTATCCAACCACTATAAGCACAGGTACCTTTGGTTAAAACAATGCTTGCTTATTTCAAATACAATACCTGCTTGTAAGCCTTCAAACACAATGTACAGAGCTCCATTATTAAGCTTAGAACTTCCCAATATCTTCTTAGATATACTTTTCAGTAGCTTATGGATTCATTTTAGATAAGCATTAATATACAGACCATTGTTCTATTTGTTTTTACTTTTCTACTTCTCACATAATTTTTCTGCTGACCAATCCCATGGCTACTGCTTAGCTCTAATCACAGCTCTGGTGCTTCTGAGGCCTGCCTTCTGTAGCTTTCTCAAAACTCTCTTATTTTATTGATTCCTACAGATTCCCACCCTTCCCGCCCCAAATCCACAGAGGAGCGAACCCCACGGGGAACTGGGAGGGAAGGGAAAAGCTCCTGGAGCTGACTTACTTTCCTAATGTCATCTAGACACGTGATTTCTGGAGACAGGCCCCCGTGGACACACAGGAATTGCTGGTTGAGGAGGGCAGCAAGAGGAAGACAGTCGAAGGTGTCCATGCACGCGTCGTACACTCGCTCCGAGTACTTGATTCGACCTGCAAGGAGGAATCCAATCAAGCTCTGATCGGCTCAAGTGCTGATCAATAAACTCCAGGAACCCAGCTCCTAAATCAAAATGGCTCACAAATCAAACTTTGCACCTGGTAGTGAAAATATTTATTTGGAATCAAACTCTGCACCTGGGTATTGGTGAAAATATTGATTTAAAATCACCTGTGTATTTGCGAAAATATTGATTTAGAATCGACTCTGCACCTGGAATCAACTCTGCACCTGTGCATTTGTGAAAATACTGATTTAAAATCAACTCTGCACCTGGCATTGTGAAAATACTGATTTAAAAGCAATCACGATATATTTAAAAATATTCATTGAAAATACTGATTTAAAACAACTCTGCACCTGTGGATGGTGAAAACACTGATTTAAAAGCAATCACGAATATTTAAAATATTCATGAAAATTACTGATTTAGAATCAACTCTGCACCAGTGTATTTGTGAAAATACTGATTTAAACTTTGCACCTGTGTATTCATGGAAATGCTGATTCAGAATGAACTCTGCACCTGTGTAATCCTGAAAATGCTGATTTAAAATCAGCAGTGTATTCATGAAAATACTAATTTAGCATCAACTCTGCACCTGGAGTCAACTCTGCACCTGTGTATTTGTGAAAATACTGATTTAYAATCAACTCTGCACCTGTGTATTTCRYAAAATGCTGATTTAYAATCAACTCTGCARCTGTGTATTCCTGAAAATTATGATTTAGAATCAACTCTGCACCAGTYTATTTGTGYAAATYCTGATTTAGAAWCAATTCTARGTCTGTGTATTCCTGAAAATACTGATTTAAAATCAGCAGTGTATTGGTGAAAATACTGATTTAGAATCAACTCTGCACCTGGAATCAACTCTGCACCTGTGTATTCCTGAAAATGTTGATTTAGATTAAAATTTTGCACCTGTGTATTTGTGAAAATACTGATTTGGAATCAAACTCTGCACCTGTGTATTTATGAAAATACTGATTTAGATTAAAACCCTGCACCCYTGTATTTGTGAAAACTGATTTGGAAAATAATTGTTTGGTGTGCAAAAGAATTTTTTTTAAATCTGGAATTGGACAATATTCATGTCCCTTCCATTTGTTTTCCAGAACACCTGCACTGAGATCAGCACAAAGGAGATGAGGTGTTCCCACACTGTGAAAATTTGGATCATGTAATAAATTTGGGATGCTGCTGAAGCCACCCCATCACTTTCCACAGCACCTCTAGACTCATCCCGACTGTTGAATTTGGCACAACAGCATCACACAGCCATGGGGGCAGGAATTCTTTTCCAGAGGTCCTGGGAGTCAGGATTTGCCCACAGGAATGGATCTTCCAGGGCTGACAATTCCAGAGATGCCTCACCCCAGCAGAGGGGAAGAGGATGTTCCCATACATAAATCACAGCCTTTCCAAAGCAGTTTGGCTCTTACACCAAGGCTCAAATCTGCTCAGAAATATCCTTTTTCCAGAGACACTAACAGGGGTTCTCAGGGAAGGGGAAAAGCAGCACCTCCTGTTTTCCAAAGGGAAAAARCCAACCCCAGCACCTGGTTCAGACTGGGCCCAGCTCAGCWGGAGCTCACCTGTGTGCAGGTGATYGGCACAGCATCCAGCACAGAGCTGGGAGGTGTTTTCCAGCTCATTCCTGAGTTAACAGAACAGGGACTCATCCCCTCTGAGCCTTCCCCCATCCAACACCACCCAGAGCTGATGGGATAAAGATTGGATTTGTGCCTTGCCCAGAATTATCTCTGGAGGTCGGGTCCTTGAGCAASAATTCCCTAAAGGAGCTTTGCTTTGAGTTCTCCACCTCTTTTATTCCTTGGAATGACAGACACCCATCATTCCCTGACCTTTCCTCAGCACTGCTTTAAAAACATTCAAATGCTGTGCACAAACTCATCTTTTCACTGAAAAAACCATTTGAAAGGTAAATGATCCTCCCCAGTGCAAACAGGGAGGAGCAAATCCTTCCCCCATTCCAGCTCCAATCACTGATCCCAGCTGCACAATCTGGAGCTGGAAGGCTTTTGGCACTGATTACATGTTGCTGGGGCTGGAAGTCAGGGAGGGGAGGATGTGTGTGCCTGGCTCATCAGGGGAGAAGTGTTCCCATTTCTTCCATCCACACTCAGGCTTTGAAACCAAAAGGCCACATTTGGTGCTTAGCAGAACTTAAAGATTTGGGGTTTGGGGTATTTTTTATAGCAGAAGAGCAGGAAAACAAGACAACAAGTTTTTACAGCTCTGATGCCACTCAGAGGCACAAAAATTGAAGCCCACGTTTTCTCACAACACCTTTTTTTTTTAATATATTTTAAAATGTATTATTTAAATGGATTCAAATCCTTCTCCCACTGCTGATACTTACATTCCTGCTTGAAGGTGAAGTATTCTGTGAGGTGCCTGCACTCGTGGTTCCCTCGAAGGAGGAACAACGTTTTGGGATGATTTATCTTTAAACTCCATAAATACAGCACGCACTGCAAGAGAGGCAAACAGGGCATGTCATAAAATCCTTTCCCAGGGCACTCATCAGCCTGAGACTGCACTAAGAGGTTCTGGGAAGACACCCAAAGTGGAACCCAGCTCCATAATGGGCAGTGGATCTTCTCCTGGCCAAGTGGGGAAAAGCCACCGGGATTTCTCTATATTAGGGCTGACTTGGAGAAGTGACAAATGAGGTCATGGCCAACAGAAAGCAGCTCAGGGCTGGGTGGGGGCAGCTTTGCTTCCAGCACAAACCAAAGGGAAAAAAAAACCCTTTTGTAGAGAAGCAAAGCAGAAGCAGCTGTTTGCTCCAGATGTTCCACTGGGATGGAGACCAGCGAGAGGAGCAGGCAGACATTTGTCCARGAAACACCTGGAAAATTCAACTTCACCTTCCCCACTGATTTCCCCCCTCCCTGGTTTTTCTGCTTATGCTACAGTCARGTGAAGTTCAAGCTCAAAACAGGAAAAGCTGAGCCCAAAAAACAAGCTTAGCTTAGCAAAGCTCTCTGGCTTTGAAAAGGGCTTTCCACATCCCCTCTGCGAGCGGCAGCACCTGCAAAACGGCGCCTTTGATGAGGCACAGACCAAAGGCAGGCTGAAATGGGGTTTGTAGCAGAAATATTTCATGCTGGCTTCCCAAAAAAAGCCTGAGGGAAGGGCTGGGAGGGCTCACTCAGCCCGGTGTGCTCGGGCTGACAGCAGCAGAGCTGTTATCTCACACGGGGAAGTGTTATCACATTTCCCTCCTTGCTGTGGAGTGCTGGAAGGACAATCCATAAGGACAGCAAGCTCCAGGAGCTGGATTAAAGGCTCTAATAGGAGCTTACTCTGGAGGCTGACAGGCTGCAGGACACGCCTGGGAAACAGGAACCACCACCAAGTGTGTTTTACACCCTCCCAAATTCCCCATCTGGGGCACAGATCCCCAGGAACCAGCTGGGAACAACCAGAACCCAAATGAAGCAGTTCCCAGTTGGTTCCCAGCACAGCCAGTTTAGATCTGGTGGTGTTGAAGCACTGAACCTGTTGAAGCACTGAACCCTCCAAAATTCCCCATCTGGGACACAGATCCCCAGGAACCAGCTGGGAACAACCAGAACCCAAATGAAGCAGTTCCCAGTTGGTTCCCAGCACAGCCAGCTTAGATCTGGTGGTGTTGAAGCACTGAACCTGCAAGGTAAGCTCTGCAGGAATCATCCCAGCTGATCCCAAAAACCCTGAGGAGCTGTAAAGCACTGCCTGTGTCTCACTTGGAATTCAAGCCCACATTAACAACTTGATTAATTGGGAATTCCAAAAGAGAACAGGGCCAAGGCCAGTAGCAAAATCATGTTTTATTGCATCTGTTACCAGGAGGAATGCTCCCAACAAAACCATTTATAATTATTCTGGGATTTAAAGGTTTAACCTCCCTGTGCTTGCAAGAGAAATGTCACTTTTCTGGGCTGGCAGGAGAGCTCTGAGGCTGCTATAAATGAACCAAATGACTTGGAGGAAGAAACAGCCCTGGCATCAAAGCAAGGCAGAGATGCAGCATCAATAGGGGAGGGTTTGGGATGCATGGAGGGTTGGCAGCCTGCAGAAGAGAGATTTTAAAACACATTTGAAGGGGTTTAAAGTGAAATGGGGTTGAATTTGGCACCACAATTCTTCCTGGACACAGCAGGGACACGGAGAGAGACCATTCCCTGTGGCTGGAGGCACTTCCCAAGGATGGGGGGACTGCCAGGTACCAGGAGGACACGGAGTAAAGGACATTGGAGAGCCCTCCAGGGCTCCAGAGGGGCTGGAATGAGGAATGAGGGAATTTCTACACTTGCATGCCTCAGATGCTTCCTGCTGTTTTGCACAGATCKRTTTCTCAGGAATTGATTCCTGCSTGTTTGCAATAGCCAAGGAGCAAATCCAGGCAGTCAGAGCTTTTTGGGTTTAAATAATTTTAAATAATCTCCTTCTCTCCTTATTCTGCCTCTCAGTGTGAAACCCAAAGCCAAAGGTTTGATCCACTTGGAAAYTGAAAGCTCAGCAGGACACAGGGAGAGAATTCCAAGAGGAATTGGGACTTGCAACCCCAAAATGCAAGAGGGGCTGGTGCCAAACCTGCCCCCACCAGGACCTCTCTCACCATTCCCAAAAGCTGGCATTTGTAAGGAAGTTTTACACACAGAGCTTGCCAGAGTGGGAACAGAGGCAAAACTCCCAAATCCAGCCCACAAATCCACCTTCACTCCCACTTGACAGGGCTGACTGGATCTCTTTTATGCTARTCTGGATCTCTTTAATATTATTCTGGATAAAAAGTGCATTAAATCAAGATTAACATATAATTCCATAATTAGACAGCAATCACGTGTCCCAMCATAATTGGATTGGAAGAACTGGCCTGGGAAAGGAGCATGCCATGACCACACCACTTTTCCTGATGAATTTCCTCTTTCCATGGATTCTGTTCCTGGCCATAACAATTCACTTTCTAATTTAACAAAATTATTCTATTCATTGTATTCCAGTTTTGTGGACTGGAATGATCCTTCCCTACCATGAGCACAGACCCCTCTTGTGCCATTCTGGGATTTGGCACTAAAAGCTGAATGAAAGGAGCATTTTTCCCACTGGGAATCCTTCAGCAGGGCCTTGCCTCATCAGCATCTCCCAATGGGGGGATTTCCATGGGAAATCAGGGAGCTCATCTTGATTTCCATGCTGCCTGTGAGCCCTGCACTCTGGAGCTGGGATCTGTGGCCAGCAAACCCTTCCCAGAGTCCCCTTCCAGCAGCATTCCAGCTTTCACACGCTTCTTTCCTCCCCTCTCCCCTCACAATTCTTTTCTTTAAAAAAAAAACAACCACCAAACCATCAACCAATCCACTCTCTGTGGCCTCATTATACTGGGAATTCATGTTTTTAAATGAGAATTTCCCTAAGCCAGAGGCCCAGCAAGAATTTGTTGAATGATTTGTTGCTGACTTCCAGCTGAGCTGATGAACTGAGAGGCTTGGGAGGGGCTGGGGGTTTGAAAGGTTTTGTCTGAGCCACAAATTCRTCCTTGAACCTGGACAACCAAACACCTGGAGCCACAGGGAACACCTGGAAGGGAAATTTGGCCCTTACACCTCCTTGGCCCCCAGTCTGGCATTGTTTCCTGCAATTAAACCATCCCCTCCTGGTTCATTCTGTTAAAAGGTCATGGTTATGGAATTGTGGAATATCCTGAGCTGGAAGGAATCCACAGGGACTCCAAGGCCTGGCTCTGCCCAGGACACCCCCAGCTGCTCAGATCATCTCCCCATGGATGCCCAACTTGCTGTGGTGACTCATGAGYCTGCTGCTGCTGCTCCCCACCTTCCCAGAGGTCACACCACAAGGAAAACCTGGATGTTTTTCCATCTGGGATACTCCAAACCTGCTSTTGTTTCACTACAGAAAGCAGATTTTGTGCATTCAGATGGGAATCWCTTCCAGCACASTGGGTGTGTGGCATTCACATTCTCTAAAAAAATCCCTTTGCRCAYGATTTMTCTCCTGGGAAGCTGAGAWGCCTCAGAGAAAAGGAAAACAATTCTTATCTCATTTGCTTCTCCWGTGTTTTGCTGCTTTGGAATGTGTTTGGAGATTGTTTACCCACAGCTGATTGTTTCATTGGATTCTGCTGTGAGTTGTTTTRACTCWTTGGCCAATCAGGGCCAAGCTGTGTCAAGACTGCAAAGAGTCAGYAGTTTTCATTATTCTCRTTTTAACATTTAGTAAGTATCCTTTCTGTATTCTTTAGTATAATATAGTATTCTTTAATATAATATTATAAAGTAATAAATTAGCCTTCTGAGAATARAGAATCAGAGTCATCATTCCTGCCTTCACTGGGGCATTTCCCAGCAAATACAACAGTAGGTGGAAGGGAGAAGCACATGGGAATGAYAACTTCTGGATTCTGCCTTATCCTGATGTTTGGAGTGTGTTTGCTGTGCCCATCAAAGCCCACCCTGAGCTGTGGGATCAGAGGGATTCTCCAGGGGGGATCTCTGGCATTCCTGCTGCAACACGGGGTGAAAGGGAAAAAGGAAATAAAAGCTAAAACATCTTTTTTGCCCTAACACCTCCATTCTCCAAGGCCATACATCATCTTGGAATTCTTCCATATAATCACAGGCAGAGAGGACAAGATTTAGTTCAAATCAAGGGGGATTTGAACTAAAAGGAGATTTAGATGGGATATTGGGAAGAATTCCTTCCCTGWGAGGGTGGGGAGGCCCTGGCACAGGCTGCCCAGAGGAGCTGGGAAAGAGTTCCTCATCCCTGGAAGTGRCCAAGGCCAGGTGGGACAGGGCTTGGAGCAACCTGGGATAGTGGAAGGTGTCCCTGCCCAGGGGTGGAACAGGATGGGATTTAAGGTTCTTTCCAACCCAAACCATTCCATGATTCTGTGATGATCCCAGCATGGAGAGATCAAGGTGCTGATCCCCAGCACTTCTGGAGATCTGAGAGTAAAACCTGGGCTAAGAGCAGAGAGTGGGAGCAGGACTTTTCCACCCTGGATCTACACAATCCATACACACACACAGGGCCCAACACCTCTCATTTGAAGGCTCAAAAAAATAAATTAAAAAACATCCACCTTTTCTCTCAGATGGAGCTGCTGTTGTGGAATTTAATCCCTTTTCCAGGTGAACACTGCAAAGCCAGCTGAGCAATCCAGAGGAACAGMGGGATGTGTCCTTCCCCTTCCTCCCTGGGGGGCTCCTCCTGCCAGCACCACCCCAAATCCCAGAGATCCCAGCAGCCCCAGCTCTGCCTCCTCTGTCCCTGCTCCTCATCACACCTTGGCTCCCTGTCAGGAATCCAGAGCCTGGGGCTGGAAGGGAGCCAGGGGCTGCTGGAGCTCAAGCTGTCAGCCCWGCTRTCCCTAAATCCTCTGCAGAATCCTTCAAAGAACCCCTTGCACTCATCCCTGACAGTTCCTTCCCAAGATTCCTCTGCAGAGCCAGAGGCTCAGCTGTTCCTGCAGCCTCTTTTTTCCAAGAGAAATCACTCCCTCTGTTATTCCAGCTGATTTCTGCTACATTTCAGGCCCCTGCTCCCCCAAAAGCTTTTCCTTACATTGCTTCCAACTGGGATAAGTGCTCCACTTCCACTCAGCCCTGCCTCTGTGAATCCAGCTGGCTGCAATCCCTTGGGATTTGTGGCATTTGCTAAGAGCTGTCCCTTCCTGTCCCATCCCAGCTCTGCACTGAGCCAGCAGCAGCCTCGGGGCTCCACTCCATCCTTTGTACTCCCAATTTCTTGGGCATGGAATCCCAGGGAGCTGCAAATTCCTGTCASAGCCCAGGTGACTCCTGCTCCTCTCTCCTGACCCCATTCCAAGGTTTTCAGAGGGAAGCAGTGACTCAGGCTCGTGGCTCTTTCTCCTCCTGCTCCATCCTGAATTCTGCAGCTTTTCTAACATTTCCTTCCCACTGCCTGCTGGGATCCTGTTGGAACCTTGGATGCTGAGAATTTTAAACTTTCTGTGAAAGGCACAGACTCACAAGAGAACAACTGACCTAAGAGACTTCCAAAATTAATTGATAACACTGAGATTATGGATGTGTAGTTAGTTAGAAGRGTGTGATARRACAGAGTAGAAAACTTAYYYMTTTWYYA
>NDFG01000006.1:518160-540681 GCA_002167245.1 Sporophila hypoxantha | reverse complement strand
AAWWAAWWTAAAGCAAGACAGAAGTTTTAYGGCAGAGWCAGGTTGTTCTTCTTTACCTTCTTCATGGGTTTGGGTGGTATTTTGTAATTAGAAAAGCAGACATTACAAGCTTCCAAAGATCAGTTATTAAGTTAAAAAYGAAAATAATCWAAGTGTCATTTCTTAATTAGATYGTTRAGTCTTAAAAGAACAGTTAGCCATTTTGTGCCTTACTAATAAAAAGCTACAAAACTCAGAGCTGTAAGACTARTTCAGTGATAAAAAATAATAAACACCTAAGTCCAAACATGAACTACCAACTCAAGTGCCTTAAGTCCTAAGCTCCAGAACCCAGAGGATCCTGTTGCCTGCAGCAGCACCATCAACTGTCCCTCTCCTGTCCCTGAGTGACAGCCCCAAGTGACATTAAAACCACCCCAGAAGGCAGAGGTCAGGCATTAACCCCATCACTGCCACTGGTGAGGATCCAAAAATGGGGATATCATTTTCCTGCCCAAAATGGGGATATCATTTTCCTGCCCAAAATGGGGATATCATTTTCCTGCCCAAAATCACACTGGGAGTTACCAGCAATGCCTTCATCCCATGCAGAACTCCACTGGAGGGGAAACCCAGCATGAGAGATCTGGGGTTGGTGTTTGGGCTGATTCTGAGCTGCATTTGAACTCATTTTGGGCTGAATTTTACTGATTTGGAGCTGTATTTAATTGATTCTGAGCTGTATTTTATTGTGTTTCATTTGAACTTATTCTGAATTGAATTTTACTGATTTGGAGCTGTATTTAGTTGATTCTGAGCTGTGTTTTATTGTGCTGAATTTTATTGATTTGGGGCTGTATTTTACTGATTCTGAGCTGCATTTTACTGATTCTGAGCTAAATTTTACTGATTTTGAGCTGCATTTTACTGATTTTGAGCACTATTTTATTGAGCTACATTCAAACTGATTCTGAGCTGAACTTTACTGATTTGGGGCTGTATTTAACTGATTCTGAGCTGCATTTAATTGATTCTGAGCTGCATTTTACTGATTCTGAGCTGAATTTGAACTGATTATGAGTTGTATTTAACTGATTTTAGCTGCATTTTACTYAYCTGCYTTTGAACTGATTCTGAGATGAATTTTACTGATTTTTGAGCTAAATTTAATGGATTCTGAGCTGTATGTAATTGATTTTGAGTTGTATTTTAGCTATCCTGAAAGGTCTTAAACTGATTTGGGGCTGTTTTTAACTGATTTTGAGCTGTATTTTACTGAACTGGATTTGAACTGATTCTAAGTTGAATTTTACTGATGGACTGTAATTTTACTTGATTTGCTGAGCTGTCATTTACTGAAGCTGCATTTGAACTGATTCTGAGTGTTGAAATTTTTAACTGATTCTGCAGCTGCATTTTTACTGATTCTGAACTGCATTTAATTGATTCTGAGCTCCATTTTACTGATTCTGAGCTGCTGATTTTACTGATTCATTGAAGCTGATGTGGACATGAACTGTATTTGATACTGATTCTGAATTTGAAATTTATACTGATTCTGAGCCTGCATTTAAGTTGATTCTGAGTTGGATTTTATGATTCTGAGCGTGCAATTTCACTGATTCTGAGCCTGAATTTGAAGCTGATTTTGAGCTGGTTTTAACTGACTGAGCTGTATTTTCACAAGGTTGAACACTTTGCACTCCTTCAGCCCCAGCACCCCCAATGGTCACCTCTATACTGAAGTAGCCTCTGTCCACGTAGTCCCCCAGGAAGAGGTAGCGGGTGTTATTGGGTGATCCTCCCACTTCAAACAGCTTCATCAGGTCAAAGAACTGCCCGTGGATGTCACCACACACTGGGGGAGCAAGAACAGCACAAAAGAGGGACAGAATTACCACGCTAAGAAAAGCAAGGTCACGACAGCAGCGAGGAGCAGAGCYAGCACCGGCAAAATCCTCTCTTGTGAGAGCTCAGCAGAGTTAAAAAAACCTCGGGGYTGGAAGGAACAGGGCAAAAAAACCTGCTGGGGTTATCCAGGTTGTTATTTAGGAATTGAGCCATGAGCTATAGTGGAATATGGGTCTCRTCTCCAGGTCTCATAAGCTCTTGGAGATCTATTTCACACCCAAGATAGCTCAGCTGCCTCAGAAGGAATAAAATCAGCAGGATGGCTTCTGTGGTAGTGTTGGAAATAAAGAGGTTTTAATAAAAGGCAAAATAACAAAACTCTGCATTTACAGAGAAAAACCAAGCCAGGTGCCAGAGGTTCTTGCCCCTGGTAAGACACCTCACAAAAGCAATTAGTTTCTTTGTTCTCTTCTTTTTCTAGTAAATAGCTCAGGTGGGACTTTTTGGATTCTGTCCAATTGGCTATCCTTAAGTTTGAGGTGAAGTCCCCCAGGTCCTGTGAGGTGTCTTTTCACCAAATCCAGGAGAGAAACTTCTGGGCTTATTTTCTTTTTAAGAGGACAAAAGATAGTTTTGTCACTCCGTCAACAGAGAGCACATTCCTATGTGAAAAATGCCAATCAACTGTTTTTAAAATTTTAGAAGTTTAATAGTAATAAAGTGGTTGTAAAAATAGTAATATAATTAGAGTAATAAAAATTTGAACAATTGACATTAGGACAATACGAGACAATAAAAACAAAGAGTTACAGACAGTCTGGGTACCTTTTCTGGGCAAAATAAGCCTGAAAAGGGATTCACATTAACAGAGGATTAACCCTTAAAAGCAACAGCCTGTTGCATATTCATACACCTCATCCATGATGCATAAATTCCATTTGAACACAGGATTGTCTGGTCAGTGTCAACTTCTTCCTCTGAATCCTTTACGGCTGAATGAGGCAGGAAGAAGTTCATTTCTTCTGATATAGGAGCAATAAATTCTCTTTCTCTGAAAGATTTTGGTGTCCTGTGGCTGCTATCTTGGTGCGAGTACCTCATTCCCCTCTTTAAAAAAATATCCCACATCCATAGTTTCCGTTTTAACTACAGAAGTTCCACTTTAACTACAAAACTACATTTACCATCCTGTTAAAATCTTAATATAGCACTACTTATCAACACAACATAACACATAAATATCTGTGTAGAGCCATTTAATCTGCACTTTTCACACCATGGAGCTCTGACCTGTGATTGGAGCCTCCACCTCGATCATGGTCTTCTCGTGCCTCAGGATGGCGGCGCCGTCGTTGATGATTTTCAGCGCCGCGTCCTCCTCCAGCCTCCCTTCCTTCACCAAGTGGCTCTTGAGGACGTCGAGCCTGGGTTTGCCATCCTCAAACACCTCCTTCAGAGTGAGCCGCTGCGTGGGAGGGAATGGGACAGCTGCAAAGGCAAGGCAAGGCAAGGAGTCAGCTTCTCAGGCAGAGGGAATGACAGGCTTTGCTTCTTTTAGGAAATTTAAMCCACAAACATCAGAGGTTTATTGTTGTAGTGTGGTTTTATGTTTTATAATGGTTTTGTCTTTGTATCCCCTTATTTTCCCCAAATAATCCTCGCTTTGCTTGAGATCAGGAAGTTGAGTGATAGCCGGCGTCAACCCCCAGTGTCACCCGCATACACTGTCCTAAATGTCCATTCCGTACCATTTAAATTCACTGATTGGTTTGTCACCCCAGCAAGGCCAGATGGGCTCTGCAGGGCGAGCTGGGCCGTGCCAGCAATCCTTGTGTAGTGTGTTTTTACACTTTGTAATAGTTTTTTGTTTTCTACCAGTATTTTCCCAAATGGTTTTCTTCAGATTTCATCCCTCCCTCTACCAGTGTAATCCCTTCCTTTGGCTGAGATATCTCCCTAAATCACCCACCCTGGCTGTCAGTCCACTGCACCATCGCCAATCCCCTCCATCCAGAACTTTTCAGTCCCAGACATCTAGTGATCAGCCAGGGCGTCACCCCCAAGTGTCCACCCCATACCCTGTCTAAATGTCCATTCCCAGTACCCATCCCTTAAATTCACTGATGGTTTTCACCCAGGAGGCCAGGATGGGCCTCTCAGGAGTGCAGCTGGGGCCGCTGCCAAGCACCCCAGTGTTGCAGTGTGTTTCTTATACTTTGTAATAATTTTGTAATAGTTTCATTTTTCTATCCAGATTTCTATCCCTTGCATCTCCAGTGTAATCCCTCTCCTTTGCTTGAGATCATCCCAAATCCCCACCCGGCTGTCAGTTCGTCGTCAGCATCCCATCCCTCTCACCCAGAATTTTCAGTCCAGGAGTTGATCAGCCAGGGTTCAACCCCCAAGTGTCACCCATACACTGTCTAAATGTCCATTCCCCAGTACCCATCCCTCAGGGTCACTGATTGGTTTGTCACCAGGCAGGACAGGATGGCGTCTTGCAGGGCGAGCTGGCTGCGTGCCAGCACCCCAGTGTTTGCAGTGTTTTTTATACTTTGTAATAATTTGTAATAGTTCATTTTCTATCCCAGATTTCTATCCCTTGCTCTACCAGTGTAATCCCCTCTCCTTTGCTGAGATATCTCCAAATCCCACCCTGGCTCTCTGTCAGTCACCATCCCATCCCCTCCATCCAGAACTTTTGGTCCAGGACATTTGGAAGTGATCAGCCCCAGGGGTCAACCCCCCAGGTGTTTATCCCATACCCTGTCCTAAATGTCCATTCCCCAGTACCCATCCCTTAAATTCACTGATTGTTTGTCACCCAGCAGCCAGGATGGCTCTGCAGGGTGAGCTGGGGCCGTGCCAGCATCCGTGTTGCAGTGTGTTTTTACACTTTGTAATAATTTGTAATAGTTTTGTTTTTCTATCCCAGATGTACCCACTCCTCTACCTGTGTAATCCCTCTCCTTTGCTGAGATCATCCCCAAATCCCCACCCTGCTTCTCTGTCAGTCTCTCACCATCCCATCCCCTCCATCCAGAACTTTCAGTCCAGGACATCTAGTGATCAGCCAGGGTCAACCCCCAAGTGTTACCCCATACACTGTCCTAAATGTCCATTTTCCCGTACCCAATACCTTAAATTCACTGATTGGTTTGTCACCCAGGCAGGCCAGGATGGGCTCTGCAGGGTTGAGCTGGGGCTGTGCCAGCACCCCAGTGTTGCAGTGTGTTTACACTTTGTAATAGTTTTGTTTTCTACCCAGTATTTTCCCCAAATGGTTTAACCCAGATTTCACCCCCTCCCTTCTACCTGTGTAATCCCTCTCTTTGCTGAGATATCCCCAAATCCCCACCCTGGCTGTCAGTCACTCACCATCCACTCTCAATCCAGAACTTTCAGTCCAGGAGTGATCAGCCAGGGGTCAACCCCCAAGTGTCACCCCATACACTGTCCTAAATGTCCATTTTCCCAGTACCCATCCCTTAAATTCACTTTATTGTTTGTCACCCCAGGCAGCCAATGGCGCTGCAGGGTGAGCTGGGCTGTGCCCAGCACCCAGTGTTGCAGTGTGTTTTTACAACTTTGTAATAGTTGTTGTTTTCTATCCCAGTATTTTCCCCAAATGGTTTACCCCAGATTTCACCCCCTCCTCTACCTGTGTAATGCCTGCTCCTTTGCTGAGATCATCCCCAAATCCCCACCTGGTTCTCTGTCAGTCTCTCAGCATCCATCCCTCCATCTGGAACTTTCAGTCCAGGACATTGAGTGATCAGCCAGGGGTCAACCCCCCAAGTTCACCCCATACACTGTTCCTAAATGTCCATTCCTCAGTACCATCCCTTAAATTCACTGATTGGTTTGTCACCCAGGCAGGCCAGGATGGGCTCTGCAGGATGAGCTGGGCTGTGCCAGCATCCGTGTTGCAGTGTGTTTTTATACTTTGTAATAATTTGTAATAGTTTTGTTTTTCTATCCCCAGATTGTCCCCAGCCCTCTACCTTGTAATGCCTCTCCTTTGCTAGATATCCCCAAAATCCCCACCCTGGCTGTCAGTCACTCACCATCCCATCCCCTCCACCCAAGACTTTTGGTCCAGGACATTGAGTGATCAGCCAGGGGTCAACCCCCAAGTGTCACCCCATGCCCTGTCCTTAAATGTCCATTCCCCAGTACCCATCCCTTAAATTCACTGATTGGTTTGTCACCCCAGGCAGGCCAGGATGGGCTCTGCAGGGTGAGCTGGGGCTGTGCCCAGCACCCCAGTGTTGCAGTGTGATTTTATACTTTGTAATAATTTGTAATAGTTTTCTTTTCTATCCCAGATTGTACCCCCTTGCTCTACCAGTGTAATCCCTCTCCTTTGTGACATCATCCCCAAATCCCCACCCTGGTTCTCTGTCACTCACCATCCCATCCCCTCCATCCAGAACTTTTGGTCCAGGACATTGAGTGATCAGCCAGGGGTCAACCCCCCAAGTGTTATCCCATACACTGTCCTAAATGTCCATTCCCCAGTACCCATCCCTTAGGGTCACTGCTTGGTTTGTCACCCCAGGCAGGCCAGGATGGGCTCTGCAGGGTGAGCTGGGGCTGTGCCCAGCATCCGTGTTGCAGTGTGTTTTTATACTTTGTAATAATTTGTAATAGTTTTGTTTTTCTATCCCAGATTGTACCCACTCCCTCTACCTGTGTAATGCCTCTCCTTTGCTGAGATCATCCCCAAATCCCCACCCTGGCTGTCAGTCTCTCACCATCCCATCCCCTCCACCCAGAACTTTCAGTCCAGGACGTTGAATGATCAGCCAGGGGTCAACCCCCCAAGTGTCACCCCATACCCTGTCCTAAATGTCCATTCCCCAGTACCCATCCCTTAAATTCACTTATTGCTCAGTAAAATGTTATCTACTTTAAATTTCCACCTCCCTTGGCACCTCTCCAGGGGCTCTCAGCAACCCTGAGGTTGTAGGGGCTCCACAGAGCTCTGAAATAAACCTTGGATTAACCCTTGCTACAAGTCGACCCCTTCATCTTCTGCCATTGTTCCAGCAAGCCATGTCCAGACTTTTTTTAAACCCATCCAGAGATGGTGATTCTACCACCTCCCTGGGAAGAGCATTCCAATACTTTATTATTCTTTTGGTGAAATTTTTTTCCTAATATCCAACCTCTACCCTCCCTGATGGAGCTTGAGACTGTGTCCTCTGGTTCTGCCAAGTGGAAGAGACCAATAGGTTGGATATTAGAACTCTGCCCAAATACCTCAAAAATCCTCACCCCCAAAAAGCAGAATTTGCTCCT
The DNA here is from genome assembly GCA_002167245.1 of Sporophila hypoxantha. Classification (NCBI taxonomy): domain Eukaryota; kingdom Metazoa; phylum Chordata; class Aves; order Passeriformes; family Thraupidae; genus Sporophila; species Sporophila hypoxantha. The sequence continues at coordinate 533,547 of NDFG01000006.1, read as the reverse complement.
CTTCACCCCAATACCTCAAAAATCTTCACCCCCAAAAAGCAGAATTTGCTCCTCTTCACCCCAATACTCAAAAAGCTTCACCCCCAAAAAGCAGAATTTGCCCTTCTCTGCCCCAATACCTCAAAAAGTTTCACCCCAAAAAGCAGAATTTGCCCTTCTCTGCCCCAATATCTCAAAAAGCTTCACCCCCAAAAAGCAGAATTTGCCCTTCTCTGCCCCAATACCTCAGAAATCTTCACCCCCAAAACCAGAATTTGCTCCTCTTCACCCCAATACCTCAAAAATCTTCACCCCCAAAAAGCAGAATTTGGCCTTCTCTGCCCCAACACCTCAAAAACCTTCCCCCCCAAAAAGAATTTGCTCCTTTTTACCTCAATACCTCAAAAAGCTTCACCTCCAAAAAGCAGAATTTGCCCTTCTCTGCCCCAATACCTCAAAAAGTTTCACCCCAAGCTTAGAAATTGGAAATTTTGATGGAATCCAATATTTAANCCAAAAAGCAGAATTTGCCCTTCTCTGCCCCAATACCTCAAAAAGTTTCACCCCAAGCTTAGAAATTGGAAATTTTGATGGAATCCAATATTTAAGGTAAGGCCTCAGCTATTTGCAGCATGTTCCTTAAGTTTTTAATTCTGGATTGAAAATATCCCATCAAAAACTGCTATATTGTTATTATTATTGCTATTATTATCATCATCATCATTATTTCAAGGTAGGGAATAGGATGGTGAGGGAGAAAGTGACATCTAGCAGAAATTAAGTAAAAAAAAAACTGAACAAAAAATCAGAGTTTTCAGTAAAAATCTGAATTCCTCATCTCCCTTCTCCCAGGCTGGGCTAATTTAAAAAAGATGGGAGCACACATGACCCTGGTGTAAAATTTAATGACTGTAGAGTGTCTTGAAATAAAATTAATTCCAGGAAGGAGGGCCTGGATGTTTGGGAAGAACTGGGAATAAAACCCCAAGTGTGTGGCCTGGCTGCCAGCAACTTCTGCAATCCATGGAGTGATGGGAATCTGATCCCAGGGATCCACTCAGATCCTCCCCAAATCAGTAAAAGCAGGAATTCCTCATCCCCTGGCCATGGCAGGATCAGAATGATTCAGCTGGGCTGAGGAGGAGATGCTGGGATGAGCTTTGCTTTGGGATGAGGAGGAGATGCTGGCATGGGCTTTGCTTTGGGATGAGGAGGAGATGCTGGGATGGGCTTTGCTTTGGGATGCTCCAGAAAAGCTCCAAGAAAAGCCTCTCATCCCAGTGCAGACCCACAGGAGCTGGCATCACGCCTCCAGCCTTGGGGAAAAAAAGCAACAAACCTGCACCAAAAAAGTGCTGCAAGCTCTGAGTCTGTAGGGATGGCGGGCCACAGGCATCTTCAGGCTGGCAGGCATCCCCCAAAATATCCCAAAATCTGGAAGCATGGGATTCTAATGCATGGGGGGTGCCAGTCTGTTGTTTAAGCAAGCACATCCAAAACAGAACAAAAAATCAGAGTTTTCATTAAAAATCTGAATTCCTTTCCTAAATCGTAAAAGCAGGAATTCTCATCCTCTGGGGTCAGGTCTTTTCAGCATCAGTCAGGCAGGACCAGAACGATTCAGTGGGATGAGGAGGAGATGCTGGGATGGCTTTGCTTTTTCGGGATGCTCCAGGAAAAAGCTGCCAGGAAAAGCCTCTCATCCCACTCAGACCCCACAGGCGAGCTGGCAATCACCTCCCAAGCCTTGGGATAAGCACAAACCTGCCCCAAAAGAGCTGAAGACTCTGCAGTCTGTAGGGATGGGGGCACAGGGCAAATCCTTTTTTTTTTCAGGGCCTCCTTTTTTTTTTTTTTGGGCCCCCAGGGGGGGGGCCCCAATTTTTTTTTTCCCCCAAAATATCCCAAAATCTGCGAATGCAGTGGGGATTTAATGATGTAGTGCCAGTCTGGGTCTGAGCAAATACCTCCAAAAAACAGTAAGAAAAATCAGAGTTTCAGTAAAAAATCTGAATTCCTTCCTAAATCAGTTTAAAGCAGAATGCCTCACCTCTGGGGTCAGATTCTTTCCAGCATCCCTGGCCATGGCAGGATCAGAATGATTCAGCTGGGACTGAGGAGGAGATGCTGGGATGGCTTTGCTTTGGATGCAGGAGAGATGCGGGATGCTTTGCTTTGGGATGAGGAGGAGAGTGCTGTTTGCATGGTGCTGGGATTTTGCTTTGGGATGAGAGGAGATGCTGGGATGGGCTTTGCTTTGGGATGCTCCAGAAAAGCTCCAGAAAGAAGCCTCTCATCCCAGTGCAGACCTACAGGGAGCTGGCATCACCCTCCCACCACGGGGATAAGGCACAAACCTGCCCCAAAAAGAGCTGAAGCTCTGCAGTCTGCTAGGGATGGGGGCACAGCATCTCAGCCTTGCCAGGCATCCCCCAAAATATCCAAAATCTGGAATGCAGTGGGATTTTAGATGGTGGTGCCAGTCTGGGTCTGAGCAAACACCTCAAAAGCCTCTGTGAGCAAAGACCCCCCAGCCACTGGATCATGAACCATCTTTCCACATTCTGCTTCTCCTGGGAGTGTGGAAGGCAGACTCACAGCGCCCACTGTGATAGATGAGTAATGCCATGATTGACTCTCACAATTAACAAACAAATCTTCATGTATACAGGTTAGAAAAAGTTTATAGATTTGAATTATGTTGTACCCCCTCGGGTGGTTACCAAGGACAGCTGGAGGGCTGGCTTGTCACTGTGGACACCTGAGCCTCCAGTTCAGGATTTGAGGAAGAGTCTCCACACTGGACAGCCAAGAAGGGGTTGATGGACAGAACTTTGGGAGGGTTAAAGGTTAAAAAGGGAAAAACTTCCATTGTGAGGGGCTGAGCACATCGGGGGAAAATCTTTTGCTGCCAGCACCGAACCTTTTTTCTTTATTAAGTCTTCTGTTGTATTTTTGATAAGTGTATAACTTAAATTCCTAAACTATGGAAAGTGAGGAGCTGTTTCTTCACACCCAGGAAAAACCCTGGGATGCAAATCAAAGCCCTGTCCTCAGCCATCAGGCACCAAAGAGGGGAGCCACACCTGGAGGGCTGTGTCCAGTTCTGGGAGCTCACTGAGAGTGCACAGGAAGGGAAACAGAGCTGGGGAAGGGTTTGGGGCACCAGGAGAGGCTGAGGGAGCTGGGAAGGGGCTAGCCTGGAGCAAAGGAGGCTCAGGGGGGCCCTTGTGGCTCTGCACAGCTCCTGTATACAGGTTAAGAAAAGTTTTATAGATTTAGAGTTCTGTTGTACCCCCTGGGTGGTTATCAAGGGACAGCTGGAGGGCTGGCTTGTCACTGTGGGACACCTGAGCCTCAGTCAGGATTTGAGGAAGAGATCTCCACCACTGGACAGCCAAGAAAGGGTTGATGGAACAAACTTTGGGAGGGTTAAAGGTTTAAAAAGGGAAAAACTTCCATTGTGAGAGGGCTGAGCACATGGCAGGGAAATCTTTTTGCTCCCAGTGCTAACCTTATTTCTTATTAAGCTCTTCTGTGGTATTTTTGATAAGGTTTAATAAACCTTCCCTAAACTATGGAAAGTGAGGAGCTGTTTCTCACACCAGAAAAACACCTGGGATGCAAATCAAAGCCCTGTCCTCAGCCATCAGGCACCAAAGAGTGGGGAGGCCACACCTGGAGGGCTGTGTCCAGTTCTGGGAAGCTCACTGAGAGTGAATCAGGGAAGGGAACAGAGCTGGGAAGGGTTTGGGGCACCAGGAGAGGCTGAGGGAGCTGGGAAGGGCTCAGCCTGGAGAAAGGAGCTCAGGGGGGCCCTTGTGGCTCTGCACAGCTCCTGCCAGGAGGGCACAGCGAGGGGATTTGGGATCCTATCCCCAGGGAACAGGGACAGGAGGGAGTGGGAACAGCCTCAGGCCATGCCAGGTGACATCAGCAGGAATTTCTTCCTGGGAAAGGGCTGTTAAATACAGGAAGGATTGCCCAGGGAGGTTTGGGGTCGTCCATCCCCGGAGGTGTCCAAGGAAACACCTGAAGTGCGCACTCAGTGCTCTGGGCTGGTGACAAGGTGGGGACTGGGCACAGCTTGGACCTGGTGATCCTGGAGCTCTCCTCAAGCTGAAGGATCCAGTGATACACTAAAATATTGAATTTTGAATTTTCCAGCATAGAGCTGGCCAAATAACACAGGGAGAAAGCAGCAGTGCCACGGCTCCCTTTTAAATGCAAATCCAGCAGCAATTTACCCTGAAAATCCCCAAGAGGAAACGCAGAGAGGAGGCACAAGAGATTCTCTACAGCTGAACATCAATTTTCAAATCCCAGCAACTGCAGGTCTGCTCTAATGAAAGGGAGCTGGTGCCTGCAACGAGGTGGCCCCACTTTTCATGGATCCCTTGGAAGGTTGTCTCTGTGTCCCAATGCCTGGAATCTCTCCAGAGCCTTCCCACCAAGCTGACAATCTAAACCAGACCTGGCTTATAAACCCACACAGGCTGGAGAGCAGGGTTTTTTCTGCATCCACTGCTGCAGCTTCTGTGCTCCAAGATAGAAAAGACCCCTCTGGGAATGATGAATAAATTAATTTTGCAGGATTTTTTCCCTCTGAGGCGTCACTGTAGGATGGCAGTGTGTGGAGGAAATTTGAGGGAAGATGTGGCTGGCACCAACAGGATCAGCTGGCCAATGCACGGGCGAGGGCAAAGAAGGAAGTGAAAAAGGTGGAATGCAGTCCAGACTTGGAATGAGGGATTTTTTGGGACACTGAGAGGCTGGAAAATGATTTGTAATGCTACAAAACCTGTTGTGGTGTTTGGCATCAGACTCAAAGGGAGCAGGGAAGCACTAGGAGGCCAAATGATTCACAAGGAAGTTGAAGAGAGAAACAGAAAACCATTCACCTCCACTATTCCCCAGCACTCAGGTAACCCTCAAGCATGGCCAACACCTCTGGAGCCACCAGCAAGGCAGGTGAGAAGCCCCCAGAAGTGGGGTTGGAGAGCTCAGCAAGAGGGATGTTGACCCAGGCCAGCAGTGCCCATCAAGAGGATGCACAGGAAGCTCCTGGCTTTGCCTTTTCCTGTAGCCACCAGCGAGGCAAGTTATGCCAAGATCAGATCTGGAGCGCTTCAGCAAGAACTTTTATGTAATGCCCTCCTTGGCTTTGCACAGCTCCACTTCCCACAAGGAGCTTGGGCACGACCAGTAACTGGGCTCCTCTTGACTCTCCAGAGTTTCAGCCCACCCCAGTTGAATTAAATTATTCAATTTTATCCTTATCCATGCTCCATTCTCTTGCCAGGAGGAAGAGGATGCTCCCATGCCAGCCAGGCAGCTCTCCAACAACGTGGGAACAGCCCCAGGACGCAACGACCTGGAATTTTGTACCTCCAGGCACTGAGACCAGGGTGGAGCACTCACCCAGTTCCTGCTCCTATCTGAAAAATGAGGGATAAGTCCTTAATCTCACCAAGAAAAAAAAAAAAAAAAAGAAATCAGAGATATGGGAATGGCTTTGGGATAGAAGGAGCTCCCACTAGCCCCAGGTAGCTCCAAAGCCTGCTCCAGCATTCAGGAGGGACATTCCAGGGATCCAGAGCAGCCACAGCTCCTCTGGGAAATCTCCATCCAGCCCCTCCCCGACCTCTCCCAAGAATTCCTTCTCTACCATCCATTCCTATTAATTTCCCCTCTTTCAGCCTCAAATCCCATTTGCTTTGTCACTGCAAATTCCATGGTTGGTTCTGGAAGCCCAGGCCAGTGGTGATTAGCTCATCCTCACAGCCCAGCTCCCAAATAATAATGAAAAATATGGAAAACCACTCCCAACATTCCAAGAATCAACCCGGTGACCTCTGCCACCTCCCCTCTGCACACAAACCGCAGGTGTTGCACCCAGTGCTTGGTTAAACAGTTGAAATCTGCAGGTCTGGGGTTTGTAAATCCACCAAGGCGATCCCGGCAATCCACCAGAAAACACCGGCCTCCAGGAAAAGGCAATTCTGCTCCACCAGAAAAGCGTCGCCTCCCGAAACGCATCCTGTCCCCAGAAGGCAAGTCTGCGAACAATTCCTGCTCCACCAGGAAAAGGCAATTCCTGCTCACCCAAACAGGTTGTCCCAGAGAAAGCCAATTCCTGCTCCAACCAAAGGACACTGCTGAGGGCCCTCCACAAAAAAAAACAGCAAGGCCACAAAAGCCCAAGAGAAATTTGAGGTGTGAAATGGTGTGTAAGGTAGGTGTGCCAGGAGGAACAACAAATAAGGAAATTTAAAAGGGAAAATCAAAGCGGATCGTCTTTCTGGACTCCAGGGCAAGATTCCATTTCCTGCCAAATTAACACAGATTTATTGTCAGCCATGAGCAAAGGGTGTTTGCAACACTCTAGATGGACATGGAAGTTAAAGATGGAGGAATTTGGGAAAAAGCTGCTTTTCACCACCAGCAGCCTCATCCCTCAGTGTGCCCAGAATAAAAATCCCACAGGAAAGAAAAAAAAATCCCACAGGAAAAAAAAAATCCCATTCCTCCCTATCTCAGTCCTTAAACACACTTAAATTTCAGCTTCATCAGGCTGCCCCATCCCCACCTCCAGAAGAGAAAAACAGAGTGATCACAATGATTGTTTTATAATTCCCAGAGTCCCCTGGCTGCTGGAGGCAGCAGTGAGCGGGATTCATGGACTGAAAAAGGAGCAGGACTGGCTTCGCGCACTGGCCAACACGCTGCTCCAGGGCTGCAGGGAAAGGGTCCCTCAATCCCCCCAAAATAACCCCACGGGCTTCAACATTCACAAAAAACAAACCAAAGAGCAGGTTCCCTGCAGCTCCGTGATGCACATCTGGGAGAGAATCCAAACAAAGCCCCTTCCCATGCTTGCTCTCAGCACAGAGCAAGGGTGAAGAGATTGCACTTTGGAGTAAAAAAAAAACAAATTTTTGGGGCAAAACCAAGGATTTGGACAATTGAGGAGGTTGAATGGGCTAGCAAAGGTAGAAATATTGCAGGAAAAGTCCAGCATGAGCCAACCCAAACCCCCTGTGAAAGGGCAGAAGCAGCTCGCAGGGCTGAGGCTGGGCAACAGCAGGTGAGTTTTATTCCCCTCTTTCCCAATTCCCAAACCAGCTCAATGTTATTTTTATCCCAGATTATTTCCCATTCACACCTAACCTACATTCATCTATTAAAGCGTGAGTCCAGGGCTCACATGGAGCTGGCTCAGAGGGAATTAATTGTGGAGAAATGCAGCACGAAAGGCCACAGAAATGCTTTTTTTTTTTTTTGCTGGAAAAAGGTGGATTTTCAGCTTTCAGAGTATTAAAGGGAACAAACCTTGGAGGCAAAGGATGGATGTCACTTGCACTCCAAGCACCCTGCTTTCCTGCTGCCTCCATCCCAGATCCCAGGGCAGAAGCAAAGGGACAGGATGGATCTCAGCCACTGGGTGATGCTGGAATCCCAGAATTAATCCAGCTTGGAAAAACCATCAAGGTCATCAATTCCAATTCTGTGACCATCCCAGCTCAGAGCACTATAAGTGCCAGGCCCAGGCATTCCTTAGGAAACCTGCAGGAGGGAATTCCACCACCTTCCCAATGCCTGACACCCTATGACAGCAAACCCCCCTATTTTTCCGGTTGGAATAATCTTTCTTCTTTCCCAAATGATTAAACCACGCTGAATTTCTGGTCGCTTAAACACAAAATTGTCTTGCTGTTAAGTAATCCCCACCCTGCGTTTCTGGAAGGTTTTTTCTCCCCTGAGGTGCCCTGATTGTTGAGAACTGCAGAACAGTGTGTGTGTGTGTGCCATAGCTGTGCTTGATATCCTGATTTTTCCAAGCTTGGATCAAGGCCCTGATTAAATAATGTCTGTTGCCCATTTCCAGGCGTGGCACAGGCAGGCCTGACCCTGCCATGGCACAGGAACTGTTTGTTCCAGCTACAGGAACTCTGTAGAAAAAAAAAAAAATTAAAAATGGAGCTTCATCACCTCCCACCTGAGTGAAATAATGAACTTCTCCCTTGATTAAAAGAAACACGTAACATCAAAGAAAAATCTCCAAATAAAATAAACAACCTTCTTGTAAAAAGCAGGCAAGAGCTAGGAATTATTTATGATTATCGTATATTATTATTGCCATTTCCATCTGCGTTTGCCCCAAATTTTTGCATGTTCCAATCCTTCTGTTTTGCTCTGGTAAGGAAACCTCCAGATGTTAGAAGCTCCAGAGACTCCCAAATAGAGGGGAAATAAAAAATTTCCAGGCTGAGAAGCAGAACTCTGGAAGTGCTGCAGGAAGACCACGAGATTTGGGATATGTGAATTCCTCCTGGAACAAGCAGCTGCTTGCATGGATGGAGTTTATAATGTCCCAGTTGTTTATCCAGAACTCCTCGGAGCTGAATCTGAGCTCCCTGCATGCTTCTGTTTGGAGAGCTGGCTCTGATCCCTCACCTGCAGCCACAGATTCCTTTTTGTAGGGACAAACCAGAAATTATCTCGCTCACAATAACCCTGAAAATACCTGCATTGTAGGTGAGTAATGATTTTCTTCGAAAGGGGACAGTCACAGTCAGCCCAAAAGCAGAGCTGGAGGATGGAGCGATGGAGCCGTCCCAGCAGCAAATCTGTCCCTGCCTCATCAGCGTCCCAGGAGACACCCAAAATTTTGAGGCCACGTTGCGGAGAAGCTGCAGGCCCTGGGGCTGTAGCAGGAGCCAGGTGCATTTAAGGCTAAAAAAGCAGGTTGACAGGCTCTGTGTATGGAAATGCAAACAAACAAACAAGCACAGCCCCGGCCCGCGCTCAGGGCTCCACGGAAACCTGCGGCTGTCAAGATGCTCCAAATCCACCACAGACCTCAGGTCAGACATGAGATCCCAAGGAAAATACCACAGAATTCCAGAATGGTTGGGTAGGGGAAGGACATTCAAGATGATCTCATTTCCAGCACACCTCCACTTAGGTCAGCGTTGCTCAACCTGGGACCTCGGCCAGCGTCCAGGGATTGGAGCAGGCAGAGATTTTTCTCGGGAAAACCATCCCAGTGCCTCACCACCTCTAAAACCTTACAGCTCCCTGGAAATCGTTTGGGATAGCAGTGATTATTCCTGTTCTGCTGGGATTTAGCAGCAAACAGTGAGGGCCAGGAGGCAAGCAAGGTGCCTTGCTGAGGAGGATTCCCCAGCCAGAGCTCAGGGCCAAGGTTTTGCCAGGGCTGCTGATTCCAGAGGCTAGGTCAGGTTGCTTTCCAACCTGGGACTCGGCCACTGCCAGGGATGGGGCCAAGCAGAGATTTTTCTGCGGAAAACCATCCCATTGCCTCACCACCCTCTGAAACCTTACAGGCTCCCTGAACCGTGCTCACAGCTCCCTGAAATCTTGGGATACAGTGATTATTCCTGGTTCTGCTGGGAATTTACCAGCAAACAGTGAGCCAGGAGCAAGCCAGTGCCTTTGCTGAGCAGGATTTCCCCAGCAGAGCTCAGGCCAAGGTTTTGCCAGGGCTGCGATTCCAGTCCCACCAGTGGACTGAACTCTGCTTCAGGCAGGCATTAAACCCAGTGAGGCCGTTTTGATTAGAACAGAGGTAGACTTAAGCCACACCAGGCAGCAGCTCTGAGGCTCCTCACAAAGCCCTCCTGGCATGCGCAGCCAGGGCTCCTCACAGCCCACATCCTGAATGAAGCTGACCCAGAGCTAGAATCCGGTGTGGTGTTGGCGTCTGGCTCTGCTCCTGCCATGGGCTCCCATGGATCACAGACCTCCAATACTCTCAGTGGGGCACCCTCAGCCTCCCTGAAGTGATAAAATCACATTTACTTGCAGGCCCATCAAAGTTGTCCAGCTCAGATTTGGCTCCTAATGACCGGCACTGATGCGGATTTTCCTGGGATTGTCATTGAGCCAATCAGTCCAGAGCCTGGACATCACTGAGTGCCAGCTCAGCAAGCAGAGCCAAAACCCTGCAATTCCAGCTTGGAAAAAACCTCTCTCTTAGACCCTCCAGCTTCTACAAACTTTTCCAGAGCTTTAAAATCAATGTTATTCCCAGTAAATCATCACTCAGCAAACCCAGTGATCTCCCTCTCATTGGGTTCCAGGGGAGTCGCTGCAAAGCCCTGGAGGAAAAAAAAGGAGGAGAAAAAGGAGGAGAAAAAAGGTAGGAGAAAAAAGGGAGAGAAAAGGAGCGAGAAAAAGGGAGGAGGAAAAAGGAGAGAGGAAAAAGAGGAGGAAAAAGGGAAGGAGGAGGAAAAAAGGAGGAGGAGAAAAAAGGGAGGAGGAAAGGAAAATGAGGAGGAAAAAAGGAGGAGGAAAAGGAGAGGAGGAAGGAGGAAAAGGAGGAGGAGGAAGAAAATGAGGAGGAAAAAAGGAGGAGGAAGAGGTGGAGAGGAAAAGGAGGAGAAAAAAAGGAGAGGAGAGATATAAAAGGAGGAGGGAAAAGGCAGGAGGAAAAAGGAGAGGGAAAAAGGAGAGGAAAAAAAAGAGGGGGCGAAAAAGGAGGGGAAAAAGGAGGGGGAAAATGAGGGGAAAGGAGGGGGAAAGAAAGGGAGGAGGAAAAAAGGAGGAGAAAAAAAGGCAGGAGAGGAAAGGAAAAGGAGGAAGCAAAAGGAGGAGGAAAAAAGAGAGGAGAAGGAAAAAAGAGGGAGGAGATGAAAAGGAGCAGAAAGGAAAAGAGGAGGAAGGAAAAGGAGGAAGTTTAGAGGCAAACAGCTGCAGCTACTTTAAAAAAAAAAGTAGAGCTCCCCAAAGAGCAGGAGGGGATTCCTAGATGGTCAGGCAGGCAGGGAAAGTTCACCACCTAGTTTGCCAAGGTTCCAGCTTGAGCCACTAATAGCTCATTAATGAGCACAGCCGGGTGGTTTTGTGGAAAAAAGGCAAAATCCCGGAATGTGGAATCCCGGCACCCTGCACGGCTTCCCGAGGGGCTTCTGGATTCCCATTTCAAACCTGCCTCTAAGCAAACACAACTTTGTGTTCCTTCCAAGTATCTCTGCTCCAGGAACAGGCTGATCCACGTGGGAATCCTGGACAAAGCAAACCAGAAATTATTCCTGCTGGAGCAGCCATGTTGTGTGCCAAAAAAGTGCCTCAGCACGCACAGATAAATGGGGAAATGTGAGCACAAAATGATGAATTGTTGAACACAATCAGGCGGCCCTTGGTTTTCTTTTCTCGTTCCCATTCTGCCGGCCTCCAAACCCTCACCCTAGTGGGATCCTCACTGGGATCAAACCTGCTCTGGTAAAATATTCCTTGTTGCAGGTGCTTATTCCGCAGGTTTGGGAATTATCTGTACCCCACACATCACCTCAGACCACATCGAGGTGCTGCTGGTCCACAGGGAGCTGCAGAGGAATTCAAAATCTTCCTGTGTGGACATCAGCCAGAGCATACTCTTTGCCCAAAGCAAAAAGCAGCCCACAAAAAATTGGGATAAATCAGATCCCAGAGAATTCAATCTTCCTGGTGACATTCAGCCAGAGCAAGTTCTTTGTTGCAAAGCAAAAAGCAGCCCCCAAAAAATTGGGATAAATCAGTCCCAGAGCTGCTTCCAGAGCAAGCTTCCCAAGCTTGCCACGTGGCAGGGATGGAGCAGGATGATGAGGGAGCCTCCAGCTTACTGCTTGAAGCAGCAATTCCAGCCCTCTGTGCCCTGGTCACTCTTCCTCCAGGAAACCCTCGTTGATAATTTTTCCAGACAATCACCTTTGGATAAATATTCTGTTGAGAAGCCATTTTTACCACGGTCTTGCTATGCTCAGGCAGCTGATAAAAAGGGAAATATTTTCAGGAGCAATCATAGGTTGACAGCACTTCCTCTGTTCTCTGAAATTCACCCTTGACCTCTTGGGAAAATTCATCGCTGGAAAATTTCTCCCAAGATCCTCCTTGGAGCAGAGCAAGTGCTTTAAACTCTTTTTTTACAGGCTCAACCACACCAAAAGGGAACCCCCACGGGAAATTGGTGGAGTAATTTTGGAGAAAACAACCCCCTGAGCTCCTTCAGGCCTCCCAATCAGAGGAGATCCCAGTGCCCTCAATGGAAACGGGAGATCCAGAACCCCAGAAAGGTTTTGGGCGTTGGAAGGCGACATTTAAGCATTCACCGGCGTTCCCAGAAAATTCTCCCTCAACTGATAACTCCCACCAGGCCCAGCAGTGAGGCTTTGTGTTCAGCAGGCTGGAAAATCAGTAGGAGAAAACAGCCTGGACAGCCCAAAAATTCCTCCTCCTGCCAGGAAAATCCTTAAAATCTGCACTGAGATTTCCTTTTTTTTTTAGAGCATCCATCCTCTATCCTCCACCTCACTCTTGCCCTCTGCCCCATGATCCTGAGGCTTTCCCAGGATATTTCAGATCCCCCCAGCCTGGAAGGTGTCCAAGGCCAGGCTGGATGGGCGTTTAGAGGCAACGTGCGATTAGTGGAAGCGTGGAAAGGAGGTGAGCTTTAAGATCCTTTTCCAACCCAAACCATTTCCAGGATTCCACACCTGACCGGCTCACGGGATGTGCCCCTTGCAGAGCAATCCTGACCTCCAGGAGCCCCTGGGAGCCTCTGAGCAGCCGAAGCCCTGCATTATTGGGATAACTCTGATGCCTGAACGTGGCCTGTTTCCCTCCTTCCTGCCTGCTTTTAATGAATGTCGGATTCCATTAGGCATCCGAGCCATCCCGGCCCTAAACACGGGCAGGGAATACCTGGAAAACCGGGCCAAGCGGGAAGGATCCGGACAAATAGTAGATCCCCAGAGTATCTTTGATTAGCAGGAGGCTCTGCCCCCACGGAGACCCCAAGGAGTTTACCTAAATAGCTCCTTCAGCCACAGCCCAGCGCTCAGAGCTATTTTAAGCCAGCCACCCTCCTACTTCCTAAGGAACAGCCTTTCCCTTTCTCTGTGCAGCCAGAGCAGCCCCAAAGCCACTGCTCGTCTCCACTCTGACACCTTTCATGAAATAAAAAATACCCTTTTGGCACGCTATCAATTAATCTGGCTCATTTGATGTGCCACAAGGCCCTTCATGCCTGTTAGAGCAGGGCAAATGGCGATTAACCTTTCCCAGGCTGAATAAGCAAGAAAAAATAACATGAACAGGGGAATTCCTGAGGGCGCACGACCTTCCCCACAAAATGCCCTGCCCACCTGCAGACCCACCTGAGGCTAGCTTGCATTCCCAGAGGAAGGATTAAATCCCAGATCCACGTGCCCTGATCTTTATCACTGCTTCCCCAATGGTGTTTGAAGCCCAAGGCTGGGTTTGGGGTTTGCCACCAGCATTGCTGTTAATTAGCACATTCATTACACGTATAGCCAGCAGAGCATCCCTGATGCAGGCATCCAGAGATGTGGCAGTTTGAGCCCAAAATGAGGCAGCGCTGCTCTGTTTGGGCATCCAGTAACACAGTTTGGGTCATGCCAAGATATTTGCCTCTGGATTCGTTTTTGGGATGAAATGCACAAGATCCAGCAAAATCAGCCCCAAGCTTGGCCAACAGCACCAAACCAGCCCCTTTTCCCAGCACATCCCATTTATGGATAATGAAGCATCTTTCCTGTTATATACATAACAAGAATAAGAATATTGGAATTACTTGGAGAAGTTTGGTTTTTTTTCTGGACCCCCCTAAAATATCACGTTCCCAGTAATTCATGGGATCCCATGGGTTTCTGCTTTTAAGGACTGCCTCAACCCCACACCTCCTGAGGCTCTGTCCAGCCAAGTGCCTGTATTATGACACAACTTGTTTTAGGGATCCCCCTCCACGTCTTGACCCTGGTGGCATTCACACTTTTCCTTGGCATCCCAAGGGTCCGAGCACATGGACCTTGGCCTTTATTTCCATTTTTAAGCCATTTTCAGAGCTCCTTTCCCCTACATATCCCTTAATTCCTGCAAGACATCAACACTAACCACACCAGTGAGTTTAAAAACCCCACAATCTCCTTTAAAATTAAGATTTTCCTCAATTAAAAAGCTACTTTGACTTTCCTATCGACGCTTGCCTCCGTGATTGAAATTACCAACACCTCCCAACCTGGAGAATTATCCAACACTCGACTCCAGAGTTGAAGATGATATTAAAAACAAGGTGGCGAAGAAAGCTGCACATTTTCATCCCCCAAAAGCACATCTTCAGGCAGCGAATGAACTGGAAGAGCCTCTGAACTCTCTGAGGAGGCAGGGATGAGCTGAGGCTGGGTTATGCGCTCCCCAGAGGCTGCTGGAACAAATCCTGCTGGATTTTCTCTGTCTCCAGCAAGCTCCAGAGCACAGGGAGAGGAGGGAGAGGTTCCCTCGAGTGTGATTCCACCTGGGCTGAGGTGGAGGTTGCTCCACTGAAGCTCCAAAAAACCTTGCGCTGGGCTGTGAAACAGTCACGTGAATTGTGAATTGTGGATTATGGAATGGCTGGGGGCATGAAAGGGGCTTTGAATCACCTCATTCCCATCCTTGTATATCCCACCTCAGTCTACATCTCCCACTGTCCCAGGGTGCTCCAGCCTGGCCTGGGCACTTCAGGGATCCAGGGGCAGCCACAGCTCCTTGCGGATTCCATCCCAGCCAGGAATTCCTTCCCAATTATCGCCATTTATCCACCCTTTGTCCCAATGCCTCTCCCTGCTGAAAACACATCTGGGATTTCCCAGCACAAAGCGACACTGATATTTCAGCGGCTGTTTTAAAATTCCCACACACACTTTCAATGTCTTTTCCATTTGGAAAAAAAAAAACCCAAAAAAACAACATTGGACATAGAAAAAGGTGCCTGAAAGGCCTTAAGAAAGGACAGCAAGGCACAAATTTGGAAAAACCCCCTCATTCCAGGACACCGTTTGGCTAACAGCACCAGCCCCAACTTTTACACCAACAATTCCGGGGATTTACCCCTCTCTGAAAAAGCAGGAAACCACTTCAGGAATCCGCAGCCAGGAATTAGGGATGTCTCTGACTTCCAAACATCAGCCTCCAAAAAGATGGGCACTGGATCCTGGCTGCCTCCCGGCCCAGCAAAAGCTCCAACAATTTGTCCATGGATACACAAAATAATAAGAAAGAACACATAGATAGAGAAAAATCCCAGTGAATTATTTGCTCTGTGTCTGAAATAGCAATATCGAGTTTTATAAAGAGATTTGTCATGGATGCAACTGGACACAGCTCTGTTTCCAGAGGATTTTTACCACTTCTGGCAGGAAGGAATGAGCAGTGCACAAAATTCAACCAAAAAAATGACCACAAATTCAACCAAATATGACCAAAAAAGCGCTGCAGGTTTCTTTTTAAACACCCTGCAGCTCCAGCGATCCATCCACTGCAGCAGGGCACCATTCCACCTGCCTGGAATTAATGTGGATTTTGTTAGGATGCTGGATCCATCAATCCCATGGATCCATCTCTCTC
>NDFG01000006.1:490503-518135 GCA_002167245.1 Sporophila hypoxantha | reverse complement strand
AGAGAGAGATTTTCTCGGCTTGCAGCGACTTCTGGAATCATGAGAGGGGAGACTGGGTTTTGGCTGAGTGATGATTTTCTGGGAATTTTGATTTTTAAATCTGGAAAGTTTTGTAGAGTGGAGGCCTCAAGAAGCAGGTTTTCCAAGCTGGTAATTGCAGGTTTTGGGCTCTGCTTGCTGAGCTGGCAATCAGTGATGTCCAGGATCTGGACTGATTGGCTCAATGAAAATCCAGAAAATCCGCATCAGTGCGGTCATATAGGAGCCAAATCTGAGCTGGAAACTTGGATGGGGTTGCAGTAAATGTGGATTTTATTCAGGGAGGCCTGAGGTGCACACTGAGAGTATTTTGAGGTCTGTGAATCCCATGGGGAGCCATGAGGAGCAGGAGCAGACAAGCATCACGGATCCAGTTGGGTTCAGCTTCATTCAGGATGTGGGTGTGAGAGCCTGGCTGCATTTGCAGGAGGGCTTGTGAGGAGACTCAGAGCTGCTGCATGGTGTTGGCTTAAGTACATCTGTTCTAATAAACTCCTAGGGTTTATCCTGCCCGAAGCGAGTAAGTCCACTGGTGGACTGGAATGCGCTGCAAAACCTTGGCTGGCTGCTGGGGAATCTGCTCAGCAAAGGCACCTTGCTTGCTCCTGGCTGGCTGTTTGGCTGGCTAAATTCAGCGAAGCAGGATATCACTGTATCCAAGATTTTGTGAGCTTTGTGAAGCACAGTTCAGGGAGTGTTAAGGTTTCAGAGGTGGTGAGGCCTGGGATGGTTTTCCCAGAAATCCCTCTGCCTGCTCCGTGCTGGAAAGTTGGCCGAGTCAGGTTTGAGCAAGCTGACTGCCTCTGGAATCAGCAGCCCTGGCAAAACTTGCCTGAGTCTGCTGGGAATTCCTAGCAAAGGCACCTTGCTTGCTCTGGCTGGCTGTTTGCTGGAAATTCCCAGCAGAACATGATAATACTGCTATACCAAAAGATTTTCAGGAGCTGTGAGCACAGTTTTTCAGTGGATGTAAGGTTTAAGAGGTGGTTGAGGCATTGGAGTGGTTTTCCCAGAAGAGGTTTCTGTGCTCCGTGTGGAAGTGCGAGTCCAGGTTGGGAGCAACCTGACTAAGCCTCTGGATAAGCAGCCATGGGCGAAAACTTGGCCTTTGAGATGCTGCTGGGGAATCCTACTCAGCAAAAGGAACCCTTGCTCTTGTGCTGGCCTGGCTGTTTGCGGCTAAATTCCCAAGCAGACATGAATAAATCCACTGTATCAAAGATTTTCAGGGAGCTGGAGGTTCAGATGATGGTTGAGGCACTGGATGGTTTTTCCCAGAAAATCTCTGCTGCTCTTTTCCCTGGAAGTGGCGAGTCCAGGTTGGAGCAACCTGACTAGTGGAAGGTTGCTGGAATGAGATCATCTTGAAATGTCCTTCTCCCCAAACCCATTTCTGGAATTCTGTGGTGATTTCTTGGGCATCATGTCTGCTGAGGTCTGTTGTGGGGATTTGGAGCCTCTTGGAGAGCCCCAGGTTTCCGTGGGAGCCCTGAGGCGGGCGGGGCTGGTGCTCATTTTTGTGTTTTGCATTTATCCATAAAGAGCTGTCACCCTGCATTTTTTTTAGGCCTTAAATGCATGGCCTCTGTCAGCCCAGGGCCTGCATGCTTCTTCTCAACGTGGCTAAATTTTATGGGTGTTTCCTGGGAGGCTGAATGAAGGCAGGGACATGATTTGCTGCTGGGAAGGGCTCATTGCTCCATCGAAGCTGCTGCTTTGGGCATGACTGTGTGTCCCCTTCGAAGAGAAATATTCACTCTCAGCTCCCTACAATGCAGGTATTTTAGGGTTATTGTGAGGAGATAATGTCTGGTTGTCCCTACAAAAAGGAATCTGTTGGCTGCAGGTGAGGAATAGAGCCAGTTCTCCAACCCAGAAGCACGCCAGGAGCTCCGGATCAGCTCCGAGGAGTTCTGGATTAAAACTGGACTTAAAACTCCATACATGCAAAGCAGCTTGCTGTTCCAGAGAATCTCACATTATCCAACTCTCTGGTCTTCCTGCAGACTTCCAGAGTTTCTGCGTTCTCAGCTGCAAGTTTTTATTTCCCCTCCTATGTTGGGAGCTTCTGAAAATTGGAGGTTCTTACCAAGACAAAACAAGAAGGATTGGAACATGCAAAAATTTGGGGGAAACCAGAATGGAAATGGAATAATATATAATACATAATAAATAATCTCCTAGTCTTGCTGTTTTTAGCAGAAGATGTTTATTTTATTTGGAGATTTTTTTCTTTGAATGTTAGTGTTTATTTAATAAGGGAGAAGTAATTATTTCCTCAGGTGGGAGGTGATGAAGCTCCATTTTTAATTTTTTTTTTCAACAGAGTTCTGTAGTGAAGAAAGTTCTTGTGCTATTGGCAGGGTCCAGGCTGCTGTGCGCAGGCCTGGAAAAATGGACAGATTATTTTTCCCAGGCTATTGATCCAAGCTTGGAAAAGTAGGATATCAACACACACACACACAACACACCTGGTTCTTGCAAGGTCACAGAGGGAATCAGGGAGAAAAAACCTGCAGACAAGGGTGGGGATTCTTAAGCAAAGATAATTTTGTGTTTAACGACCCAGAATTCACGGGTGGTTTAATCATTTTGGGAAGAAGAAGAATTATTCCAAGGAAATCGGGGTTGCTGTAAATAGGGTGGTCAAGGCTGAATTGGGAGTGTGGAATTCCATCCCTGCAGGTTTCCAAGGAATGCCTGGGCCTGGCACTAGTGCTACTGAGCTGGGGATGGTCAGAGATTGAGAATTGATGACTTGGAATGGTTTTCAGCCTTTGGATATTCTGGATTCCAGCATCAACCAGCTGCTTTGAGATCCATCTGTTCCTTGCTTTTGTGGATATGGATGGAAGCAGCAGGAAAGCAGGGTGTGGAGTGCAGTGACATCCTCCCTTGCGTCAAGGGGTTTTTCCTGTTAATGATCTGAAAGTGAAATCCACCTTTTTCCCAGTAAATAAAAAAAAAAAAGCCTTTCTGTGGCTTTCTGTGTGCAATTTTGCCCAGCATTATTCCCCTCTGAGAACAGCTCCATGTGGAGCTGATAGCTTTGAAATAGATGAATGTAGGTTATGGTGTGAATGGGAATAAATTGGGATAAAATAACATTGAGTTGTTTAGGAATTGGGAAGAGGGGAAAAAAACCCTCACCCCTGCTTGACAGCTCAGCCTGGAAAAAAAAAAAAGGCCTTTTTTGCTTTTTTTTTCCCCCTATTTTTTTTTTTTCAAGGGGGTTTGGGTGGTCTGGCTTTTTTTGGCAATAATTTCTCTTTGCCAGCCATTCACTCCTCATGTCCAAATCTTGGTTTTCGCCCAAAATTTGGGTTTTTTTATCAAAAGTGCATCTCTCACAATCTGCTCCTGTGCTGAGACAAGAGGGAGGGGGTTTTGGTTTTGGATTCTCTCCAGATGTGCATCAGGAGCTGCAGGGAAACTCTCTTAGGGTTTTTTTGTGATGTTGAAGCCGTGGGAGTCTCATTTTTGGGGGGATTGAGGGGATCCTTTTCCCTGGCAGCCCCTGGAGCAGGTGTTTGGGCCAGTGCTGCCACTCAGGCACAGAGCTCTGCTCCTTTTTCAGTCATGATCCGCTCACTGCTGCTCCAGCCAGCCCAGGGACTCTGGGAAATTTATAAAACAATATCTTGTTAGGATCACTCATGTTTTCTCTGTGGAGGTGGGGATGGGGCAGCCTGATGAAGCTGATTTAAGTGTGTTTTAAGGACTGAGATAAGGAGGAATGGGATTTTTGTTTTCCTGTGGGATTTTTTTTTTTCCTGTGGGATTTATTATCTGGCCTGAGGGAATGAGAGTGCTGCTGGTGTGAAAAGCAGCTTTTTCCCAAATTCCTCCATTTTAAACTATCCATGTCCTCTCAGAGTGTTGCAAACACCGACCTTTGCTTCATGGCTGGCGACATAAAATCTTGTGTTAATTTGGCAGGAAATGGAATCTTGCCCGGAGTCCAGCAAAAGAGATCCTTTGGAGTTTCCCTTTTAAATTTCGTTTTTGGTTGTTACTCCTGGGCACCTGACTTTTAACTCCATTTCACACCTCAATTTTCTTGCTTTTGTTGTGCTCTTTGTGGATGGCTTTTTTTTTTGAGGGTCAGCAGTGTCTTTGGTGGAGCAGGAATTGGCCTTTTCTTGAGTGGAGCAGGACTTGCTCTTTTCTGGTGGAGGGCAGGAATTGCCATTTTCCTGGTGGACAGGAATTGCCTTTTCTGGTGACAAGGACTTGCCTTTTCTGGTGGAGCAGGAATTGCCTTTTCCTGGTGGAGCAGCGGACTTGCTTTTCCTGGTGGAGCAGGAATTGCCTTTTCCTGGTGGAGCAGGAATTGCTTTTCCTGGTGAGCAGGAATTGCTTTCTCCCGTGGGTTTGGAATGCCTTGGTGGAATTTACAAACCCCAGATGCAGAATTTCACACTGGTTAACAAGCCTGGGTGCAACACCTGGTTTGTGTGCCAGGGGAAGGTGGCGCAGAGGTCACGGGTTGAATTCTTGGAATGTTGGGAGTGGTTTATCCATAATTTTCATTGAATTATTTGGGAGCTGGCTGTGAGGATGAGCTTATCCCACTGCCTGGGCGTTCCAGAACCAACCAGGAATTGCAGTGACAGCAAAGATGGATTTGAGCTGAAAGAGGGGAAATTTAGGAATGGATGTAGAGAAGGGAATTCTCTGGGAGAGGTGGGGAGGGGCTGGGATGGAATTCCCCAGAGGAGTTTGGCTGCTCTGGATCCCCGGAAGTGTCCCTGGATGCTGGACAGGGCTTGGAGCAACTGGGGTAGTGGGAGTCTTCTATCCCAAGCATTCCATATCTCCTGATTTCTTTTTTTTTTTTTTTCTTGGTGAGCATAGGATTCTTATCCTCCCTCATTTTTTCAGATAGGACAGGAACTGGGTGAGTGGTTCCCACCCTCTCAGTGCCCTAGGAGGTAACAAAATTCCAGGTCAGTTTGCTCTGAGGGCTGTTCCGTTGTTGGAGAGCCTGCCTGGCTGCCAGGGAGCATCCTCTTCCTCTGGCAAGAGAATGAGCATGGCATAAGGAATAAATTGAAAATAATTTAATTCAACTTGGGGTGGCTTGAAATCTGGCATGAGCCAGGAGGAGGCCCAGTTCCTGGTCGTCCCAAGCTCCTTGTGGGAGTGGGCTGTGGCAAAGCCAAGGAGGGCCATTACATAAAAGTTCTGCTGAAGCCTACCAGATCTGATCTTGGCATAACTTTGCTTTGGAGCTTAACAGGAAAAAGGCAAAGCAGGAGCTTCCTGTGCATCTCTGGATGGGCACTGCTGGCTGGGGTCACATCCATCTTTGCTGAGGCTCCTCCACCCCACTTCTGGGGCTTCTCACTGGCCTTGCTGTGGCTCCAGAGGTGTTGGCCCATGCTTTGAGGCCTGGAGTGCTGGGCGGAATGTGGAGGTGACATGGTTTCTGTTTCTCTCTTCACTTCTTGTAAATCATTTGCCCTCCAAGTGCTCCTGGCCTCCCTTGGAAGTCTGATGCCAGAGAACCACCAACAGGTTTTAGCACTTTACAAATCATTTTCCCCAGCCTCTCAGTGTCCAAAAATATCCCTCATATCAAGTCCGGACTTACATTTTCCACCATTTTCCTTCCTTTTGCCCTCCTCATGCCCAGCTGATCCTGTTGGTGCAGCCCCACCATTTCCCTCATATTTCCTCCAACACACTGGCCAACCCTACAGTGACCCTAGAGGGCAAAAATCCTGCAAAATTATTTATTCATCATCTCCCAGAGGGGTCTTTTTATCTTTGGATGACGAAGCTGAGCAGTGGATGCAGAAAAAACCCTGCCTCCAGCCTGTGTGGGTTTTAAGCAGGTCTGGTTTAATTGGTCAGCTATGGTGGGAAGGCTCTGGAGAGTTTCCAGGCACGGGGACACAGCAGCAAACTTCCAAAGGGATCCAGTGTAAAGTGGGGCCACCTCGTTGCAGGCACCAGCTCCTCTTTCGTTAGAGCACTCCTGCAGTTTGCTGGGATTATGAAAATTGATGTTCAGCTTGTAGAGAATCTCTTGTGCCTCCTCTCTGGTTTCTTCTTGGGGCTAATTTTCAGGGTAATTGCTGCTGGATTTGCACATTTAAAAGGAGCCGTGCACTTGCGCTTTTCTCCCTGTGTTATTTGGCCAGCTCTATGCTGGAAATTTCAAAATTCAATAATTTTACGGTGATCACTGGATCCTTCCAGCTTGGAGACAGCTTCCAGGATGACCAGGTCCAAGCCTGTGCCAGTCCCCACCCTTGTCACGCAAGCCCAGAGCACTGAGTGCCGACTTCCAGGTGTTCTTGGAACACCTCAGGGTGGAGGAACCCAAAACCTCCCTGGCAAAGTCCTTCCTGTATTTTAACAGCCCTTTCCAGGAAGAAATTCCTGCCTGATGTCACCTGGCATGGGCCTGAAGGCTGTTTCCCATCCTCCCTGTCCCTGTTCCCTGGATAGGTCCCAAATCCCTCGGCTGTGCCCTCCTGGCAGGAGCTGTGCAGAGCCACAAGGTCCCCTGAGCTCTCTTTCTCTCAGGCTGAGCCCCTTCCCAGCTCCCTCAGCCTCTCCCTGGTGCCCCAACCCTTCCCCAGCTCTGTTTCCCTTCCTGATTCACTCTCAGTGAAGCTCACCAAGGCTGGAAACAGCCTCTCAGGTGTGGCCTCCCCATCTTTGGTGCCATGATGGCTGAGGACAGGGCTTGATTTGCATCCCAGGTGTTTTCTGGGTGTGAGAAAACAGCTCCTCATTTCATAGTTTAGGGAACCTTATTAAAAAAAGGTTTATTAAAAACCTTACCTCAAAAATCCACAGAAGGTATATAAAAGAAATAAGGTTACGGGCACTGGGAGCAAAAGATTTTCCCTGCCATGGTGCTCAGCCCTCTCACAATGGAAGTTTTCTCCCCTTTTTTAACCTTTTAACCCTCCCAAATTTCGTCCATCAACCGTTCTTGGCTGTCCAGTGGTGGAGATCTCTTCCTCAATCCTGACTGGAGCTCAGGTGTTCACACAGTGACAAGCCAGCCCCCCAGCTGTCCTTGATAACCACCCCAGGGGGTACAAAACAGAACTCTAAATTCTATAAAACTTTTCTTAACCTGTATACAGGAGCTGTGCAGAGCATAAGGGCTCCCCTGAGCCTCTTTGCTCCAGGCTCAGCTTCCCCAGCTCCCTCAGCTTCCTGGTGCCCCAAACCTTACCCCAGCTCTGTTCTTCCTGATTCATCTTAGTGAGCTCCCAGAACTGGACACAGCCCTCCAGGTGTGGTTCCCCACTCTTTGGTGCCTGATGGCTGAGGACAGGGCTTTGATTTGCATCCCGGGGTTTTTCCTGGGTGTGAGAAACAGCTCCTCATTTCCATAGTTTTAGGAAGCTTTATTAAACCTTATCAAAAATACAACAGAAGACTTAATAAAGAAAAAAGGTTGCGGTGCTGGCAGCAAAAGATTTTCCCGCCATGTGTCTCAGCCCTCACAATGGAAGTTTTTCCTTTTTAACCTTTAACCCTCCAAAGTTCTGTCATCAACCCTTCTTGGCTGTCCAGTGGTGGAGATCTCTTCTCAAATCCTGACTGGAGCTCAGGTGTTGCCACAGGTGCAAGCCAGCCCTCCCAGCTGTCGTTGGTAACCACCCGAGGGGGTACAACATAATTCTAAATCTAAAACTTTTCTAACCTGTATACAGGAGCTGTGCAGAGCCACAAGGGCCCCCTGAGCTCCTTTGCTCCAGGCTGAGCCCCTTCCCAGCTCTCAGCCTCTCCTGGTGCCCAAACTTCCCAGCTCTGTTCCTTCCTGATTTCACTCTCAGTGAGCTCCCAGAACTGGAACACAGGCCCTCCAGGTGTGGCTCTCCATCCTTTGGTGGCCTGATGGCTGAGGACAGGGCTTTGATTTGCATCCCAGGTGTTTTCCTGGTGTGAGAAACAGCTTCCACTTCCATAGTTTAGGAAGGTTTATTAAATGTTATCAAAAATACAACACTGAATAAAGAAAAAAGGTTATGACGTTTTCCCCACTGTGTGCTCAGCCCCTCACAATGCAAGTTTTTCCCTTTTTTAAACCCTTTTACCCCTCCCAAAGTTCTGTCCATCAACCCCTTCTTGGCTGTCCAGTGGTGAGAGATCTCTTCCTCAAATCCTGATTGAAGGTCAGATGTCACCACAGTGACAAGCCAGCCCTCCAGCTGTCCCTTGATAACGACATGAGGGGGTACAACATAATTCTAATCTATAAACTTTTTCTAACCTGTATACATAGAGATTTGTTTGTTAATTGTGAGAGTCAATCATGGCATTACTCATCTATCACAGTGGGGCTGTGAGTCTGCATTCCACACTCCCAGGAGAAGCAGAATGATGGGAAAGATGGTTCATGATCCAGTGGCTGGGGGGTTCTTTGCTCAAGAGGCTTTTGGAGGTGTTTGCTCAGACCAGACTGGCACCACAATCATTAAAATCCCCACTGCATTCCAGATTTTTGGGATATTTTGGGGGATGCCTGGCAAGCTGAGATGCTGTGCCCCATCCCTACAGACTGCAGAGCTTCAGCTCTTTTTGGGGCAGGTTTGTGCCTTATCCCTGGGCTGGGAGGGGATGGCCAGCTCCCTGTAGAAATATCCCAAAATCTGGAATGCAGTGGGGATTTTAATGATGGTGGTGCCAGTCTGGGTCTGAGCAAACACCTCCAAAAGCCTCTGTGAGCAAAGAACCCCCCAGCCACTGGATCCTGAACCATCTTTCCATCATTCTGCTTCTCCTGGGAGTGTGGAAGGCAGACTCACAGCCCCACTGTGATAGATGAGTAATGCCATGATTGACTCTCACAATTAACAAACAAATCTCATGTATACAGGTTAAGAAAAGTTTTATAGATTTACAGTTCTGTTGTACCCCCTCGTGTGGTTATCAAGGGACAGCTGGGAGGGCTGGCTTGTCACTGTGGTGACATCTGACCTCCAGTCAGGATTTGAGGAAGAGTTCTCCATCACTGGACAGCCAAGAAGGGGTTGATGGACAGAAATTTGGGAGGGGTTAAAGAGTTAAAAAGGGAAAACTTCCATTGTGAGGGGGCTGAGCACACGGCAGGGAAAATCTTTTGCTGCCAGCACCGTAACCTTATTTCTTTATTAAGTCTTCTGTTGTATTTTTGATAAGGTTTAATAAACCTTTTTTAATAAGGTTTCCTAAACTATGGAAAGTGAGGAGCTGTTTCTCACACCCAGGAAAACCCCTGGGATGCAAATCAAAGCCCTGTCCTCAGCCATCAGGCACCAAAGAGGGGTGAGGCCACACCTGGAGGGCTGTGTCCAGTTCTGGGAGCTCACTGAGAGTGCAGCAGGGAAGGGAACAGAGCTGGGGAAGGGTTTGGGGCACCAGGAGAGGCTGAGGGAGCTGGGAAGGGGCTCAGCCTGGAGCAAAGGAGGCTCAGGGGGGCCCTTGTGGCTCTGCACAACTCCTGTATACAGGTTAAGAAAAGTTTTATAGATTTACAGTTCTGTTGTACCCCCTCAGGTGGTTATCAAGGGACAGCTGGGAGGGCTGGCTTGTCACTGTGGTGACATCTGACCTTCAATCAGGATTTGAGGAAGAGTTCTCCATCACTGGACAGCCAAGAAGGGGTTGATGGACAGAACTTTGGGAGGGCTTAAAGAGTTAAAAAGGAAAAACTTCCATTGTGAGAGGGCTGAGCACATGGCAGGGAAAATCTTTTGCTCCCAGTGCTGTAACCTTATTTCTTTATTAAGTCTTCTGTTGTATTTTTGATAAGGTTTAATAAACCTTCCTCAACTATGGAAAGTGAGGAGCTGTTTCTCACACCCAGAAAAACACCTGGGATACAAATCAAAGCCCTGTCCTCAGCCCATCGGCACCAAAGTAGGTGGGGAGGCCACACTGGAGGGGGGGGGGGGGCGGCTACGTGTGTCAAGTTCTGGAGCTCTACTGAGAGTGAATCAGGGAAGGGAACAGAGCTGGGGAAGGGTTTGGGGCACCAGGAGAGGCTGAGGGAGCTGGGAAGGGGCTCAGCCTGGAGAAAAGGAGGCTCAGGGGGGCCCTTGTGGCTCTGCACAGCTCCTGCCAGGAGGGCACAGCCGYGGGGATTTGGGATCCTATCCCAGGGAACAGGGACAGGAGCAGTGGGAACGGCCTCAGGCCATGCCAGGTGACATCAGCAGGAATTTCTTCCTGGAAAGGGCTGTTAAATACAGGAAGGGATTGCCCAGGGAGGTTTGGGGTCTCCATCCCTGGAGGTGTCCAAGGAACACCTGGAAGTGGCACTCAGTGCTCTGGGCTGGTGACAAGGTGGGGACTGGGCACAGCTTGGACCTGGTGATCCTGGAGCTSTCCTCCAAGCTGAAGGATCCAGTGATACACTAAACTATTGAATTTTGAATTTTCCAGCATAGAGCTGGCCAAATAACACAGGGAGAAGAGCAGTGCCACGGCTCCCTTTTAAATGCAAATCCAGCAGCAATTTACCCTGAAAATCCCCAAGAGGAAACGCAGAGAGGAGGCACAAGAGATTCTCTACAGCTGAACATCAATTTTCAAATCCCAGCAACTGCAGGAGTGGCTCTAATGAAAGYGGAGCTGGTGCCTGCAACGAGGTGGCCCCACTTTCATGGATCCCTTTGGAAGTTGTGCTCTGTGTCCCACYTGCCTGGAACTCTCCAGAGCCTTCCCCACCAAGCTGACAATTAAACCAGACCTGCTTAAACCCACACAGGCTGGAGCAGGGTTTTTTCTGCATCCACTGCTCAGCTCTGCTCCAAAAGATAAAAAAGACCCCTCTGGAGATGGATGAATAAATAATTTTGCAGGATTTTTTCCCTCTGGGTCACTGTAGGATTGGCAGTGCTGTGGGAGGAAATGAGGGAAGATGTGGGGCTGGCACCAACAGGATCAGCTGGCATGAGGGAGGGCAAAAGGAAGGAAAAAGGTGGAAATGTAAGTCCAGGACTTGGAATGAGGGATTTTTTGGGACACTGAGAGGCTGGAAAATGATTTGTAAGTGCTACAAACCTTGTGGTGGTTCTGGCATCAGACTCCAAAGGGAGCCAGGGAGCACTTGGAGGGCAAATGATTRACAAGGAAGTGAAGAGAGAAACAGAAACCATTCACCTCATTATTACCCAGCACTCATTATTACCCTCAAGCATGGCCAACACCTCTGGAGCCACAGCAAGGCAGTGAGAAGCCCCAGAAGTGGGGTMGGAGAGCTCAGCAAAGATGGGATGTGACCCCAGGCCAGCAGTGCCCARCCAGAGATGCACAGGAAGCTCCTGGCTTTGCCTTTTCCTGGTAGCWCCAGCGAGCAAAGTTATGCAAGATCAGATCTGAGGCTTCAGCCAAGAACTTTTATGTAAGTTCCCTCCTTGGCTTTGCACAGCTCCACTCCCACAAGGAGCTGGGCACGACCAGGAACTGGCTCCTCCTTGGCTCTYCCAGAGTTTCAGCCACCCCAGTTGAATTCAATATTTCAATTTTATCCTTATCCATGCTGCATTCTCTTGGCCAGGAGGAAGAGGATGCTCCTGCAGCCAGGCAGGGCTCTCCAACAYRGGGAACAGCCCTCAGAGCAAACTGACCTGGAATTTTGTACCTCCAGGGCACTGAGGAGGGTGGAGASACTCACCCAGTTCCTGCTCCTATCTGAAAAATGAGGAGATAAGTCCTTATCTCACCAAGAAAAACAAAAAAAAAAAGAAATCAGAGATGTGGAATGGCTTGGGATGGAAGGAGCTCCCACTAGCCCAGGTTGCTCCAAGCCCTGTCCAGCATTCCAGGGACACTTCCAGGGATCCAGAGCAGCCAAAGCTCCTCTGGGAATTCCATCCCAGCCCCTCCCCACTCTCCCAGAGAATTCCTTCTCTACATCCATCCTAAATTTCCCCTCTTTCAGCTCAAATCCATTGTTGCTGTCACTGCAATTCCATGGTTGGTTCTGGAACGCCCAGGCAGTGGGATAAGCTCATCCTCACAGCCAGCTCCCAAATAATTAATGAAAATTATGGAGAAACCACTCCCAACATTCCAAGAATTCAACCCTGTGACCTCTGTGCCACCTTCCCTCTGGCACACAAACCCAGGTGTTGCACCCAGGCTTGTTTGAACAGTGAAATCTGCAGGTCTGGGGTTTGTAAATCCACCAAGGGCATCCAAACCCACGGGCAGGAAAAGGCAATTCCTGCTCCACCAGGAAAAGGCAATTCCTGCTCCACCAGGAAAAGGCAGTCTTCTCCACCAGGAAACGAGGCAATTCCTGCTCCACCAAGGAAAATGGCAATTGCTCCAAAAACTCCTGCTCCACCAGGAAAAGGCAATTCCTGCTTCCACCAGGAAAAGGCAATCTGCTCGCAAAACCATTCGGGCTCCCAAAGCACAGATCTGGCCAAAAAGGCAAGTCCTGCTCCACCAAAACAGGCAATTCCTGCTCCACCAACAGGGACAACTGCTTGAGGGCCCATCCGCACTAACAGAAGGACACAAAAGCAAATGAGAAATTCTGAGGTGTGAAATGGATTAAAAGGTCAGGTCGTGGCCCAAGGGAAAACCAAAAAGGAAATAAAAAGGGAAAATCAAAGGATTCT
Organism: Sporophila hypoxantha; assembly: GCA_002167245.1. Taxonomy (NCBI): domain Eukaryota; kingdom Metazoa; phylum Chordata; class Aves; order Passeriformes; family Thraupidae; genus Sporophila; species Sporophila hypoxantha. The sequence goes on along the minus strand of NDFG01000006.1, from coordinate 505,509 downwards.
TTGCTGAGCTCCAAGGCAAAGATTCCTATTCTGCCAAATATAACACAGATTTCTATTGCCAGCGCATGAGCAAAGGGGTGTTTGCAACACTCTGAGAGGACATGGATAGTTAAAGATGGGAGAATTTGGGAAAAAGCTGCTTTTCCACCACCAGCAGCGCTCATCCCTCAGTGCCAGATAAAAATCCCACAGGAAAAAAAAAATCCCACAGGAAAAAAAAAAATCCCATTCCTCCCTATCTCAGTCCTTAAAACACACTTCAAATTCAGCTTCATCAGGGCTGCCCCATCCCCACCTCCAGACAGAGAAAACAGAGTGATCCACAAATGARTGTTTATAAATCCCAGAGTCCCTGGGCTGGCTGGAGGCAGCAGCTGAGGCGGATTCATGACTGAAAAAGGAGCAGGAGCTCTGTGCCTGCAGTGGCAGCACTGGCCAAACGCTGCTCCCAGGGGCTGCAGGGAAAAGGGATCCCCTCAATCCCCCCAAAATAACCCCACGGGCTTCAACATTCACAAAAACAAACCAAAGAGAGGTTTCCCTGCAGCTCCTGATGCACATCTGGGAGAGAATCCAAACAAAGCCCCRTCCCTGCTTGCTCTTCAGCACAGAGCAGATGGTGAGAGATGCACTTTGGAGTAAAAAAAACCCAAATTTTGGGGCAAAACCAAGGATTTGGACATTGAGGAGGTTGAATGGGCTGGCAAAGGTAGAAATATTGCCAGAAAAAGTCCAGGAGCCACCCAAACCCCCTGTGAAAGGGAGAAGCAGCTCCAGGGCTGAGCTGGGCACAGCAGGGTGAGGTTTTTTTTCCCTCTTTCCCAATTTCCAAACAGCTCAATGTTATTTTTATCCCAGATTTTATTCCCATTCACACCTAACCTACATTCATCTATTCAAAGCTGAGTCCAGGGCTCACATGGAGCTGGCTCAGAGGGAATAATGTGGAGAAATGCAGCACAGAAAGGCCACAGAAATGGCTTTTTTTTTTTTTTTCTGGGAAAAAGGTGGATTTTCAGCTTTCAGAGTCATTAACAGGGAACAAACCCRTGGAGGCAAGGGATGGATGTCACTGGCACTCCAGCACCCTGCTTTTCCTGCTGCTCCATCCCAGATCCAGGCCAYAAGCAAGGACAGGATGGATCTCAGCAGCTGGGTGATGCTGGAATCCCAGAATTATCCAGCTTGGAAAACCATCCAAGGTCATCAATTCCAATCTGTGACCAGTCCCCAGCTCAGAGCACTGAGTGCCAGGCCCAGGCATTCCTTGGAAACCTGCAGGGATGGGAATTCCARCACCTCCCAATGCCTGACCACCCTATTTATCAGCAACCCCCCTATTTTCCTTGGAATAATCTTTCTTCTTCCCAAAATGATTAAACCACGTGAATTTCTGGTCGTTAAACACAAAATTGTCTTTGCTTTAAGAATCCCCACCCTGGTTTCTGGGAGGTTTTTTCTCCCCTGAGGTGCCCTGCTGTGAGAACCTGCAGAACCAGGTGTGTGTGTGTGTGTGTGTGCTTGATATCCTGATTTTTCCAAGCTTGGATCAAGCCCTGATAAATAATCTGTGCCATTTTCCAGGGCTGGCACAGGCAGCCTGACCCTGCCATGGCACAGAACTGTTTGTTCCAGCTACAGGAACTCTGTAGAAAAAAAAAAAAATTAAAAAATGGAGCTTCATCACCTCCCACCTGAGGAAATAATTAACTTCTCCCTTATTAAAATAAACACTAACATCAAAGAAAAATCTCCAAATAAAATAAACACCTTCTTGTAAAAAAGCAGCAAGAGCTAGGAATTATTATTATTATTATATTATTATTGCCATTTCCATCTGGTTTCCCCCAAATTTTTGCATGTTCCAATCCTTCTMTTTTGCTCTGGGTAAGGAACCTCCAGATTTTAGAAGCTCCAGAGACTCCCAAATAGAGGGGAAATAAAAATTTCCAGGGCTGAGAAGCAGAACTCTGGAAGTGCTGCAGGAAGACCACGAGATTTGGGATAATGTGAATTCCTCTGGAACAGCAGCTGCTTTGCATGGATGGAGTTTWTAATGTCCCAGTTTTATCCAGAACTCCTCGGAGCTGAATCCGAGCTTCCTGCGTGCTTCTGGTTTGGAGAACTGGCTCTGATCCTCACCTGCAGCCACAGATTCCTTTTTGTAGGACAACCAGAATTATCTCCTCACAATAACCCTAAAAATACCTGCATTGTAGGAGCTGAGTGAATGATTTTCTTCGAAGGGGACAGTCACAGTCAGCCCAAAGCAGAGCTGGGATGGAGCYATGGAGCCGTTCCCAGCAGCAAATCTGTCCCTGCCTCATCAGCTCCCAGGAGTAACACCCAAAATTTGAGGCCACGTTGGGAGAAGCTGGCAGGCCCTGGGGCTGAGCAGGAGCCAGGTGCATTTAAGGCTAAAAAAAGCAGGTGACAGCTCTGTGTATGGAAATGCAAACACAAACAGAGCACAGCCCCGGCCGCGCTCAGGGCTCCCACGGAAACCTGGGCTGTCCAAGAGGCTCCAAATCCACACAGACCTCAGGCAGACATGAATTCCCAAGGAAATACCACAGAATTCCAGAATGGTTTGGGTGYGAAGGGACATTCAAGATGATCTCATTCCAGCACACCTTCCACTAGGTCAGGTTGCTCCAACCTGGACTCGGCCACTTCCAGGGATGGAGCAGGCAGAGATTTTCTGGGAAAACCATCCCAGTGCCTCACCACCCTCTGAAACCTTACAGCTCCCTGAAATCTTTGGGATAGCAGTGATTATTCCTGGTTCTGCTGGGAATTTACCAGCAAACAGTGAGCCAGGAGCAAGCCAGTGCCTTTGCTGAGCAGGATTTCCCCAGCAGAGCTCAGGCCAAGGTTTTGCCAGGGCTGCGATTCCAGTCCCACCAGTGGACTGAACTCTGCTTCAGGCAGGCATTAAACCCAGTGAGGCCGTTTTGATTAGAACAGAGGTAGACTTAAGCCACACCAGGCAGCAGCTCTGAGGCTCCTCACAAAGCCCTCCTGGCATGCGCAGCCAGGGCTCCTCACAGCCCACATCCTGAATGAAGCTGACCCAGAGCTAGAATCCGGTGTGGTGTTGGCGTCTGGCTCTGCTCCTGCCATGGGCTCCCATGGATCACAGACCTCCAATACTCTCAGTGGGGCACCCTCAGCCTCCCTGAAGTGATAAAATCACATTTACTTGCAGGCCCATCAAAGTTGTCCAGCTCAGATTTGGCTCCTAATGACCGGCACTGATGCGGATGCTTCCTGGGATTGTATTGAAGCCACATCAGCTCCAGAGCCTGGACATCACTGAGTGCCAGCTCAGCAAGCAGAGCCCAAAACCCTGCAATTCCAGCTTGGAAAACCTCTCTCTTTGAGACCCTCCAGCTCTACAAACTTTCCAGAGGTTAAAAATCAATGTATTCCCAGAAAATCATCACTCAGCAAACCCAGTGTCTCCCTCTCATTGGGTTCCAGGGAGTCGCTGCAAAGCCCTGAGGAAAAAAAGGAGGAGAAAAAGGAGGAGAAAAAAGGAGGAGAAAAAAGGAGAGAAAAAGGAGGAGGAAAAAGGGAGGAGGAAAAAGGGAGGAGGAAAAAGGGAGGAGGAAAAAGGGAAGGAGGAGGAAAAAAGGAGGAGGAGAAAAAAGGGAGGAGGAAGAAAATGAGGAGGAAAAAAGGAGGAGGAAAAGGAGAGGAGGAGGAGGAAAAGGAGGAGGAGGAAGAAAATGAGGAGGAAAAAAGGAGGAGGGAAAGAGGTGGAGGAGGAAAAGGAGGAGAAAAAAAGGAGAGGAGGAGATATAAAAGGAGGAGGGGAAAAGGAGGAGGAAAAAGGAGAGGGAAAAAGGAGAGGATAAAAAGGAGGGGGGAAAAAGGAGGGGAAAAAGGAGGGGGAAAAGGAGGGGGGGCAAAGGAGGGGGAAAGGAAAGGGAGGAGGAAAAAAGGAGGAGAAAAAAAGGAGGAGGAGGAAAGGAAAAGGAGGAAGCAAAAGGAGGAGGAAAAAAGGAGGAGGAGAAGGAAAAAAGAGGGAGGAGATGAAAAGGAGCAGGAAAGGAAAAGAGGAGGAAAGGCAAAAGGAGGAAGTTTAGAGCAAACAGCTGCAGCTACTTTAAAAAAAAAGTGAGCTCCCCAAAGGAGCAGGGGGGATTCCTAGATGTCAGCAGGCAGGGAAATTCACCACCTGTTTGCCAAGGTTCCAGCTTGGCCACTAATAGCTCATTAATGGAGCACAGCCGGGGGTTTTGTGGAAAAGGCAAATCCCGGGAATGTGAACCCGACCCTGCACGGCTCCCGAGGGGCTTCTGGATCCATTTCAAACCTGCTCTAAGCAAACACAACTTTGTGTTCCTTCCAAGATCTCTGCTCCAGGGAACAGGCTGATCCACGTGGGAATCCTGGACAAAGCAAACCAGAAATATTCCTGCTGGAGCAGCCAGTGTGTGCAAAAAGTGCTCACACGCACAGATAAATGGGAAATGTGAGCACAAAATGATGAATTTTGACACAATCAGGGCCTTGGTTTTCTTTTCTCTTCCCATTCTCCGGCCTCAAACCCTCACCCTGAGTGGGATCCTCACTGGATCCAACTGCTCTGGTAAAATATTCCTTGTGAGGTGCTTATTCCCAGGTTTGGGAATATCTGTACCCACACATCACCTCAGACCACATCGAGGTGCTGCTGGTCCACAGGGAGCTGCAGAGAATTCAAATCTTCCTGGTGGACATCAGCCAGAGCAGTACTCTTTGCAAAGCAAAAAGCAGCCCACAAAAAATTGGGATAAATCAGTCCCAGAGAATTCAATCTTCCTGGTGACATCAGCCAGAGCAGTTCTTTTTGCAAAGCAAAAAGCAGCCCCCAAAAAATTGGGATAAATCAGTCCCAGAGCTGCTTCCAGAGCAGCTTCCCAGAGCTGCACGTGGCAGGGATGGAGCAGGATGAGAGGAGCCTCCAGCTACTGCTGAAGCAGCAATTCCAGCCTCTGTGCCCTGGTCACTCTTCCTCCAGGAAACCCTCGTGYTATTTTTCCAGGACATCACCTTTGGGATAATATTCTGTTTGAGAAGCCATTTTACCACGTCTTGCTATGCTCAGCAGCTGATAAAAGGGAATATTTTCWGGAGCAATCTAGGTTGACAGCACTTCCTCCTGTTCTCCTGAAATTCACCCTGAACCTCTTGGGAAATTCATCCTGGGAAATTCTCCCCASATCCTCCTTGGAGCAGAGCAAGTGCTTTAAACTCTTATTTTACAGGCTCACCACYCCAAAAGGAACCCCCAGGTGGAAGATTGGTGGAGAATTTTGGAGAAACAACCCCCTGAGCTCCTCAGGCTCCCAATCAGAGGAGATCCCAGTGCCCCTCAATGGAAACAGGGAGATCCCAGAACCCCAGAAAGGTTTGGGTTGGAAGGGACATTAAGCATCACCTCGTCCCAGAAAATCATCCCTCAACTGATACTCCCACCAGGCAGCAGTGAGGCTTTGTTTCAGAGGCTGGAAAATCAGGAGAACAGCCTGGACAGCCCAAKATTCCTCCTCCTGCCAGGAAAATCCTTAAAATCTGCACTGAGATTTCCTTTTTTTTAGAGCATCCATCCTCTATCCTCCACCTCACTCTGCCCTCTGCCCCATGCATCCTGAGGGGCTTTCCCAGGATATTTTCAGATCCCCCATGCCTGGAAGTGTCCAAGGCCAGGCTGGATGGGGTTTAGAGCAACGTGGGATAGTGGAAGGTGGAATGAGGTGAGCTTTAAGATCCTTTTCCAACCCAAACCATTCCAGGATTCCACACCTGACCCGGCTCACCYGGATGTGCCCCTTGGCAGAGCAATCCTGACCTCCAGGAGCCCCTGGGAGCCTCTGAGAGCCAAGCCCTGCATTATGGGATAACTCTGATGCCTGAACGTGGCCTGTTCCCTCCTTCCTGCTGCTTTAATGATGTCGGATTCCATTAGGATCCGAGCCATCCCCMGCCCTAAACACGGGCAGGGAATACCTGGAAAACCGGCCAAGCTGGGAAGGATCCCGGACAAATATAGATCCCCAAGGAGTATCTTTAGATTAGCAGGCAGCTCTGCCCCCACTGAGACCCCAGGATTTACCTAAATAGCTCCTTCAGCACAGCCCAGCGCTCAGAGCTATTTTAAGCCAGCACCCTGCCCTACTTCCTAAGGAACAGCCTTTCCCTTCTCTGTGCAGCCAGAGCAGCCCCAAAGCCACTGCTCTCTCCACTCTGACACCTTTCATGAAATAAAAAAATACCCTTTTGGCACGCTATCCAATTAATCTGGGCTCATTTATTGCCACAAGGCCCTTCATGGCCTGGAGCAGGGCAAATGGGATTAACCTTTCCCAGGCTGATAAGCAGAAAAATAACATTGAACAGGGGAATCCTGAGGGGCACGACCTTCCCCACTGCCCTGCCCACCTGCAGACCCACCTGAGGCTGCTGCTATTCCCAGAGGGAAGGGATAAATCCCAATCCACGTGCCCTGATGCTTTATRACTGTTCCCCAATGGTGTTTTGAGCCCAAGGCTGGGTTTGGGGTTTGCCACCAGCATTGCTGTTAATTAGCACATTCATTAGCACGTTTATTAGCCAGCAGAGCATCCCTGGATGCCAGCATCCAGAGATGTGGCAGTTTGAGCCCAAAATGAGGCAGCTCTGGCTCTGTTTGGGGCATCCCAGGAACACAGTTTGTGTCATGCCAAGATATTTGCCTCTGGATTCGTTTTTGGGATGAAATGCCACAAGATCCAGCAAAATCAGCCCCAAGCTTGGCACAGCCACAAACCAGCCCCTTTTCCCAGCACATCCCATTTATGGATAATGAAYCATCTTTCCTGTTTATACATAACAAGAATAAGAATATTGGAATTACTTGGAGAAGTTTTGGGGTTTTTTTTCTGGAACCCCTCCAAAAATATCACGTTCCCAAGTAATTCCATGGGATCCCATGGGGTTCCTGCTTTAAGGACTGCCTCACCCCACACCTCCTGGAGCTCTGTCCAGCCAAGTTGCTGTATTATGACACAACTTGCTTTTTAGGGATCCCCCTCCACGTCTTGACCCTGGTGGCATTCACACTTTTCCCTTGGCATCCCAAGGTCCYAGCACATGGACCTTGGCCTTTATTCCATTTTTAGCCATTTTCAGAGCTCCTTTTCCCCCTACATATCCCTTAATTCCTGCAAGACATCAACACTAACCAAAACAGTGAGTTTAAAACCCCACAATCTCCTTTAAAATTTAAGATTTTCCTCAATTAAAAAGCTACTTTGACTTTCCTATCGACGCTTGCTCCGTGATGAAAATTCCCAACACCTCCCAACCTGGAGAATATCCAACACTCGAGCTCCCAGAGTTGTAGATGATATTAAAAACAAGGTGGGAAGAAAGCTGCACATTTTTCATCCCCCAAAAGCATCTTCAGGCAGCGAGATGAACTGGAAGAGCCTCTGAACTCTCTGAGGAGGCAGGGATTGAGCTGAGGCTGGGTTTGGGCTCCCCAGAGGCTGCGTGGAACAAATCCTGTGGGATTTTCTCTGTCTCCAGCAGCTCCAGAGGCACAGGGAGAGGAGGGAGAGGTTCCTCGYGTGTGATTCCACCTGGGCTGAGGGTGGAGGTGTCACTGAGGCTCTGGGATATTCCCAAAAAACCTTGGCTGGCTGTGAAACAGGTCAGTGACAGCACGGAATTGTGGATTATGGAATGGGCTGGGGGATAAAGGGCTTTGAATCACCTCATTCCATCCCTTATCCAACCTCATTCTACATCTCCCACTGTCCCAGGGMGCTCCAGCCTGGCCTGGGCACTTCAGYGATCCAGGGGCAGCCACAGCTCCTCTGGGAATTCCATCCCAGSCAGGAATTCCTTCCCAATATCCCATTTATCCACCCTTTGTCCCAAGTGCCTCTCCCTGCTGAAACACATCTGGGAGTTTCCCACACAAAGCGGACACTGAWATTTCAGGGCTTTTAAAATTCCCACACACACTTTCAARGTCTTCCATTTGGYAAAAAAAAKKCKKAAAAKAKKASATTGGACATAGAYAAAGGTGCCTGAAAGTCCTTAAGAAAGGACAGCAAGGCACAAATTGGAAAAACCCCCTCAATTCCAGGACACCTTTGGCTACAGCACCAGCCCCAACTTTACACCACAATTCCTGGGATTTACCCCCTCTCTGAAAAGCAGGAAACCACTTCAGGAATCCCAGCCAGGAATTAGGGATGTCTCTGACTTCCAACATCAGCTCCAAAAAGAGGGCACTGGATCCTGGCTGCTCCCYGCCCAGCAGCTTCCCAACATTTTGTCCATGATACACAAAATAATAATAATAACACATAGATAGAGAAAAATCCCAGTGGATTATTTGCTCTGGTGTCTAAATAGCAATATCTGAGGTTTTTAAAGGATTTGTCATGGATGCAACTGGACACAGCTCTGTTTCCCAGAGGATTTTACACCTTCTGGCAGGAAGAACGGAGCAGGCGCACAAAATTCAACCAAAAAATGACCACAAAATTCAACCAAATATGACCAAAAAAGCTCTGCAGGTTTCTTTTAAACACCCTGAGCTCCAGGATCCATCCACTGCAGCAGCACCATTCCCACCTGCCTGAATAATGTGGATTTTGTAGGATGTGGATCCATCAATCCCATGGATCCACCAGGTAATTCAAGCCCAATTTTGGGCTAATGCAGACAACCAGACTCCCTAATCCCTCAGATTTCCAGCAGAACCTTCCCAAGTGCTCTTTAGAGACCAAAATTTGGACATTAATAGTCTCCATCATCATCAGCTTCCTGCTAAAACTGTGCTACAAAGAGCAATTCTTGCCTCAGAATTTGAGATATTAATAAAAAGCAACTCCTGACAAATCCCAAAATGAGAGATTTCAAAAGAAGCCGTTCCTGACCTACCCCAAGAGCCAAGATTTTAATAAAAAAAGTTTCCTGAAGCACTCAAAAATGGGAGATTTTATAAAAAGCAATTCATGGCCTAGCCCAAAATTCAAGATTTTAATAAAAATCCAGTCTTGACACACCCCAAAATTTGTGATTTTAATAATGAAGCTCCCCCAGTACAAGTTTTAGCCCAAAACTGTYTTTCCTCTGACTAAACGTAATTACAGTTCAGGCGTTCTGCAGGGCCCAGGAGATGTAAATATATAGGTTAAACATAGTTAAAATTCCACATCCTACTTAATTGCAGGCATTTTCCACGGAGCAAAACGAGCTTTTATCTTCACTTTTTAATTATTAATAACCACGAACAATGTCACCACCTTTAAACAATAACCCTGGCCTGAGAAGGAGATATTTCTCCCCAAATTTCCACAGCCACTGAGGCAATAAGAAGCAATTTTGGGAGGATTTTGGGGKGATTTTGGAGCSAGCAGGCCCTGAACCTCCAGCCCACCTGGACAGGGATTAATGACGGCAATTAGCAGGATTTTTGTGGGGTTGCCAAAGCCCTGAGAGGGACCAGCAGGATCCCTGACAGGGATTCCCAGGATCTGGAAGTCCCAGGAACAGGGAGAACGCCTGGATCCGGCCGACTCAGCTGAATCATAATGGCTGCATTGCCATTACCTTTCCCGAACAAGGCCAACCTAAACACAGGCAGCTGCCTGGGATTTAGCAGGAGATTTACAGACAGCACCGGCCACTCAGGCTGCRTGGAGACCTACAAATCACCACAGCACATGCACGGCCCCAGGAACACCCCGGATCCCCRCAAATCTGGGAGCACTTTGGGATTATTCCCATAAAAAAAAAAAACCCTCCCACGGTGGAGCTTCCCCGAGCCTGAGGGGCCTCCACGCTCCGGCTGCCACCCGGATCCCCTTTCCCTGGGTTTGAGGTTATTAACATCAAACATGTGATCGGCCACATGACAGGCTAAAGGCTAAAAAGGAAAAAAAAAATAAATATATAAATAAAGAAATAAATAAAAAACCGCTTGGACACATCCAGAGGAAAAGGGAGAGATGGCAGCGTGGTGGGTACAGCTCCATGGCCGGGGATTACAACCATTCCTGGGAAATCTGCTGCTTTCCAGCYGCCCGGAATGATGGAAGCCATGGCGGGAGGAGGTTTAATAACGGGGTGATTGTGTAACTTGGAGCCTCCCGGCCAAAGTTGAGGCACCCAGTGGATGTTCCTGGTGCATGGGGACGAGGATGGCACCGGATCAATTAGGGCAGCGAAATGTGCATCCCCCCCAGCTTTCCTCCTCCTCCTCCTCCTCCCGATCCAGGAGTTTCTCCGCTAACGTATTTCTCTCCTCATTAACTGCTTCGGTGTCTTCTGCTCTTTCCAAAATAGTACCTACTATAACGGGGCCGCAGAGGGGGCCAGCTGGCACCCGCCTCAGGGCATCCAGACACTGAGCAGGGATTTGGGGGAGGAAAGACACGGGGGGCTGGCTGGATGAGGGCAGGGAGGGCTCTCATCCCCCCSTTCCCCCAAATCCTTAGGGGAACCCCAGTTCCACCCAAAGCACCCCAGCCTGGGGGTGAGGATCTTGGGGGTGTGATGAGGCCCAGGCCAGGATGGGGATTCCCCCCCCAAGAAAAGGGATGTCCCCTGCTGTCACCCCTCCTTGTCACTGCTGTGCCCACAGCCCCCATCCCACAGAATGGAGGGAYGGGGCTGCATCCTCTTGGACCAGGGGGGGCTAAAAATGCCTCCCTCACCCCTCAGTGCAGGTGCCCCCCACCAACCAGAAATGCCCCCCAAGCCAAAGGCGCCTCAGACCCTCTGCAGAGGTTCCTGACTGAACAGGGGGTATCCCCCCAGCCCGATCTCCCCCCATCAGGGCTCCCCTTTATGAGGGCTGTCCCACTGGATCCCCCCCACCTCCGGTCGCTCTAGGCCTTCCCCTCCCCTCTCTCTTGGGGATGACCCCCCCAAACCACGCTCTAACCCTGATTTTCCAGCCTACCCCCACTCAGGGGATGACCCCTCCCCAAACCAGAATCCTCCTTAAAGGGGGGGTCACCCACCAGAACACCCCCTCCTCACCACCCCAGGCATCCCTGCCSCCCCAGCCCTCAGGGCCCTCGTTTACCGGGGGTGCCCCTCCAGAACCCCCCCCGCAAAATCACGCTGCCCTCGCCCTTCCTCGGTTCCTCCCCACCCTGGGGACCCCCCTTCAAACCAGGCTCCCCCTCCATTAAAGGTTCCCCTCACCCAAACCAGGCTCTCCCTCCATTAAAGGTTCCCCTCACTCAAACCAGGCATCCCCCTCTCTTTCTCCGGGTTTCCCCAGCCGGGGGGGCTCCGCTAACCTGGGGACCCCCCTCCAAACCAGGCATACCCCCATATTTCTGGGGAATATACCCCTAAACCAGGCTCCCCCTCCTCCCATATCACGCTCCCTCCCTCTCCTTTCTCCGAGCTCCTCCAACCTGGGGACCCCTAAATGAGCCTCCCTCCCTTTCTCCGGGCTCCCCCACTCTGGAGGCGCCCCCCMTTAACCACGCTCCCCCCTCAGCCTGGGATCCCCCCCATAAAATCACGCTTCACCCCACCCGCTTTTCTCCGGCCTCCCCCAAAGCAGGAGCCCCCCCACAAAGCAGGCAGATTCCCCTTCCCTTTCTCGGGGATCCCCAGCTTGGAGACCCCCAGACTCGCACCCACCGACAGAAAAAAGACGCACGTACGAAACAGGAGGGCCGCCCTTGAATCTAGAGCAGTGCCTCACTTGCACATCCTTTCCGCCGAGGCCCGCCCACATGAGAGTCTGCCCCTGTCGTGCGCAGGCAGGGGGTCTGCCTCCGCAGCTCAGAGCCGCCACTCCGGTTCTCGCATCTCCTCTTGATGAAATGTAGCAGATCTTATCTGGAGTGTCGGTATTCATGCTGTTTGTGACATCGCTCGCCGCGAGCGTCCCGGAACACTGAGAGTTTTGTGCGGGCCGGAGAGACGGGCAAGCCGCGAGCCACGCACGTCGCCCTCCTGACTCCGTCCCCCTCACCAGGAGTGCCCGGGGGAATCTCGGCGACGCGATGGCGGTAAACCCCTTGGCTGCCACGCACGCGACGTCGCAAGGACGAGCCCCGGGACCGCCACAGAGCTTCTCGTCCGCGCTGATGAGAAAACCGCGCTCCCCCCCGTCCTCAGCCCCGCACTGCGGCCAGAAACAACCTGAGAATATTAAGAGCAGCTGATCTGTCACCGGGGCCCAAGTCAGAGTGACGCTCTGACCCGATACGCCCGATCACGCCGCAGTCCACGAGCGAGACTGCGTACCGACGCCGCAGCTCCGACACTACGCACTCAGCCTCTTGTGAGCGAATGGGGAAAGTAGGGGAGTCATGTATGAGCTGAAATAAGCACTCAGGAGGAGGAATAGCATGAGAGGAACGAAGAGCGACGGAAGCGAGGGGAGGAGGAGAGAACGGAGACACGGTGAACATCGCGCATGCTGGGCAGATCCGGCAGCACTCGGTGCAATTCGAGAGCCCTCGGGCACAGCTTTTGGCTGGTGCGGGAGGGACGTCTGATTCATATGGATATAGTCACCGTGCGAGAGAGCACCCACTTGGATGGCGCAGTGGACTGCACCTTCTACCTTGCTACTCCACATTGGTCGCATGAGCGGCTTCTGGACACCACTTCCAAATGGGCATTTTTCAAGGGCACACAGCCACGGCATAGCTTGCTGAGCTGGCGAGAATTATACATCTATCCACCAATCCCCTTAAACGCATACCTCTCACGCAAACATAGAGAGACCTCCCTCTAGTAATGCATCATCAACCCACTGCCCCTCACTGGCAGTGCGCGAGTACTATCAAGTTCGTAAACTGTGAGCACAAATAAATTCATCCAGGAGGTTCCTCACACACGAAGCAAAGCACGACGTGTAAAAGACTCGGCAATGTAAATCAGGGAGATGGGTACACACCAGAGGGTGGTAAAAATTCCCGGGTGACATGAAGTATGTTATACCTCACACTCAGTGGTCATCAACTATAGAGTGTTGCGCAAGAAACGCGCGCAGTTAGCTGAGACATCTGGAGAGAAAGGTTGCCTGAAGTCTTATATAAGCACAGGATTGTTCCTCGCCTAAAATCCATCCATTTCCTGCACCTCTGCGCTATGTGGGATGGCTAGGACTGTGTCCTGTCTCCTTACCATCTCCTATCTGGGTCCATCAAAGTCCCTCTCAGACTCTCACTGTGGAGCCCACTTCAGTTAGAGAGGCTATCTCGAGAGTTCCACCGCTGAACAACTTTCATCTTCTCCCTTAGAGTTGCACGTTCAGGGATCCTAGGGGCATCCTCCGCTCCAACGCACGCTCCACGGAATGCAGTGAATTTCCTTCCCCAGCCTTCCTGTCATCATCCCCTCTAAGTTTATCCCTTCCTAACCAAACTCTCCGGGAGGGGCTTGCACGCACACAAGAGCGGACACTGACATGTGCAGGGAAGTGAGATGCACTGTGGAGGTTTTAGAGTATATACTATCCAACATTTGCTTATTTACTAAGTGTCTTCCATTTTGGGCAGAAAAAATCAGACTGGCATAGCGAGAAAAGGTGCCTGAATAGTCGTTAGAGAGGAGAGAGAGTCTTTGAATCGCCACTACTTACAATGTACCCCTGCCGCAGATTACGCGATATGCCTCGCCACACTGCAGGCCTGGGAGACTACTGTGAGAGACACCCATTCCCTGTGTCTGTCCCTCCATACTAGTTCCCAGCTCCCCTCCTCCAGCTCCCTGGAGCCCCTCTACGGCCCTAGAGGCTTTGGAAGGCGATCCTCTGGAGACTGTTTCTCTCGTCCCTATAGCGGCACTTCAGGGATCCAGGGGCAGCCACAGCTCCTCTGGGAATTCAATCACACTCCCTCCCAACACATCATTCCTTTCAAAAATCCCACCCACATGGCTGACGAACTGTGATGTTGGGAGAGAATTCGAGGAGGCATTGGATGGTCGTCTAGGTGTATAAGTCGAGTACGACGTCAGGCCTTGTGCCCAATACCCTCAGCTCGAGGCCTTCTCGTGAGGAGAGGCGCTTAGTGCAGCCAAGGCTTCTGGAAGGCGGACGCTGAGATCGCCACTCGCGCCTAGGAGAGGCCTTCCTACGCGCGATTGGTGACTCTGAGAGCTCAGCCGCCAGCACCGTGGAGTTTAGCCTACGCACACCAGACCCGTGGCTCCCAGTACACGAAAAATACTCGTTGATGTGCACAATCGCTGCTAGGCAAGGCACTTGGAGCTACGGACTGAGTTGGGCGTACTGTGCTATGCTACTGCATTAGGTATGAAACAACAAGGGAGGCGAGAGACAAAATCGGAGGGTGTGACAAGGGTGTGAGATAGATAGCGAGAGAGAAGGACAGAATTGCAGCTCGGTCCTCGGAGTGGGGAATTGCCTCCTAGTGGAGTGATCTACCCTTAGTGGTGTCCCCTGGCCTGAGATCCTGGCACGGAGGACCACAAGGGGAGCCTCTCAGGGAAGTGGGCATGCACTCACACTGGATAGTAGGGATAAGAAGCAGAGGATATACCGCTGCAGCAGTGGGTGTGAGGGCGCATATTGGCCATGGATGGTGAGCACTCCGGCTATGGCTTTTAAACCAGCCCAAAACCATTCCAGGAATTCGATGACCCATCCACGCAGCATTTTTCTCCGCAGGTAACAGGCTTTGTCCAGACAGTTTCTCAGGGAAGACAAGTCAAAAAAACAAAACAAGGATTTTGCAGTAGAAAAGAGCCCACCCAAAAGCCCCCCTGGTAAGTGCTGGATGTGGCGAGCAGCAGTCGTCTCCATGATCTCATGTCGGACCTTCCTTGCTTAATAAAACATAATTTTTTTTTTAAAATAAACACGCTCAGAATTACCAAGACTTGGGCTTTCTTTAGCTGCAACAAGGGTTTCTGAGGACATGAATTTCGACGCTTTGCTAGCTCACGCTTGGAAAGAGGCTGTGTCGCTAGACTCGCGAGAGGGGAGGAGAGTGAGTGTTAGAAAGAGAGGTCAATCTC
>NDFG01000006.1:473081-490478 GCA_002167245.1 Sporophila hypoxantha | reverse complement strand
TGAACACCCCCAGCTCTCCCAGCCTGGCTCCAGACAGAAAATTTCTGAGGGAAAGGCAAAATAGACACGATGGTCTGTGTCTACCACCTGAAGATGAAGGAGGGCAAGGTTTAGGTGGGATATTGGGAAGGAATTCCTGGCTGGGATGGAATTCCCAGAGAAGCTCTGGCTGCCCCTGGATCCCTGGAAGTGCCCAAGGCCAGGATGGAGCAACTTTGGATYYTYAAAGGTGTCCCTGCCATGGCAGGGGTGGCACTGGATGGGCTTTAACCAGCCCAAACCATTCCAGGAATTCCATGACCCCATCCAGCAGCATTTTCTGAGGTAACAGCTTCCAGACATTCAGYAAAAAAAAAAAAAAAAAAGGATTTTGCAGTAGAAAAGAGCCCACCCAAAGCCCCCCTGMAAGTGCTGATGGGCAGGAGCAAGTCCCATGCTCACTGTGACCTTCCTTGCTTAATAAAACATTAWTTTTTTTWWAATAAAACACCTCAGAATACCAAGARTTGGTTTCTTTAGCTGCAACAGGGTTTCTAAAAATTGAGTTTGCTGCTCAGAGCTGGCAGATGGGGGGGAAATGGTGTAGAAAGAGGCAAAAAAGGGGAAGCAGAAACGCAAAGTTTGCTTGTTTTTTTTTTTTTTTTTTTCCTTAATGGAGGGTAGGAAAACAAGGACACAAACACTGCCAGGAGCCTGGTTAGTGTGAGCTGGGGACAAATCCAGCATCCCACACCTCCCAGCCAAACCAGGGTTTGGAAATATATTTCAGGAAAATTTWAAAAAATAAAAATAAGAATATAAWTATATATAAATAATGAAGGAAGGGTTTTTGGAGCCGCAAAGGCCGTGCCATGCGGGCAGGCTGGGGGTTGTCAGTGCCACCTTCTGTCAGCCGCGCCGCACTGCACAGCCAGGGAAATCCAGCTGGAAAAGCGGGATTGCATCACCCAGCCCGGCTCCAAGCCTTCCCCTTGGAAAAATCCTGAGCCAGCAGCGCTGCCACCCCTCCATCCCCCAGCAGCAGAGAGGATTTCACTGCCGAGCACGCCTGGGAGCCTCCGTCATTACAGAATATATTTTATTTATGGAATTTTACAAATATCTGTACAATTCACGTGACATTTAAGTTAACGCTCTTTGTTTCTCTCCTACAACACCTGAGTTATAATTTGAAATACTGAGATGGAACTCGAGGGGAAGGAGACACGGATGAAAATCCACGAGGGGCTTGGTTTGGGTGGGTTGCCAATTCCCTTTCCCATGGCAGGTGCCAGCCTGCCCAGGGGGGAAAAGAGCTCTCTCTCCTTGGTGGCAGGCAAGCCTTCAATTCCATCACCCCAATCCAAAATTTCTCTGGGTGCCTCCCGGAGGGAACAGGAGCTCTCTTGGTGCAGTGCAGCCTCAATTCTCCACCCCAATCCCAAATTTCTGGGTTGCCTGCCGAGGGGAAACAGCGGAGCTACTCCATTGGGTGTGCAGGCAGCCTCAATCTCTTCCAATCAACACATAAACAATCACCCAAATCCAGGGTGCCGCACCTCAAGGAACAGAGCTCTCCCGTGGCAGCGACGGGCCCACACATTTCTCACGCTAACCCCAAAATCTTCTGGGGTGCTATGTTCAGGCAGGAACAGAGCTCATCCCTTGTGCAAGGGCAGCCTCGAAATATACCTTCACAACCCAATCCCAAATTCGTGGGGTTAAGCCTGCCAAAGGGGAAACGGAGCCTCTCTCTTTGGTGGCAGGGAGCAGCCTTTATTCCTCACCCTCCCAACCCAAATCTCGTGTGGTTGCAGGATTCCTTCAGGAAACAGGGGATAAATCGAACACGAGGCGGAGGGGGCGACGTTGTGATCCCCACAATGAATCCTGCAGGCTCTGAGGACACCAAGCCCTGCCCTGTGCCACCTCCCAGTTCCTGGGGACCTCCCAGGCACAGTCCAGAGGGGACAAACCCCTCATTGCCCCCTGTCCTCCCCCACTGAGGCTTTTCCAGCTGGGATGCAGCTCCTGTGCCCTGCCAGCCACATGGCATTTTCCAAGTGCTTCCTTGAGAGAGAGCAGAGGGCACCTGTGCCAGTGAAAGGACTCAGATTTTCCACATCGACTCAGTCAGCTGGGGCTGCAGCTCTCTCAAGCAAGGAAAAAGTGTTTCCAATGCCCCTTTGGTCCTGGAACCTGCAGCACAGGGAATGCCTGCCAGCTGATGAATGACTGCCCCAGCCAGCACAGCCCACGCTGCTCTGCTCCAGTGGGAAAAGTGACTTTMGGTGACAATCCACAAGGGACACCACAGGGGACAAAGCAGAGCCTGTCTCTCCTTGAGGGAATCACCTGAGGACTCAGGTCATCCCAAAAAGGCTCCCTCCAGACTTGATATTTAGGTTTTGGGGTGCAGGACAAAGCCAAAATCCGGGGGTGCTGAGGGGACAAATGCCCAGACTAGAAAAGCCACTGAGAGTGCAGGTGATGATCCATGAGGATCCTGGCAGTGCCACAGGGCACGGGCTCGGTGACAGCTGTTGGGAGCTTAGGAAAAACATCACCCAGCTGGGAACTACAGGAATTCAGGGATTACAGAGATCCAGCCAGGGTACAACGCTGCCAGGGGTGCTGAGCCTGTGCCAGGGCCCTCTGTCCTGAGATGGGCAGGAATAACACCTGGCACATCCTCAGGTTTGCTTTCCTCAGAGGGCAAAGGGAAGGTGTGGGAGCCTCAGCTCCAGCATGGTGCCACCACCCTGGCACAGCCCACACACCTGCACAGGTGGGCAGTGAAGGAAGACACTTCACAAACACCTGCACCTCTCCTCCATCCCAATCCAGCACCAAACCACGAGGGATTCCCCTGAATCCACATGGCCACAAGCTTACACCAGGTACAGGACGAAGGGGAAAAAGGGGTGTGAGGGAACCTCAAGCAACACAGGTGGGGTGGACAACCTTATCAATATGATAATAAGTAATTCACCTAGTGAATCTGGAACGCCAGCCCGGAGGCAGAGCTGGGAAGTGCCTGGAACACCCTTCTCTGGCTACTCCCTAAGGCTGGGAACATGCAACCTAAAGAGGTTCACAGTCTGAGTTTTGCTTTTAAAAACACCCCCCACCCCACCCTGAACCTTAGCACTGTTTAAAAACTGGTGGCTGTTCCTGGCTGTCACCGTGAGCTTGGACACAGCCTGAGGAGAAATCCCTGGGCTGGAGCCTGCGGCCGGGCAGGGCTTTGCTCTCATCCCCTTTGAGCAGCCCTCACAGAGGAGGAGCTGGGCTTTGCCCCTCATTCCAGCAGCATGGACTGAAGGGAGGGTCAGGGCATCCTGGCAGGCTTCTCCCAGCAGCCCAAGTGTCACTCCAACCCAGTTTGGTGTGCTCTGCTCTGAGCACMGACACCCAAAATGTGCTTTAAAACCCCTGCCCTCTTCACCCCACTCTTGCCAGGGCATTGTCCGGGCTGAAACAGAGCAAAAGCAGTTGGATGATGGTGYCATCCTCCTCATCCTCAGAGAGCACAGTTGTAGGGAATGCTCTGAGAAGGATCTGTCCCTGTCTGTCCCCATCACACACCCCCAGAGGGGTCAGGACAGCCTCATGTGCCATGGGAACGCTCCAAGCACCACYAGAGGAGCAGCACGGCTGGAGCAGCTCCTGTCTCCCCATTCCATCTTTCCTGGGAGAGGCGAGGAGAGAAGGGATATGACACTGGGCAAAGTCAGATCAGTCCTGTGGGAAGGGGAATTCCACTCCCCTCAGCCTTAAACCAGAAAAAAATCCATGGAATAGCTTTCAAAGCAATGTCTCTCCTGTAGTGTGACGTCAGTGCCCGCACAGGTACCGTCCTATGTTTGCAGCAGGAAAAGGAAAGAAAAAAAAAAAAAAAAACCCTTCCCCCCCCCAAAAAAAAAAAAAAAAAACATGGAAAAATTCGATCAGGGCTGCAGCTGGGGCTGGTCCTACCCTATCTGGATCTGCCCTGAGTACATGGTGAGCAGCACCATGATGGTGAAGCCCGTGAGCAGCCCCGCGTTCTGGATGGCGAAGGTGATCAGGGCGCTGCCGTTCTGCTCATCCTCCCGGCTCACCTCGTTCATCTCAGGGAACTGCAGGGGGAAACATTGGGATGGCAGGGCTCAGTGACAGCCCCATCCTTCCTCAGCAAACACCCACCAGCCTCCCATCCCGGGGATTTCAGCCAGGCAAAGCAAAGCAGAGATATCTGCATGTGCCAAGGGGACAGGGAAAACCCCGCTGTGCCTGCAGGCTGAGGGCAAGCAGAGCTTTTCCTACGAAAAAATCCCAGGGCTCAGAGTTCCAGGCTCAGGATTTGGGGCTCAGGATTTACCATGTCAGCCAGTGCTATGTACAGGAACATCCCTCCAGCCAGAGCAAAGATCCAGTTGGCAGAGAAGTGGCTGCCAGCCACGATGCCYAAGGCCAGGCCCACGTAGCAGCAGCAGGCAGAGATGAAGTTGAAGAAAAGTGCCTGGCGAATGGTCATCCCAGCATTCAGCAGGATCACAAAGTCCCCTGAGGGAGAAGAAGATGGGAGGATGAYGAGGGAAGGGCTGTCAGCAGCACTGGCACAGCACTGACTTGAACTCTTAGAAATCCGGAATATCCAGAGTTGGAAGGGACACAAAGGATCAGGGTTCAACCCCTGGAGTGCCCAGAACACCCCAAACATCACAGCTTGTGCCAGCTCAAGTGTGGGCTCCCCGTTGCTGCTGGCACTGGGCACTGCCCATCACACTGCCCCTAAATTCAGACATTCACAGCCAAACCTGCCTCTCCTTCACTGATCTCTCCACTACTCCTGAATTCAGACATTCACACCCCAAACCTGCCTCTCCTTCACTGACCATTCCACTATTTCTAAATTCAGACATTCATATCCAAACCCACCTACCTCCTCATCTGCCCCTAAATTTGGACATTCACACCCAAACTTGCCTCCCACTCACTGACCACAGCACTGTCCCAAAACCCACACACTCACACCCAAACACCCCTCCCCTCCACTGACCTCTCCAAATTCAGACATTCCCACCCAAACCCACCTCCCCTCCACTGACCTCTCCAAATTCAGACATTTTCATCCAAATCCCCCTCCCCTCCACTGACCTCTCCAAATTCAGACATTCCCACCCAAACCCCCCTCCCCTCCACTGACCTCTCCAAATTCAGACATTCCCACCCAAACCCGCCTCCCCCCTCCCAAACCAACGAGGTGTTGAGGGTTTTTTTTTTGTCTTCAGATGCCTCCATCTAAATTTAAATCTCAGACATCATATTACCTTGTTATTTTTAGAGCGGCGATTACTCAGAGCAGTTTACAGCCCTCCCTCTCCCCCCTCTCAGCAGCATCACTGTTTATTCCACCCCAATTCTGCCTTTCTGGATGGACAAAGGACGGACTCCAGAGCCAGCAGGAGCAGGGGCAGCCCCAAGGAATCACATACCCAGCTCGTGTGGGAACTCCTCACACAGGATGGCCACGGAGGTGCTGATCCCTTGGAAAACAGACACGGTGAAGGAGGCGCCGATGGCCAGGCCGTCGATGAAGTTGTGGAGGCCGTCACTGAGCGTGATCATCCAGGCCAGAGTGCCAATGTCCGAGTACCTCACCTCCTTCAGCCAGTAGCACGCGCTCTGGGAGGCCTGCAGGTCCTGCCACGGCACCCCAAAATGGGCATCAGCACCCAAATGGGGTCACTGATCCCTCCTCCAGATGGGAAAACCACCCCACTAATCATTAAACCGGCACAGCGGAGCTGTRTGGTCCTGTCGTAGACATCTTTTATGAAAAATCCTTTCCTTAGGGTTTTTCCTCCTGAGAAGCTGAGAGGCCTCAGGAACAAAATGTAAGCAATGGTTATCTGCTGCTGTGGAATGCAACAGGTGCATCTGTGATTGGTCTCGTGGTTGTTTCTAATTAATGGCCAATCACAGTCAGCTGGCTCAGACAGAGAGTCCGAGCCAGAAGCCTTTGTTATCATTCTTTCTTTTTCTATTCTTAGCTAGCCTTCTGATMAAATCCTTTCTTCTATTCTTTTAGTATAGTTTTAATGTAATGTATATCATAAAATAATAAATCAAGTCTTCTGAAACATGGAGCCAGATCCTCGTCTCTTCCCTCATCCTCAGACCCCTGTGAGCTCGGTCACAGGTCCCACCACACACAGAGAATTTGGGCTGCAGAACTGGTTTTAACTGACAGCTGGGATTTGGTCACAATGCCACGGGATGAGGTGCTCACCTGGACAGAAAGGGAGCCCACCACAGCCTTCTCATCCCCAGAGGGGGGCTTGCACTCCAGGTCGCTGGTGATGTGTGGGATCATGTGGTCCAGGTCCCCATTCTGCAGCTTCTCCGTGACCCCCTCCTCACGGTCCTTCTTGGAGGGCAGAGCCTCGGGGCCATAGTGGCTGTGCCCGTGGTGGTGCTGTGAGATCAGGGGATTCAGGGCTGTCACAAATCCTGATATTCCTGCTCTTTCCCACCCTGCCATGCTGATATTCCTGCTCTTTCCTACCCCACTACCCTGAAATTCCTGCTCTTTCCCACCCTGCCACCTCAATATCCCTGCTGTTTCCCACCCCACCATCATCCCTGATCTTTCCAACCCAGCCATCCTGTTATCCCTGTGGTTTCCCACCCCACCATCCCAATATCCCTGCTGCTTCCCATCCCACCATCCCAAAATTCCTACTGCTTCCCACCCCACCATCCCGAAATTCCTGCTGTTTCCCACCTCACCATCCCCTGCTCCACCTCACCTGYTCCTTCTGCTTCAGGAGCATCTTCAGGATCTTCTCTGTGAAGAAGAAGAGGTAGAAGCCCCCGAACACCACAGCAGATTTGGAAACGTAATAATCTTCCTGAGGGTTGAATCCAAACGCCTGCAGGCAGGAGGGGACCCAGGAGAGGATGAGGAGCAGGCCCTGGCAGTGTTCTTTATCTGCCTTTGCCCCTGGGGTGACACTGGAAGGGTGACACAGCTCTGAGCTCCCTCTGAGGAGCAGCTGCTTTGGGGACAAGCTCAGGAAACACCTTTGTGCACCTTTAATCTCCCTCACTCCCTCCTGCAAGCCGGCTGTGCCCCGAGGCATTGGATCCAGCACCTGCCCTGGGGCAGGGATGCCAAAARCGATTTGGGACCTACCTCCAGGGCTAGAAACAGCCAGAAAAGGCAACAAAACAAACCAGGGATCTCCCTGGAGCCATTCCCTTCCAAACTCCAGCTCCGAGGAGCTTCCAGCCCTCCATACCTCACTCTGTGCTCCCCTCCGACGCCGCCTTCCCCTTCTCCAGCCAGCAAGCGCCCAGAGAGAGAGAGAAACAGCCCCAGAGAGAGAGAGAGAAAAGCACAGACCCGCCAGTCCTCTCCCTACCTCGGGAATGAGCTGGAAGAGGGCGTTGGAGTAGAGAGTTCCAATCGCCAGAGCTATGAAGTAGAGGAGCAGCCGCTTGTAAAATGTCTTCTTCATGAAGGGCACCACGCTGGCTCCCACCAGCGAGCACAGGGAGATGACGGAGACGCAGAGGAAACCGTAACCCCAGACTGGCAGAGCCAAACCCACCCCYGGACACGGGAGACGGGAGGGGACGAGATCAACGTGGGGATGGGCAGGGGAGGAATCCACAGCGACAGCACAGAGAGAGGAGGGAGGGAGAGAAGAGGACATTCATTAGTGATTGTTGTTCATCTGGCGCCACCTCCACAGGGCGAACCCGGCGCTCAGCAGCTTTGGGAATCTCAGCTGAGTTTTGGCAGCCAGGCCATGTCCCAGCCAGCCCCCAGCTCTGCTCCGTGGGCTGTTCCCAAGCCACAGAGCTCCCGGGTCCCCCCTGCACCTCGTACACTCCAGCCCTGTCCTGCAGCCAGTCCCTGCCGGGGTGCTCCGGGTGCTGGCAGGGCTGYAGMGTACCTCTGGCATTTCAATTCCTGGCAGATCAGGAATTAGAGGCGCTTGGTTTTTATGTCCAGCAAATAAAAGTTGCAGTTCTGGAGCTGAAAAGCTRGGAAAAACATCCCACTGCCAGCACGGATGAGGTGTTTGCTGCCCAGCAGCAAACAGGCAACACCAGGGGGAAAAACCCACTGGAATTTTAAGGTTGGATGTGCCAACTCCAGCTCATCCTCTGAGGAGGCACCTGGACCACGTTCCAAAGGTTTCCAATCCGGGTGGATTTATTCAGCTCCAGAACTGCGCAATTACAACACAATTAATTTGCAATATTTCTGTCGGTCCCATCAGAGCACCAGGATACCTCATGGAAGGCAGAACCCTTGTGGGAACATCGGGCTGGGAAATCAGGTAAGGGAGAAAAAAAAAAGGCAATTAAAYGATTTGTAAAAGTTGGCTGGTTCCAGAGGAAGCCAGGCTGTTCTCTGTGCTTTTTTATGGATATTTGATCATATTTTCATGGATAGTTCACATTTTTTTTCCTCTYGCTCATGCCAGTACTGCTYCCACAAATGTGGCTGAACACATCCCTCCAAAAGATAAACTCCTGGATACCCAGAGCAGGAGCAAACAGCTTCTCCCAGCARATTCCCACTCCTCAGACGTGGCAGGGATGGAGGACACTGAGGGTTTCCTGGTGCTCAGAGGGGTGAGAAAAGCCCTGCGCAGCCCCTTGAGCCAAGCCCTGAGCCTCGGGTGACGAGGGGTCGGATCGATTCGGCGGGGTGGAGGCAGAGAGGAGCTGCCCCCAGAGACGGGAGAGAGGCAGGGACGTTCTACCGCACCTCTGGGATGAGCTGGAAGAGCGCGTTAGAGAGCAGCGTGCCGATGGAGAGCGCGATGAAAAACAGCAGCACCCGGCTGAAAAAGGCCTTCTGGGAGCACGGCACGATGAGGACTCCGAGCAGGGAGGCCACGTTAATCATGGACACACTGAGAAAACCAAAGCCCCACACTGCGGAACGAGAAGAAACGAGGGCCAGACATTACCGAGGCTCTCGGAGAGCCCGGACCCGGGCGGGTGGGAAAGGCTCCGGGGCTGCTCCCCGTGCTCCAGGTGCTCCAGCTGTGACAAAACCGTCCTGGTTGGTGCAGGGAAGGTGGGAATGAAGCCACGGGGTTCCTTGGAAAAGGTTTCCCCAGCCAGCCCCAGCGTGGGAGAAGCCGAGCTGTGCTCAGGGCCGCTGATCCAAGACCTTGGGCAGCGTTGGGACCAGGATGGGCGGGAGCTGGCTGAGCATCTGCTGGCGGCTGGAGGCCAGCAGGTCCCTCCAGGTCACCCCCTCCCACCCAGGAGACCCCACAGCAGAGTCCCCTCCTCATCCAGCTATCCCGGAGGCACAGAGGTTATCCCAGAAAACCACACCACGGCACCATCCACYGCGAGGAAAACTCGGTCAGGATTGCCAGCTGCTGGAGGAGGGAACTCCCAGGAGTGGGAATTGGCTGTTCCTCATGTCCCCAAGCTCCAGAACCAGGCAGTGCCTGTAGCCCCCCCCCCAGCACCCCAATTACCTTCAGCTGAGCTGGGCCTGCTCTCCTCTGTCTGCTCATTCTCCTCATTTTCCAGGTTTTCGGAGGCGCACGCCCCCGACTCCAGCTGCTGCAGGATGGTGGGGCAGAACTCCTTGAACTCGCTGTGCCCCACAGGGGAGCCCTCGCTCAGGTTGTGGATGGCAAAAAGCTCCACAGAGCTGAAGCACTGGGGGAGGGAAGGGACAGAAATGTGCCTTGAGATCCCCACAGCTCCGCAGGGAGATTTCAGGAATCTGCAGGGAAGTTCTGGGGGCCCACAGGGAGGTTTTGGGGGTCCCCTCCTTACACGGGAGAGGTTCAGGCGCTGCTGAGGCGTTTGGGAGACATTGGCGTGTCCCACTCCCACATCCAGGCGGTTCAGCAGGGCCTTGAGCTGCTTCAGGCTCAAGGTCTGGCTCTCCCCGTAGCGCTGGAGCAGATCCTGCAGGAAGGAGGCAGCCGAGACGCCGGGGCCGTCCCTGCCCGCCCGGACCTGCGGGCAGGGGAGGAGGCAGAGCAGCAGGAGCAGGCAGCAGCTCCGGGGGCCCACGCTGGGGATCATGGTGCCTCTGGGATGCTGGGAGAGAAACCACACTGCTGTTYGCTTTGGCATTCCCAGCGCTCCAACCACGGCTGCTCCACCCCACCGATGGATTTATCCTCAGGGAAAGGGGGAACGGCGCTGCGAGCASCCGGATCCTGAGGAGGACTCAGCATTTTTCCACTATCTTTCCATGCAAAATCACCCTCTCCTCCTCCACCCTGAGCCACCCCAAGCCCCTCACTCACCCTGGGGGGCTGCCAGCACACGGCTCCTGGGGGCTCTCCAGCTCCGCAGCACCTCGGGGACCTGGGAAGAGCAGGATGGTCAGGAAGCAGGCAGGGCTGTGCCAACARCCAGCTGTGCCAGCCCCAAATCAGCTCTTTGGGGGGTGAGGAGTCACCCTCCAGCCCTGGCCACGCGTGGGTCCCGTGGGTGTCACCGGGGCTGGGACACAAACGCTGCAATGCCAGCGCTCGGAGGAACACGGCAGCCCCGGGGACAGAGGTGGCCTGTTCATGAGGTTATAATTTAACCAGGATAATTACCATGAACCGAGTGAGCTTCCCCGCTCTAACTGTAGGTGCCTTTATAGTGTTTGCCCAGAATCAATCCTTGCCCTCTCTGTCCCTTTCATATTGATAAAAGAGGGGTGGCACAGCCCCGGGGTGCAAAGGAAGGGGCGCAGGGAGAGGAGGYGACGCCAGGCACGACCTGCACGTCCACCCTGGGAGGCTCCCAGGAGCCTGGAGCTAAGGCTGCCTTCCCAGGAAAGCTTCCCTGAAAGGTGGATGGCAAATTTGGGATTGGCAAGGAGAAAATAAAAATCTGCTGCCTCCATCAATGCAGCAGCCATCCCAGTCCCAGTGTGGGGCTCCAGGTGCACCTCCTSATCCCCCTGGAGGGGCTCCTGACCCAGCCCTGGACACCCCACAGTGCCTGGCCTGTGCTGACAGCTCACAGGCTCCAGTCTCTTCCAAAAACCAGGGCGTTTTTGAGGCCTGGCCAAGCAATTGTTCCAAAAATAACCTGGGGCCAGGATTTCCACGCCGAGGGGCTGCAGGGAACCCGCAGGACCCCGCTCCCCATGCAGGACCCCACTGCCCCTGAAGGCTCCCACATTCCCACAGGTTTTACCAGCTTACCAGCACTCTGTGAGCTTTGTTCTCTGGGAGCTTTTAGCCTTCTCCTGCCAGGGCTTAGCTCGGATGCTTTGACTTAACCCCTSTCCTCCCAAAACGAGGGAGGGAGCCCATCCAGAGCGGTGCTGCTGCGGGGAACACCCTGCTGGGTGGGGAGACCCAAGGGACCTCTGCCTCTTCAGCATCCCCCAGCAAGCCCAGACCCTTCCTCTGCCTCCCTATCCCAACCCACCCTTCCAGGTGGGCTCCGTGGGACATCCAGGCTGCCGGTGACTCCCACAGGCGCTGGCACACAGCCCAACGTGCCAAAGGTTTGTCCCGGCTGGCCGCACGTCCTGCTGGCTGCCCTTTCCAGCCGGGTGCTCCCCAAATCCCCGGTGCCACCGGGAGCCCTCCTGCTCCCTTGGTACACCGAGTGCCAAGGCACGCAGCTCTCCCCGCTGCCAAAACCCCTCCCGGGGGTTTCTCCCAAAGCCGGGCTGAGCCGGATACATCCAGGCTGGAAAACCGGACTTCAACTTTCCCCTSGCTGCCAAAGGAAAGGCAGGAAGGGCAGAGCCGGGCACAGGCTGCACAGGCTCGCTCCGTTTTAGGYCAAAACGAGGTGGAGGAGCCGCCCCTGAGGAAGAGAAGGGGCCAAAGAGGCACATCCCGGGGGGCTCCGACCTGCTGCACCCCCGGGGCACGGCCGGAGGGTGCCGAGCACACCCAGCCCAGCATCCCGGGACAAACACCAAAGAACAGCGAGCCTCGCCATCCCCACCGCCAGCTGCGAGCCCCCCGGAGCCCCCCGGCCTCCTGCCCGCTACCTTCAAGGGCGTTCTCGCACCGGGATGCGCTCCCGGAGCCCGGAGCCAGCGCCTGACCTACTTTATCGGGCTGGGGCACGGACAGAGCGCTGCCACGCCGAGGGACGGCTGCCCGGGAGGGATGTGCCCGGGAGKGGTGCCACGACAGCAGCACGCAGCTCCCGAGGCCGGGCAAAGCCTTCCCATCCCATCTCCCTGGGCTGCGCTTCCCGGAGATCAGCGGTCCCGGCCGCAATCCGCACGTTCCCGAAGGTGACGCCGGGAACGGGAACCGCTGGCACGGCCGAGCATGACCCCGGCGACGTCAGCCCCGAAATCCCGCGCGGGGATTGCCGCAAACCGGGAGGGGACAGGGCCAGCGGGACCCCGAATGCCAGCCCCGGAGCCGTCCCGCTCCTGTCGGCGCTCGGAGCCCGCGGGGCCTTCCGGGGCAATCGCGCTCCACGTGTCCTGCGGCACGGAGGGCTCCGGGAGCCCGAGGTTTTCCGTGCCCTGCGGCTGTCCCGGGGCTGGCAGCGGACCCGTTCCTGGGTCACCGACACCCTGGGCTGCCCTGGAGCCTCCTGTCCTTTCCTTGCCCGTGATCCCAGCCCAGGGCGGGCAGATGGGCAGCGGAACCGGGAGATCCCCCGTGCATCGCACCCCACAGGGACCCCCCAGTCCTGCCCAGTGCCCCCCGGGCCGGAGCTGCTGCTGCCGCCCGCTCCCTGCCCCATGCCACCCCTCTCCCCATCCCACCGCCGCTGCCTGGTCCCGGAGCTTCCACTGGTGGTGCCAGACCCCATAACTGGGCCCTGCACCCCAAAATTGAGTCCTGCACCCCACAACAGGGTCCTGCACCTCCGAGCCCACCTCCACCTGCACCCTCCCCTGCCTCAGACCCCACGGCCTGTCCAAAACGAGCTCCCATGGCTGCCCCAAGGACCGGCCCCAAACCCTAAACAGCCGCTCCCTGCATCCTTCATCCCTCCCTGCATCCCCCATCCCCATCCGGGGCTCGGGGCCGGCCCCAGCCCGCTCTCCCCGCTCCGCTGCCTCCCTCCCCGCGGGGCCCGTCCCCGCAGCCTGTTCCCCGTCGCATGGCAGGACTGCCGTGCCTGTCCCGGTCCGTCCCGGTCCATCCCGGTCCTACCTCCGCTCCCGCTCCCGCCGCCGCCGCTCGGGGCCGCGCAGCGCGCACGCGCGGCCGCCGGCACGGGGAGCGCTCCCATTGGCTGCCACCGCCTCCAGCCACACCCCCTCCGCCTCAGGCCCCGCTCCCTCAGCGGCGCAGCGCCGGGACCCCCAAAAATCCCACACGGGACCCCAAAAATCCCACCCTGGAACTCAAAAATCCCACCCAGGACACAAAAATCCCACCCAGGACACCAAAAATCCCACACGGGACCCCAAAAATCCCACCCTGGAACTCAAAAATCCCACCCAGGACACCAAAAATCCCACCCTGGAACTCAAAAATCCCACCCGGGACCCCAAAAATTCCACCCTGGAACTCAAAAATCCCACCCAGGACACCAAAAATCCCACCCGGGACCCCAAAAATCCCACCCAGGACACCAAAAATCCCACCCGGGACCCCAAAAACCTCATCCGGGACCACAAAAATCTCACCCGGGAACCCCCAGAAATCTCAGCCGGGAACCCAAAACTCTCACCCGGGACACCAAAAATCCCACTCGGGACCCCTCAAAAATCTCACCCAGGACCCCCTAAAAAAATCCTACCCGGGAACCCCCAAAAATCCCACTCAGGGACCCCCAAAAACCTCACCTGGGATCCCAAAAACCTCACTTGGGAACCCCCAGAAACCTCACCCGGGACCCCAAAAATCCCACCCAGGACCCCCTAAAAAATCCTACCCAGGACACCCCAAAAAATCTCACCCAGGACCCCCAAAATTTTCACCCAAAACCCCCTAAAAAATCCCACCCGGGAACCCCTAAAAATCTCACCCGGAAACCCTCAAAAATCCCACCCAGGACCCCCTAAAAAAAATCCCACTTGGGAACCCCAAAACCCCATCTGGGACTCCTTAAAAAAATCCCACCTGGGAACACCCAAAATCCCACCCACAACCCCCTAAAAAACCCCACCTGGGAACCCCCAAAGCCCAGTCTGGGACTCTCCAAAAAAATCCCACCCAGAACCCCCCAAAAACCCCATCTGGGACTCCCCAAAAATCCCACCAGAGATCCCCAAGCTGCTCCAACCCCCCTCTCTGGGACACTGGGACCCCCAGAGAGCCCCAAACACACCRCAGGAGCACTGAGACCCCCAGTAATCCCACCTGYGACCCCCCAGACTGCCCCAAAACAMCCCCTGGCATCACCCCAAAACACCCACCCTGAGGCACCTGGACCCCCAAACACASCCCAGGAGCACTGMGACCCCCAKAAAACCCATCTYGGGGTACTGGGACCCCATGGAARCCACTGGACACCCACCCTGAGGGCACCAAGACRCCAAGGGACCCCAGAGATCCCCCAACACCCCCCTGGGGGCACCTCAAACACCCTTTAGGGGCACAGGGCACCCCCAGGACCCTCCAAACACCCTTTGGGACCCCCCCTCAAGCCCTTCCTGAGGGGTCACAGCACCAAACATCCCCTGGGGTGGGGCTGGGGGACCCCAAGGACCCCCTGGAAAAGCCCAGGGGGGCCAAATCCCGGCAGGCAGAGCCATCCTGGCTCCTCTCCCTGTGCAAGGAAAAGGCAGAGCTGGGATAGAAAATGCTGCTGGATGGGGTCAGAGCTGGGGGACCCCCAAAACCCCAGCCCAGCACCCCCAGGGCCAAGATTCGTTCCTAAATCCCACCCCAGGCTGGGCCACGCTGCCAAAGTCCGTGGGGATTGGCAAATAAACAGGGATAAATSATTAACCCGGGGCACAAGGTGACAGCCCCGGTGGCACTGCTGCTGTGACCCCCCCCTGAGTGTCCCTGCTCCATCCTGGGATCCCCCAAAAATGAGGAGCAGGATGTGGCCGCCAGCACCCCCCCAAAATCCACAAGGGAGCAGCTGCCAGCAACGATTTTATTGGAAAGAACCAAAAAACTGGTTACAGGGAGGAGAAAAAGGAGGGGATTCCAACTTCAAAAAAAGCACCTAAAATAGGTGAAAACTCCAACCTTTCCCTGGGGTAACGACCTGAATCCACAAAGAATTCTCCTTGGAAAACCAGTGACTCCTCAAGGACGGGAGAACCGGCCAAACTGGAGCTTTGGTTTGTTCAACAGCAGCTTGGAAAAGCCCAGGAAAAAAAAAAAAAACAAAACAAAACAAACTTTAAACCTGAGTAGAAGTGCAAGAAACTGGAGGGGAAAAAAACCCTGAAATCTTTGGGATTTACATCCAGCACCTGTATAGGGAGGAGCTGTGGGAGCAGCAGCACTTTTTGGGCTCATTAACTCAACCCCCTTTARTGGGAGGGCTGGAAACCAGCAGGATATTCCTTTGGGGTCATCCCCATGGGGATAATTCCCAAATTAAAACCCCACAGCCCTGGGATGCTGCTGCAATRCCCAGCATCCTCTAAAGCAACAAACAAAGAATAAATTAACACCAGAACAGGGAATTGAGGAAGATCCCCCTTGGCAGGGGGGGCAAACAGCAGCGGGGAGTTCCAGGTGCAATCCCATTTTTCCTGGTGCAATCCCGGATTTCCCGGTGCAATCCCGGATTCCTGGGTCCTGGCAGGTTAAAGGAAGAAGAGCTGCTCGCAGAGGTGGGCGCTGGGCTCGTGGTGCAGGACCTGGCCCACCAGGAATGCCAACTTGTGGGCGTACTTGCAGGGGGCAGGGACACGGACGGTGCCCGGCCAGTTCCAGTAAAGGTGACACAGCTTGAAGGTCAACCTGGGGACAGAGAGGGAATTGGGATTTGGGATTCCTGGAAAAGGGATGGATWCATGTTCAGATCCCTCCCAGAACCTGCTCCCAGCTGTCCCAGAAATGGGATTTGGGATTTTCAGGAAAGGGGATGGATCCAGGTTCAGGTCCCTCCTAGAACCTGCTTCCAGCTGTCCCAGAAATGGGATTTGGGATTGCTGGGAAATGGATGGGTCCTGCCCAGAACCTGCTTCCAGCTGTCCCTGTCCTTGGGAGAAATGGGATGTGGAATTCCTGGGAATGGGGACGGATTAATGTTCAGATCCCTCCCAGAACCTGCTCCCACCTGTCCCAGAAATGGGATTTGGGATTCCTGGGAGATGGGACGGATTCAGGTTCAGATCCCTCCAGAACCTGCTCCAGCTGTCCCAGAAATGGGATTTGGGATTTCCTGGTAATGGGGATGGATTCAGGTTCAGATCCCTCCAGAACCTGCTCCCACCTGTCCAAAAAATGGGATTTGGGATTGCTGGGAATGGGATGGATTCCTCTTGGAACCTGCCCCAGCTGTCCCTGTCCTTGGGAGAAATGGGATTTGGGATTGCTGGAAAAAGGGATGGAGCAGGTCGCAGATCCTCCCAGAACCTTGCTCCCAGCTCTCCCAGAAATTGGATTTGGGATTCCTGGGAAATGGATGGATCCTGCCCAGACCCTGCTCCCAGCTGTCCCTTGTCCTTGGACAGGGAGGGATTGGGATTCCTGGGGAATGGGGATGGATTCAGGTTCAGATCCCTCCCAGAACCTGCTCCCAGCTGTCCAGAAATGGGATGTGGGATTCCTGGGAAAAGGGATGGATTCATGTTCAGATCCCTCTGGAACCTGCTCCCAGCTGTCCCAGAAATGGGATTTGGGATTCCTGGGAAATGGATGGATCCTGCCCAGAACCTGCTCCCAGCTGTCCCTTGTCCTTGGGACAGGAGGGAATTGGGATTCCTGGGAATGGGGACAGATTCAGGTTCAGAATCCCTCCCAGACCTGCTCCCAGCTGTCCCAGAAATGGGATTTGGGATTCCTGGGAATGGGGATGGTTCAGACCCTCTGGAAACCTTTCTCCCAGCTGTCCCCTGTCCTTGGGAGAAATGGGATTTGGGATTGCTGGAAAAGGGGATGGAGCCAGGTCCAGATCCCTCCTGGAACCTGCTCTCAGCTATTCCCTGTCCTTGGGACAGGGAGGGAATTGGGATTTGGGATTCCCAGAAAAGGAGATGGAGTCAGGTCCAGAGCCCTCCTGGAAGAAGGAGAAATGGGATTTGGAGGGTCTCTCCCACTCCCAAGGGAGGATTTTYGGGAGCTGTAAGAACCCTGCCCAGGGAACTGGGGGGCTCTGGAATCTTGGGCAGCTGCAGAAATTCCTGCCCTTCCCTCTGCAGMATTTTGGGGTGCTGCAGGATCTCAGGAACTCTGGGATTTCTGCATTTCCCCTGGGTGATTTTAAGGGTCCCTCCCCTACTCCAGGGAGGATTTTGGGGGACTGTGGGATATTGGAGGGGTCTGGAACTCCTGCCTTTTCCCCTGGAAGATTTTGGGGGGCTGTAGG